>OX608081.1:68946156-68981515 GCA_951509765.1 Sphenella marginata | reverse complement strand
GTTTCTAAGGCAGTTGCTTACAACAAAACAAGTTCATATTTCAAAAAGTATTTAAACATCTCTGATATTTATGCAAATTTAAAAATTCAGCTATGAAAAGAATAAACAAAGAAAGCAAAAGGTTGAAGCTGCTTATTTCCTGCTGTCGCAGAAATGTCTTTTTTGTAGTCTTATTAATGATGGCAATGCGACAACGTCACATAAACACTTGACTTGTCATGTATACCCTCATAAATTGTTTTATGCAAATAACTACATAGTATGAGTAAGTACTTTCTTTAAAGGTGTAAATGGCAAAGTTTGTTTTTCTATGGATATGGCTAACTTTGTTTGTTTTGTGGTGATGGATGCAAAATGTGTTTCAAGCTCCAATTGACACCCATCTGAAAGCTAGAATGTAGATAGAAAATATTTATAAGCAGCCTTGGCTAGGTGGCAAAGACTGGTAAGATATCTTGATAAATAGATTTTTGTTGACTTTTATTAACTATTTGAAAGCATGTACTTGTGATAGTCTATTTAAATTAAAATCACAAAAGAAGATACGAGTTGGAGTTATCAGCTTGAAGGTTTCTGTTGCCATACGCTATAGACTGGGCTGGTTCCCAGACAAAAAAGAAGAGAGAAAAATAAAGTCTTAAATATGCTAGTCCCAAGTCTCTAAGAAAAACCAAATGATTTCTAATTTCAAACAAATTTTCTAAATAGCTATAACCTTGCGCCACCTACCGGATTTATCGATCAAATATGACATTGTCTGTGGGTTCTCAGAATTGACTAAAGTGCCAAGGCCCGACATCTTCGGGAAGATACTTAAAAATTGATAGCATGACTCCAAAATGCTCCAAACAACTCGATCCATGCGCCATCTATCGTGGTTCTGTACTAGGTTCTAACGTCGGAGAGTTTGTTTTCGTTTAAGTAAAGAAAACCACAAAGTTTAAATCTCGTAGAATTTGTTAGCTTAGATTTGCTCCCATTCTATTTGCTCATTCTCGCTAATACCTAGAAAAAATTGAAAGTACACTTAACACAACCTGTCACAAGAAATGACATTTCAATTGAAAAACACACAGAATTTTCAAAGAACGCCCCAACATTACTTTGCCGTTAAAAATTAACGTACATTCAAAATCAAATTAAAACACACAACTTGGCTTAATTGAATGAATGTTCGAGTTGAACATAAAGAAACCCAAAATGAAAACATAAAATTGGAAGAAGATTGAGGGGAGTGCCTTAAGAAATATACTCGTAACAAAGGGCGCAACATTTTCTTTTCAATTAAACACGTAGCTAAGCGAAAAGTAGTTAGAAAATTGGTTAAAGAAAGACAAATGGCAATGACACGCCCACCACTCAAGACTGCAGTAAAAGCAAATTGATGGTTAACGCCCACTTTCGGCAAAAGGAATGTAGGATTTGATTGTAGACAAAGAGGAAGAAAATGAGAGACGAGAAAGAAAAAGAAATCAAAGTAAAATACAGAAAGAGAAGAAGATGAGCTAGGGCATGCATAGTAGGGTGGGTTGGAAAAAAGTTCCAAGATTTTTTAGTTTAGTGCACTGCGTTTTTTAATAAATACAAGATATTTTAAAAAATAATTACATACATTTAAGAATAATTTTATGAATTTTCACTTTCATGAAAGAAAGCGGAAAAAAGGAAAGGAAAATTAAAGTAAAGGTAAGAATAAAGTAAAAAAGAGAGAAGAAGCTCGGGCGTGCATAGTACGGTGGCTAGAAAAAATTTGTTAGAATTTTTACTCAAAAAAAATAAAAATTAAAAAAATAAAACTGACACTAACATTGGTAATCAACTTTTTGATAATATATTAATGATATTTTAAAAAATAAAAAATTTGTTTAGGAAAAAATGGGAAGGGAAAAATCAAAGTAAAATTAAGAAAAAGAAGATGGGCTAGGGTATAAGGTGAGTTGGAAGAAATTTGTTAAAGCTTTTACCTAAAAAAATAAAAATTTTATTTTACTTTAACAATTTGTTTACTCAACTTTTTAAGCACGGAACTGCGATTAAATTAATTATATTTTAAAAAATTATAATACATTTCTTTTAAAACAAAATGAAATTTTTTTTATTTAACATTTTTTTATTCATTCGTTTTAAAAAGCAACCAAAAACTGAAAGTTTTATGAATTTTTACTTTACAATGTAGTAAAAAAATTTGTGTTTGCGCATAAACTATTTTATATCACATATTAAACAAAAAAAATCGTCCCACCCTAATGTGTGCATCCCTACATATCAAAGGAAGTAGCTGCAGGCAAATTAAAGCTTTTTCCTGACAACTGCAGTAACTGATACCGTAGCAACATAACAAAAGTATACAATAAACAACAAACAACTGCACAACACACAAAACAACAACACACATGCGTCAAATTAAGAGAGCAAGAGCATTTACGTAGCCCCACTTGAGTTGAATGATGCGTCTGTAGCCCGCAGGATATACGACTATCTAACGCTGACACTGGCATTGACGCAACTATGCCGGCGCTTAAATGTATGTAGCTGTGGAAGTATATAGAGCATTCAAGCATATGCACAGACAGACATGTGCCGTAACAGCAAGCAGACATGTAGGCAGACGCAGACAAAAAAAAAATGCTCCGCAAAATATAATAATGGAGGAAAATCGGTGCACGCATCAACACACGAACTCGCATGCTGCCATAAGCGCACGTACCGAGCTCACATACTCGTTTGCCCATATTGGTAGCACATTCCTTAGCAGCGAAAAAATGTGAATCACATTTTTTCCGCCTTTTCGCTCGCCACCACCCCTCTCGCACCCATGGTGGCACAACGTTGAAAGAGCATAAATCACAAGGGCAGCCAGGAAGCCGCAAAGAAGGTTTATGTAGACGATTTTTGGCATCTTCAATTTCAGCCAAGTGCACAATGTGCTTCTAGAGCATGTGAAAATTTCCTATTAAGGGCGTATATGCTGGCCTTTTATTATTAAAGTGGCCTAACTTATTTGTAAAATTTTAACGGGAACATTTTTGAGGAACTTATAGGGTAGTTCTTTGCTGAAAAGACTCCTGTGTACATCGGTTCTAATCTCCGTCTGATACAAACTCAATTCTTACGGGAATTAGGTATCTGTCTGTTCACTCTCACACTGAATCTCACCCTTTCTCTTATTTGCATACTACCCTTAATTTAACTTTTACTATAAATCTCACTCTCACAATTAATCTCCCTATCACTATCACTATCACTATCCCTATCACTATCACTATCACTATCACTATCACTATCACTATCACTATCACTATCACTATCACTACCACTATCACTATCCCTATCACTATCACTATCACTATCACTATCACTATCACTATCACTATCACTATCACTATCACTATCACTATCACTATCACTATCACTATCACTATCACTATCACTATCACTATCACTATCACTATCACTATCACTATCACTACCACTATCACTATCACTCTCACTATCGCTATCACTGTCACTATCACTAACCACCAATTTCTAGGCAACCCACTTGTTTAGTTGAATTTTAGGCCAGGTTTTAACTATCCATCGTAAAATATTCATTTGGCACACTCTAATGCCCATATTTACACATACATATTTTCTACTGCCTAGCCTCCCCCGCTATTGATTTTCAAAGCATCCAATGTTTCTTTGCTGAATTACTTTAACACTTCACGTTGTGCCTCAAGCATTATATTTTATTATGTTCTCTACATTTGCACTTTTTCTGCATTTGCTTTGCCATCCAAAGACTCCTACTTTTTCAGTTTCAGTTTCGTATCCTGTTTTTTCAAGCATCAAAACCAATAACAACCGGAAGAAAGCAAAAGTTACTTCCGTCCACAAAACAATGTATGTACACACATGCTTCGTTGCGGTGGAAGAAGAGACATTAAAGTAGCTGAAGTCTGAGATTTTTAGTTTCCTATATTTTTTAAATAGATCGAGCAAATGCTGCTATTTCAAGGTGGGTATGACTTTGCGATAAAAAAAGTAAATTTCTCAAGACATAAAGAAACAAAAGCTTTGCTGTTACCTTTGTTTTTTTGGTGCTGAGCGAAGCCTTGCGCAACCGCAGCATTTATTCTTATTATAATTACATGATAATATAATCTCAAGCGAATCAGTTTGATTACTACGCCCTAGCTTTTGAAGCTAAATTTATTGCGTTTATAGTGTTGTGCGACATCTAGCGGGCAATGCCTTATTTTTTGCTTTGTTAACGAGTGAATACCACAGCTGGCGGGAGTTTCTATCACAAAAGAAAACTGAGAGGCAATTCATTGTACCTGAGAAACACATACTCGTACGCATCTTACCCCAGCTTCTGGGGACTTCAGCGAAGATTCCGGAGTGAGCCCTTCCTCAGTATTGGTATAAAGCGAAAATGGAGTCTCACGAAATACTTCGTAATGGCCGAGTGTCCACTCATATTACTCCACCATACCCAAAATACTCAGCCGATTGCCCATTACTCAACCGATAAAAGAGAACAAATCGCACGCAGACATTGTAATTACTCTTCATTTTCACACAACAGGCACGAAATGAAGCACCACAGCGTAAAAAGAAAAATCAACAGATGGCACACCAAAGTGACGGACTGCAAATATTCAATAGAAAAAACAAAACAAAAAACACAAAAAAAAAGTTAATGAAAGAACTTCAAACGCGCTGCATGTCACACTAACAACAAAACTCTTCAAATGTACCAAAGTCTTTGAGATAAATTTTGTTTGACGAAAGTCAAGCGCAATAGAATTACGAGCAATTGAACACTTCACACAGCAGCTGAGTTTGAGTTTTGTACGTCGTAATGAAAATGTCCAGATTTCTGTCAACAACATTTGTCGCATGTCATTTGAAAAATGCGCAAGTAAACGCAGCGACAGCATTCACTGACATTTTTATCAATGATTAAAAGAGCAAAAAGGACGAAAAGTCGGCGCAAGGACAATAGAAAAGAGAGCGCGTAGAGAGTGTGGGCGCAGAGATAACAAATTGCTATGAATTTACGACAACAAATCGTACTAATATGCAATGAATGACGATGAATAAAATGAAATTAATTTGGAGCGAAGCTTTGATAGGAGGCAGGTAGTTGGGGGGGAGTGAACTGCAGGAGATTTAAAGCTTCTTTTCCGTTTGAAGTAAAAAGCTTGGAACTAGCGCAAATTCATGTTTTCAACAATGCGCGCAGCTAATCAATCAATATTTTTTGAGCGGAAGTGGAAATAAGAATTTGAGATAAGATTATGTAATTTAAAAAGTTTGAGGATTTTAAAAAGTTTTAAAATAAAGCGCAAAGAGAGATTATGTTCATGTTAATGGCACGTCTCTTCGATCTTGTGAAAGACTATCACATTTCAGATTCATGTGTGGGTTAGTTTAAGTGTCTCCGTACAAATATTTTTCAGGCTAACAATAAATATTAAACTGGAACTCGATGGTCCATCTACGTATACGGCGCCTAACCCCTCTTAATATAAACAGCCTGCGGCTTATAAGGCTTACAAAGTTGATATGCCTCTAGTAAGAGGCGATTAAAATCCACATCGACCCACGTTTGGATGTGATGAAAATCGTTTTGAGATACCTTGCTGCAAACCAAGACTTTGGGCCAAGGATGCCTTCCTCTATTTGTACCAATACAATCATTCCCTCGAGTAATTAGTGGCAGGAGATACTCTTTTGAGGAGGTGAACCAGTGAATTTGTTGAGATATAATTGAGTGATCTTTTTGAAAGGAGCTTCATCATGTCATCAGAGGATGGGATGTGTGCCATTGTTACTCGAATCTACTCAATATCAAACAAGTTCGTACAACTCTTGAGGTTTTTTTGAGCCACAAGGCAGCTGAGCAACCGTTGAGCTGATGTTACCTCAGTTTATATTGCAGGCAGGTGGTCTGCGGACCTTATTGGGTTCAACGTTGTCTAAGCTATGAGGGAGCGAGAAGTTTTTATACCTTTCATGAACATGAAATGGTATTATAACTTTGGTCCGATGTTTGTAAGTATGAGAAGAAGAAGAGATAGACCCACCATTAAGTATACCGAAATGATCAGGATGATAAGCTGAGTTGATTTAGCCATGTCCGTCTGTCCGTCCGTCTGTCCGTCTGTCTGTTTGAACGCAAACTAGTCCCTCAATTTTAGACCTATCTCGATGAAATTCGGTATAGGGCCGCCATTTTGCATGGGATTAATCATTTGTCGGAACCAGCCAGATCGGACCGATACAAAGCATAGCTCCCATACAATCGATTGTTCCGATAAACGGGTTTTGGTCTATAAATCTTGCAATTAAAAAGCTAGGACCGCAAAATTTTGCACTTTTCGTACATATTGTATAAGTAACATGTGTAGTGAAAATCACTCAAATCGGACCAACCAAACATATAGCTCCCATATAATCGATAGTTTCGATAAATGGGTTTTGGGCTATAGATTTTGCAGTTAAGAAGCTAGGAACGTAAAATTTTGCAGGTTTGGTACCTATTACATATGTGATGTGTGTAGTGAAAATCATACAGATCGGACTAACATAACATATAGCTCCCATATAATCGATTGCTCCGATAACTCTGGTTTGGGCCATGTATTTTCAAATTAACAGTTTTGAAGAGTTTGTACCAATTGTAAGTAAGGATCGGACACTTAAAAAAGTTATGCGTATTCATGAAAGGTATGAAGCCTTCGGCACAGCCGAAGACAGCCCTTTCCTTACTTGTTTTTTTTTAATTTTAATTTAATTTTGTATTTGAGATTTTTATTATATTATTGTTTTAGGGTAGGTCAGGGGTGTCCAAAGCACGGGTTACTAGGGACGACCTTTTAGTAAATTATTATTATTATTTATTTAATTTATGTGTTCTATATAGAACTGGGGGATGCAGAGCACCTGTTACTCCTTATATGTATTCATTGGGGGCGAGCACTGTTGGCCCTGAGGCATTGCACGAGATTGGCTTCCTCATTTTCGTTTGGAAAAACCCCAATTGGGTTAGGCAGCCAAAAACAATATCTTCAGAATATTTCATAAGCTGGGTGAGAATTATAAAAAGGCTTGCAAATGAAATAAACGAAAGAAATTGTTTAAGTCGCTTAAACAAACGTATTCTAAAACCCTGAACACTGAAAATGTCTGAGTAAAGTTCTCGAGCCATTTTCTGGCTAACTCGACATATTTTGTTACGAGCAGGTAGTAGTACACTTGGTTTGCAAGAAGAACTACAAAAATCGATAAGGTCCCTTTCAAGTTTACTCGTTTCAAACATTTTCGATAAGAAAAAGCGACGTAGACTTCTGCAGAGCTGATGAGCCATCTACACGTCATTGCCAAAATTCATCACTCAACACGCAGTTGTGGATGGCTGCTTGTCAACTTACAGACGAAACACTTCCATTCTTCATTTCAGCGCATAGGGGCATCAAAAGTATTTCTTTTTTGTTTGCTGAAATCAACCAAAGCAACATTTTGCTACAAATTTAGCTCGCACAAACCTACTTAATCCTTATTTGCTCAGAAAAAAAAGCTTCCCCCAAAGTTAAATGTCGTTTGAGCAGAGCTACCGATATGCTAAATATCCTCATACAGAACAGCTATCACTCGCGCTGCAGTCAAATCTTTAGCATCACAAACTTCTTACTGCTGCTGAGATTTTTTGTCCGCGCACATCCTTGAATCTTTTGCTTGCCATTTCAACATTTTTTCGCTTGTAAATCCAACATCTAAATGCGCGCACAAATGTAATCTTCATAATTTTTGTGCTTTACTTACACAACTCACTCAAACGTTATTATCCCGGCGGAGGGTAATAAACAAAAAAAAAAAAATTGTGAAAATGTGAAAATCTAGAATGTCTCAGTGCCATTGCTGCTTCTGCATTTGCAACTCATACCACGCTTGGCATTGAATTTAGATTTCATTTGCAGTTTTTCGCCATGATTATTTACTTACAAATAAATGCTCGAGTGTATTTGGCTATTTGAAGCTGCTTTTTGCCGTTTCATATTTCAAGCTTTTCTCACTCCTCGTGTTGACTCACGTGCAGTACAGCGCTAGTGGAGTTGAGTTAACCATGCTTGGTGGTGGTGGGGGTTGCATGATTTATGTTATGTTTTAAGCATAAAGTTTACACAGTGAAATATACGCAAATGAGGCAAATAATAATAAATAAATACTAGAAATAGTCTGCGCAACAGATGCATGATAAGGACTCATGTGGGGATTTGATGCGAGTTTCCGCAAATCTTTAAAAGCATAAAGCAGATAAGAAATTATATTTGTTTGTGATTGAATGACTCTTTATATTTGTCTCGTATAAAATCTTTCAACGCAGGGGACTTGATAAAATCATCAAGAATGTGCACTAATACTGAGCACCACTCTTCAGTGCAACTGGAAGACATAAGAGTTTAATACTCCCGCTAGTTAAACGATTTTAAAGAAAATAAAATTAATTAAAATGTTTTTTATGCTGTAACTGAGCTTAAATGTCAGACAAAAAGAAGAATTTTTTCTCTTTAGGCTATTATTATTTTTTCCTGCAATGGAAAATTTTCACTTTTAAATTGCACCTTTAAATAGCAGACTTTCAAATTTGCACGCTTGGTGAAAAGCTTTCGACTTAATTAAGTGTGCTTTCAGAAAGATATAAATCTTTTTCAGATTCCCCCTGAACAAACCTATTTTATGTAAATACATACAAATAAAATTCTACGACAGTTTTCTGCAATTTAAGTTCTTTAATTACCCCAAGTTCATAAGTTTCATGTGAGCTTTATACATTTCTGAGTTTGTTTCTTTAAAGGTAAGAATGTTTGCAGTGAAGAAATCGTTTCAGCCACACAAATCTGGTTTTAAACCCAAAGCAATTTCAGGGAAACCAAATTCTTTACATTGAAACTTTTTTAGACATGAAAGCTTAATAAAAGCTTTTAGCAACACTGATTTGATACAATATTTATTTTGAAACTGGAATTAGGGCACAACTTTTTGAGCGAGATACTTTGTGTTCTTGAAATACAACTTCATGATACAATTTTAAAGTTTTCTCGAAAGCTCACAATACTTACGATTTCGAATGAGCGTGAAAGTTGCCCACTTTCAAAATGGAGTAAATATTTTTTATACTTTTAATAGCGGTATAGTGACTATGAGATTATAGCTTATAGTCAAAGCTAAAGCTATATGCAATAATTTCGAACTTTTACAAGCTTTTAAATGTTTTGACTGCCATTTTAGGAAGTTGTTAGAGGTAGGATGTTTTCCTAAAAAAGTTAAGGCTAATCCAAACTGCGCAAACCGACTTCATTTTTAATTAAAAATTTTACTTTCTGAACGTTTTAAAGCTTTCCGAAGTTACTTAGTAAAAAAGCTGGAACTTCTTTTATACTGAAAGTAACTATTGTAACTATGTTTGATTTTACTTGGAGCATTTACATGGAATTTAGCAGTAATAATATTTGCATAGAAAATTAATATATCCAACAAAAACAAAAAAAATCCCTTCCGCTAAAAAATTCCAATATTTTTTCTAGCTCAACAAATGTTGTTTTCCACCTGAAATCAACGTTAAGTTCATCATAAAAATTAAAACCTTTACGCCTGAGGTTACAAAATATTCGTTTAATTAAAATCGCGTTATTTACAGTAGAGTTCCAACAAAAAATTGTCCCGCACCGCCCAAAAGTATGCAACAGGAAAATAGAAATCATAAATCCCCGCACATTATTTACAGTTTATTCATATTTCTATGCGCTTTTTTTCAAAATAAATTTTCATAATAAAAGGGCAAGCAAACTAATACAGGAAAGAGAGAGTGAGAGCGGAAGATAGAGAGTGGGCGCGATACGCGTGTGGCAAATATAACTCAATTAGTGAGTTTCCGTTAAAAAGAAGAATATTTCAAAAGCAGCCACCTAGACAACCGGAAGGCAGCTAAAAAAAAAAAGAGTACGTTGGTAACCATGCAAGTCAAGCGCGCAGAGTTTTTTATTTGTGCTTGCGGGAGTTGGAGATTGGCAACGCAACGCGCGTATACTTCAGTTAGCAATGAAGCGAGATTGCGAGGAGTGGAGAGTGTGCTCTCTAAAAGCTCAATGGGGTTTCCATAACGTACGCTGCGGATGCGGACACTCACTCCGTGCTACGTTAGACGGACGAAGTCAAGTAGTGGATGATAATGATAGCTGCTTGTCATATTTTTTTATGCTTCCTTTTTAATTGAAGTGGCTTAAATATTGTGCTGTGCGAACCTGCGTGAAGTGGGAGATAGAGTTTTTGCTATGCTTTTTTGCTGCCATCAAAGGGTTTACGTTGCTTTTGGTAAGGATTTTGAGGATTCATCATCTTTATTACGTTTGAGTGATAATGATACTTTGGCAGCATCACCAAGCCAAACGTCAAACAGGTGCTGCGGAAAGGTTTTTAATGGTTTTTTCTTAATGCTAGAACAAGAAATTAATAGCTTTTTGAGAATATTCTAATGAATGTATTTGCTTTTGTTTTAATTTACGAGAGCGATGCCTTTGCAAAGTGTCTTAAAAGATATGTCAAACTCTTGGTTGGAGGGTGCCCCTAGATTATTCATATTGAGTCTGAGCTACATGGGTCTCTAACGAAATTTTCCCAAACAGATTAATCTGCTATTGATAGCTTTTGAGTAAGATAAGTAAATTTAAATTCATGCGGCATACTTATAGGCGCTAAAACTAGGTTTGTTCGCTCTAGCCCGTAAAAAAGTAAACTTGTTTCGGGCATAAATGACTGAAGTGCTAGCAAAAAAAGATCAGCCTCATAACCTTAGCTGTTATTTCTATATTTCTAAATTTTAAATTTTCAGTAAAAACTTTGATCTTCTTCCTCCAATCCGCACCAAACGGCAACAACCAAAAAACTCACTCAGATTCTCAGACATTATTGAATTTTTGTGGCGCAATTTGTTAGTGCCAACAATGGAGCATGGGATAGGCTGCTTCGATTTAGCGCAACCTGCCGGCAGCTTTAGCAATTTGGCAGCACAACCTGCATTAATAAATAAACACAATGTCTGCTCAATACAAAACTTTTGGTGGCGGCGGCGCGCGTCATTACAGTGGCCATGAAAAACTTTTGTGTCGCATTGCAATGTGCCACAGACTGTTGCAAGCGCACTTTGGCAAATGAAAAGAAAATTTAAGCGGACAAGCAATTTATTTTCAAGTGCAACAAAGGTAAGAAAATTATTCTAGTTTTATTTTTGGAATGTAAGTGTACAATTTTTAATTTTCTAGCTGCAGACGTAGATTGCAGAAGGTGTAAAGGTAAGCCAAAGCAGATGAAAGGAAATAAAAAGAAAAAATTGGGAGTAAAGAAAGCAACATGTTGCTGCTACAAGACGTTTACTCGCTTTCATTTTGAAGGCCACTGAAATGTTTGGTGTCATGGTTGCCACATTGGAGTTTTTTTGGATAAAATTTTTTAAGAAAAAACCCCAATCAAAAAAAAAGCAGCCATAAAAAAGCTAAAAAATTCAGTATTGGCGTGCTTTCTCCAATTGTCCAAAATCATTGGTATTAAAGCCGCCCCTACTCCAACAAGTTGGTTATAAAAGCAGCTCACGGGCCTTGAAAAGGTTGGGTTAGTTTGAGGAAGGACACACATAGGACTGCCCAGACTTTTATTCGGAAACATTAATGTACGTTTTAATCACATATTTTCTACAAAATCTGCACTGAACAACTCCCACAAACTATGGGGAGCATGTTCTCCTGGCAATTGAAGTCTTTAGGAATCGACTTCTCGTGATTTAAAAAGTCTTACAAATACAGATTTTTAGCTCTGTGAAGTTGGCACCTCCAAGTGGGAGTAAATAGAAAAACGACATACCATTCGTTTGTCCATCGTTTGTCCACGTTTGTCCAGGAAAAATTTTCGTTTGTCCACCCCTGGTTCAAAAGTTATTTCGAAAAAAAAAAAATCGGTGTGAATTTGGCACCTCCAAATTTGAAAAATCATAAAAATGGCACGTCGTTCGTTTGTCCGCCGTATGTCCATGTTTGTCCAGGAAAAATTTTCGTTTGTCCACCCTTCGTTCAAAAGTTATTTCGAAAAAAAAAAAATCGGTGTGAAGTTGGCACCTCCAAATTTGAAAAATCATAAAAATGGCACGTCGTTCGTTTGTCCATCGTTTGTCCACGTTTGTCCAGGAAACATTTTTTTTGTTCACCCTTGGTTCAAAAGTTATTTCAAAAAAAAGTTTTTTCTAAATAGTTAAAAAAATATTTTTTTCTTCTAATTGGCTATTTTTTTCTTCTAATTGGCTAAATCGTTTGTCCATCGTTTGTCCACGTTTGTCCAGGAAAAATTTTTGTTTGTCCACCCTTTGTTCAAAAGTTATTTCAAAAACAAGTTTTTCTAAAGGGTTAAAAAAATATTTTTTTCTTCTAATTGGCTATTTTTTTCTTCTAATTGGCTAAATCGTTTGTCCATCGTTTGTCCACGTTTGTCCAGGAAACATTTTTTTTTGTCCACCCTTGGTTCAAAAGTTATTTCAAAAAAAAGTTTTTTCTAAAAAAGAAAAAAAATTATTTTTTTTTTGTTTTAAGTGTCTAAATTGTTTGCCATCGTTTGTCCAGGAAAAATTTTTGTTTGTCCACCCTTTGTTCAAAAGTTATTTCAAAAACAAGTTTTTCTAAAATAGAAAAAATAAAATATTATTTTTTCTTTAATATGGCTAAATCGTCTGTCCATCGTTTGTCCAGGAAAAATTTTCCTTTGTCCACCCTTTGTTCAAAAGTTATTTAAAAAAGAAAATTTTTTTAAAAAAATGTTGATGAAAATTAGTCATTGAATCGTCTTCTAGAACTGTACCCAAAAATTATTAAACATGAATTAAATTCTCTGAAACTGCATCGTTACAATCTTATCCACCTAAATGTTACCACTGAAAATAATTCAATTGGTTTGCCATCATCTGAATTATTTTATTAACTATACAATATTTTTTCAACAATGTTCTCTGTATGTTATAATAATGTTCAAGTAAATAAAAACTGGTTGAAAAGTTTCTCTGATTTTTTTAAATTTTTTTCGTCGACGGTGTTGAGTTTGTTCTTCCATACAACGTATGAACAAAATTTAATTGTGTATGGAAGAAAATTTTGAACAAGCCTGTATAAAAAAATATTCTACATAGAAATCCGGGACATTTTTCAACAAGTTCTAACTTGGTGATGCAAAATAATAAAAACTCACATTGTGCGAGGGCGTAAATACCCTAATTGAGTAGTCAAATATCAAATTATCACAAGTATCATCAAAAGTTTGTTTTCAGAATTTGTAGGTGGGGTTTCAAATAAACTTTATTTGAAGTGCATTTTGCCACTTGGATTGTCGCCGTTGGATATTTCTTCTTGCTTTGAGAAACCAATGCTACCGGAATCAATTAACGCTTATGTAAGATGCAATCGTTGGAATTTGCTTACTAAAGTAAAGAAATATTTCAATATTCCGATTATTGAAGATTCAAATGAAGCTACCACCCATTCATCAAATAATTCAGAATATATTATACGTGATATTCCTAAAGACAAACCTTTTGAATACCCTCCGCTCTTTACAAATATAGTTCTTTCGAAGGACGATTGGGAAAAGATTTCTCCAGAGCCTAGAGTCTAGAGCATTGCGAATAAGGGTGGAAAGATGTACCGGGTTTTGAAAAACGGCTGGACAGGTTTGGTGGTCAAACGATGGACAAACGATTTAGCCAATTTTAAGAAAAAAAAAAATTTTTTTTAAAAAAAACTTGGTTTTAAAATAACTTTTGAAATTTCGTGGACAAACGATGGACAAACGAACGACGTGTCATTTTTATAATTTTTCAAATTTGGAGGTGCCAACTTCACACCGATTTTTTTTTTTTTAAATAACTTTTAAACAAAGGGTGGACAAACGAAAATTTTTCCTGGACAAACGTGGACAAACGATGGATAAACGATTTGGCCAATTAAAAGAAAAATAAATTTTTTTTTTCTTTTTTAGAAAAAACTTTTTTTTTGAAATAACTTTTGAACCAAGGGTGGACAAAAAAAAATGTTTCCTGGACAAACGTGGACAAACGATGGACAAACGAACGACGTGCCATTTTTATGATTTTTCAAATTTGGAGGTGCCAACTTCACACCGATTTTTTTTTTTTCGAAATAACTTTTGAACGAAGGGTGGACAAACGAAAATTTTTCCTGGACAAACATGGACAAACGGTGGACAAACGAACGACGTGCCATTTTTATGATTTTTCAAATTTGGAGGTGCCAACTTCACACCGATTTTTTTTTTTTTCGAAATAACTTTTGAACCAGGGGTGGACAAACGAAAATTTTTCCTGGACAAACGTGGACAAACGATGGACAAACGAATGGTATGTCGTTTTTTTATTTACTCCCACTTGGAGGTGCCAACTTCACAGAGCTCAGATTTTTATATACATCACCGACGGAGAGTATGTTCGAGTTTTCTATTTTTTGAGAAGAAGGCCCATTCTTTTTCAATCCTGATTTGTCACTGGGCACTTTGAGACGCAAGCCATCAAATATGATTGGGCTATAGTGAATTTCCTTGAATTTCTTACAGAATTGCCCACCTCGCTTATAATAATTTTTGTTTTTTCTCCTCCTTTGACTAACCATGATATCGGTCTCCCTGTGATCAGAGATCGAACCAACCTAAATATTTAAATGCGCTAAAGACACCAACGAAGCTTTGTACTTTTTTAAAAATTCTAATTCTAGGTCTTTCAAGGCAGGCTTCATGAGTTCGGAGCTCAATAGCAAGCCTTTACAGATACTTCTAGAAGATCGTAACCGACTAACTCGATTCCACGTAGTACAATCTGTATAGATTGCAGTTTCATACTTTTGTCTAAGACTGCGTTACCACAAAAAGGCTACAGATTTCATTAAGTTCTGAACGAAATAGACGTCCAACCCTGTTCTCATCGGGGTAGTGATGAATGAAGACATCCAGTCCCATTTCCCTGCGATATCTGAGCATGAAGTGACTGAATGTTTCCATATACCACTTCATCCTACATAAAGGCATGAGAGGTGAACTTTATTGAACATCAAGAATTTGGCCAACTTGTGGAAGGAGATATAACAAATGGATTTCTGCAGTTCCTACTTCCTACCCGATTCGTTTGTACCCAAAGTAAGGAGAACAGTGTGACGCTTTTCAGAGAGGTGTTTTTGCAAACAAATATTTTCCTGCCATAGTTTCGTCGCCTATGAAACCGTTAGTAAATACAAATTAATTAAAACAAGGTGGCATCCCAGCTTTCTTTACATTAATCGCACTCTCACTTCCCTCTCAGCAGTGTCTCCCTCTCTTGGCACAAGCTCGAACGCCTAACACTTGAACTACGGACAAACAGTTCGCAGCTAACACAAGCTTTATATTTATTTGTTGTAAATACATAGATAATGTCTCCATCGCTGTTGTTGTTATTGTCGACCGTGAAACTTCAACACAATTTGTTGATTGTTTGTCTACCAGTCTGCGGCACGTGAACTAAACGAAAACTAAGCAATGCGGCGATTTTTTTTTAAGTTTCTGCGTCTCGCTTCGGTCTGCTTGCAGTTGTCAACCGCGAAATTCCCTCGTCCAAATGGCGCAACAGCGATTTTTATTTCCACCGCTACTGCTGCACGTGTGTCAACAATGCATCTCTTGGGTGTTGTAAGCGCGACATGTGGCGGCACTAACCGCAATGCAACGCAACAATTTTCCATAGAAAAACCCAAAAAAGCTTGAAGTGAAGAAGCGGGAAGGGTGCAGCGAAAAGCGGACATGGGTGAAAGTAAGAGAATTCAGGATTTTTTTTCCAATCAATGGTGTAAGCTTGTTTGGCGCAGGAAAAATGCCAAAAAATAAAAATGTTTTCATTGGGCAAACGCTATTAGTGGCAATGGGGAAACTCGCAAACTGGACAGCCAACCGTTTTGTGTAAACATGTTGCACACATATGCGACATGATGCAACATAAATTATTAAAGCAATTGCTGTGTACTAACCGCAGCGACAATGTTGGTTGTATTGCACTGTGGGATAGGACTTGGATAGAAGTGGGAAAAAAACAGAAATTCACTGCACTTCAAAAATGGGGCCGTTACAGAGACCAGAAGTGGAAGTTCCTTTTTCAGTAGGTCAAACGAGATGTTATGAAGAGGACACGCCCCAGAGCGGAAAAAATTTCTCTGGGTGCCGAATGAACCTCAACATACTTGCAGACCATTGTTGAAACTTCAAAGGCTTTCTTAGAAAGCACGGCTTGAATTTGCGCAAGCATTGCGATAAGATCAGGCATCATATAACCCGGCAGTTTGATCCAAAGGCACATTGGCAGCCCCTCAACAACATCTCCATAGCACCAGAAAACTCCTTTCTCAATTCGGACCCGGTAAATCCGCTCATAGGCCACGCTAGTCAATTCGGTCTGAATATGATTAATTTCTCAGCTACCTAAACCCCACATAATATTTGTTTACTCCTGTATGTTCCAACACAAACCCCTTGTACCCATGGACAGTCTTGAAACCACGAACTACCTTTACTGTGGAAACTTAGATGATAAAGACCACACGTTCTTCGAACAATTCGCTCAAGAACTAAGAGGGTTGGAAGGGATACTTGTGGATTTATCCCCTAGCAGTGTAATTCGTACGATAGTCTGCGGAGGACGGACATAGTTCGCATGTATTCGGAGAATATACTCCTTCATAAGACGAAGGGAGTCCACACACGAAGAGTTCTGCTATTAGAGCATCTAGTCAGTAGAGCTTGAAGGCGGCAAGTAATTTTTTTCTTTTCATGAACCAAAAAAAAAAAAAAAAAATCGTCAAATATTTCCAGGTTCCAGCCCACAGTGCAACATTAAATGGTTGTAGCAAGCAACCGCAAACATTGCAGAGAAATTCAATATGTTTCTCTCGATTCAAGTGCACGTGAGTTGGTGGTCAAAACAGCTGCTGCCTATTCCTACTGCGACCACAAATCTCGAAAGCAGAGTGTAAAAGTAATGTAAGCGGTTGCGGTGAGAAAGAGAGAGAGAAACAGAGTGTGCATATTAGAAGTTAGCGAGTGATTTAAGTGAGTGCGAAAGGGGGAAAAAAAAAGTTTTGGATGCATCAGCACAGCATCATCATGAACGTTAATAGACACCGTTAAAAGTGCTACCCACTTGTAGTTTATGTGACAGCTGGGCAGTTGGGAATTTATGCGCCACTAAAATGAAATTTTAATGCGACAAATGTTGCGTCTGTAGCGTTATAAAGTGTGATGTACATATGTATGTACTTAAAAAATATTGCGCTGTGTTGTTGTATTACACCTTTCTGCAAACTAAAACGCTTTATCCCCAACATCATTGCCACTGCATAATTTATATGTCAATGAGACACGTCACATGTGTTTCTCTAACTACTCCAGCTCATTTGTGAACATTTTGATTTAACTACTACACACTTTTGTGAGCTAATGTACGTCAAATGTTTGTCAAACACTTCTGGTACGCCCTCAAATGCTGCTTCAAATCATAAAAAAAATGCAGAACATGCGTTTATAGCTCATTTCGACTCACTTAACTACTCAAACGTATTTAACTCAAACAACTGTCAAAATCTCCACTTGTCACTCACTCACTCTTCAAACTCGAATCGTTGCCAATATTTAACTCAAAACAGGGTTAGTTTTGCACTTAGCTTGACATGCAAAAATACGACAATCGTACGAATGGATTAACCATTAATTTGACAGCTGTCATCTGTTGTCAAAAACATGCGGTTTTGTGGGAAAATAACTGTAAAAATTCAATTTAAATTTGAAATTCCTTTTTTTCCTAGAGATTCGTGCATTTTTTATGTGGAAATGCTTTCACTTTTAGTCTGCGAAATAAAAAAGAATTTCAAATATGTGGCTTTACGGTTGATACATTTTGTGGAGGAGGAATTTATATTCGCTGTCTGAGTTGAGGTTATTTATAGCAAAAATATTGTGAGTTAATGATGTCAAAAACATTAAATCTAAAATTATGCATGCACATGATATATTTTCCATTTTTTTTTTTTATTTGTGTAGTTGAGAAAAAATTGTGACTGGCACCGAAGAAGATTTAGTGATGGCTGCATGAGCTGAAATGAGAAAATGGAAGCTTCCCAAGGCATTTCCCATATACTCCACAATAGAGGCTATTAGACAAGCGGCCTGGGGCAAGCAGGACAAAAAACAAACGCCAAAAGGCTTAGGTCTAAAAACCTTACTCACTGTTTTTTCCGACAGCCACAGGAGCTATTTTTCGACCCCTCAAACTTCCAAGTGTTGAATTGTGGGAGCAAAAGCAGATGCTATAATTTAAACCACTCATCTCCTGGGAATCGATCGATACTATCGTGTTCTGCCTTGGAAAGGAAGGATCTTGCATACAGGGTAACATTAACGGTAAAAACGGAGCTTTGGTGGTAGATTTAGAGGTAGAAGTAGGGTTAGAGGTGTGAGTCGAGGTTGCTGTAAATGCATATAGTTATGCAGGCTCTATAAAGAACCCGATTTTGGATCGGTGAATAAGTACCGGCGTCTGAATCTGAGCTATCCTCACTTATCAAGTTTCAAAGGATGTATCTTAGTTCATAGTGAGCTTGTGTGGGAGATTTTGTAAGCATTGGAAGCACCCTAAGAATCGAACCTGTGAAAAATTTCCTTGTATATAGCTGCTAACGTTCGTCAATCGGATGTCTAACAAACTCTACTTCAATTTTTTTTCGTACCAATGAACTCCGAACCTATAAGATGTATACTCATCGAGCTCAATCACAAGACTTGCCAGGTGTAAGTAACTGAATAAAAGATAATCAAATTAGTGCTTGCTTGTGATAAAGACGTCTGGCGGCTTAAAAAGTCACCAAAGGTTATGGCTCATTTTAGCTTAGTAAACAATTCAAGTTGTCCCAAAATTACCCACTATTAAGCGGACAACAAACTTTAATATACTAATGACGTAAAATAGTATGCTTGAATGAGCAATTTAACGTTATACCACACTGGCGTGACTAATACCCAAATATTGTGGCACATAATCTCCAACAAAAAAACCCTAAGCGGATAGACAAAACGGATGCCGAATTAGCTGAACAGCAAGTAAAACATAGAGACGACCCTCAGTAGGAATATGTAAACTAACCAACATCTAGGGGGGGAAAGTGATAGGAAAGTTAAGAACAAGTAAAAACAAGTAAGGAAAGGGCTGTCTTCGGCTGTGCCGAAGGCTTTATACCTTTCATGAATGCCAAACCACACTTATCGGAACAATCGATTGTATGGGAGCTACCCGTTATGTTGGCCCGATCTGGCTGATTTTGCCTACATATGTTACATATATAATATGTAGCAAACGTGCAAAGTTTAACGTTCCTAGCTCTTTAACTGCAAAATTGATAGCCCAAAACCCATTTATCGAAACTATCGATTATATGGGAGCTATATGTTATGTTGGTCCGATCTAGGTGATTTCCACTACACACATTACTTATATAGCATGTACTAAACCTGCGAAATTTCGCTCTAATAGCTTTTTAATTGAAAGAGTTAGAGGCCAAAACCCGTTTATCGGAACAATCGATTGTATGGGAGCTATGCGTTGTATCGGTCCGATCTTGCTGGTTCCGACAAATGATTAATCCAATGCAAAATGGCACCTGCTTGCAAAATTTCATCGAGATATCTCTAAAACTGAGGGACTAGTTTGCGTTCAAACAGACGGACGGACAGACGGACAGACGGACGGACGGACGGACAGACGGACATGGCTAAATCAACTCAGCTCGTCGCCCTGATCATTTCGGTATACTTAATGGTGGGTCTATCTCTTCTTCTTCTCATACTTACAAACATCGGACCAAAGTTATAATACCATTTCATGCTCATGAAAGGTATAAAAAGGTGGAAAACTAACTGAGCAGCAGTCCAGAAAATACAAGCGAAAGTGGCTAAAGTTGGACGAGGGGAGCTATTTCCATAGAGCGGAGCTGTGGCGACAAAGTAAAGTGTTTGGTGGGTGGTCTTTTTTTTTTGTTCTGTTTTTGGTGACAGGACGAGAAATTGGTTTGGCTATGGTGGTTACAACCACAAAAGCAACAGGAAACTGGACACTTTGAAGCTGTCAAAAAGTCACACCCATTAAACAGTGAACAACTCAAATGCTGAGTATGACAGTAAATTGAACAAGGAATATGTATCTGTATTAGGGTGCGTTGTATAAAAAATTTCGCTAAGGAGGTGGAATTTCTACTTTATGAATATAAAGAATTAAAAAGAAAACAAAATAACAAAATTGAAAGTTAAACAAATTTCAACAAAAAAAAATAAAAATTATGAAACTTTTAAATTAAAAAATTATTAAATATGAAAAACTAAGAAAACTACATTTAAAATAAAATTAATATAATAAAATTTAGAACTAAAAAAAAAAATTAAAAGGAAAACATGAAAAAAGTTAAAAACAGTAAATAAATAACTAAAATAAGAAAAAAAATTTGCATAATAAGAGATTAAAAAAGAAAATCCATTTAAAACGTAATAAAAAAAAAAAATTAAAAATGAGAAAAAATGAGAAAAATGAGAAAAAAAATTAAAAATGAGAAAAAAAAATTAGAAAGGCAAAAAAAGTAAGGCAAATTAAAAACAGAAATAGTTTTTAAGAAAGTAGTATTAAAAAAACGAATGCAAGTAATTACAAAATCAAACCAATCAATTATGTATAGAAGTAAAAACATTAAAAAAAAAAAACAAATAAAAAAGGAATTAAAAAACAAAGAATATATAAAAATATTAAAAAAATCAGATTAAAAAAATGGAAAACATTCATAAAATAAAATTAGAAAATTTAAACCTTTATGAAAAGTTAAAGACTGGAATTAAAAGCTAAGAAAAAAATTAAAAAAAGGAAATAAGGAAATAAATTATTATACATAAGTAGAAGAAACAGCATTAGAAAAATTAAAAGCAGAAAATAAAAGAACAAAGAAAAATTTAAACCAAAAGTAAAAAATATTAAAAAGAATTAAAAAGAATGTAAAAAAAAAATTAAAAGACGGAAAATCAAATAAATTAAAATATTGAGATTTTACACAAACAACAAGCTTGTGTTTCTGGTCTTTATATTTGAAGTATCCTGGTTCGGTACGAGCTATAGACCTATTAATAATTTTTTTTTCTGTAGCGAAAAATTATTGTTGTTTTTTGGGTTTCTAAATAATTTTTTTGTTAATTATTAAAAGTTTTTTGTTGAATTGAACAGGAAAAATTTTTTAGAGACAACCGCCATAGCTTTTCTTATAGATCCATTTCGGAAGTGGCTAACTTCACTCATCAGAGAAATTTTGGCACGCATTGCTAACTATTGAGCTAACAATACGATGGGTTTTTTGCCTTCTAAACCCTGTTCAATCAACTTTTTACCAATTCATGAACCGACAGTGCCATCCGGCGATTAGATAGGATCATGATGGATTTATTACAACTCTGTTTTGGTGTCACAGTATTGCCAACCATGTGCTCTTGGTTTTTTTTAGTTCGCTACAGAAAAAATTATTAATAGGTCTATAGCTCGTACCGAACCAAGAAATTAAAAAATTAGAAAAAACTAAAAACAGGATTCAAAGAGACAAAAAACAAAACAGAAATAATAAAAAAAATAAAAAAATAAAGTAAGGAAATAGATTATTATACATAAGTGGAAGAAGCAGCATTAAAAAACTATAAGCAGAAAATGAAAAAACAAACAAAAATTTAAACCAAAAATAAAGAAATTAAGAAAAGTATTAAAGAAACTAAACGAGGGACTATCAAATAAATTAAAAAGATTAGAAAATTAAAAACATTAAAAAAAAATTAAAAACAGAATTTAAAGAAACAAAAAATAAAAAATAAAACAGATTAAAAAAAATAATACAAAATTAAAAAAATAAAGTAAGCACAGAAATTATGAAATAAATGCATTTGCAAAAATAAAAGCATAAAAAAGGCAATAATAAAAAAAAATTTAAAAAAGGTATTACAAAATTATAAAAAAAAATAAATTAAAAGAAAAACCAATCAAAAAGAAATAAAAATATTTGAAAGAAAAACGTCATTTAAAAAAAAGACAATAATAATAAAAAAAAAGAAATCTCTTCAAATATTTTAAATTGTCATACTCTATTTTCAATAAAAAATAAAGCATCCTAAAGTTGTCGGATCAGATGTATTTTAATTTAGGAATTCAAGAATTTTAATGCGAATAATTTTTGTTTTTAATTTCTTTGTTTTTATTTAAACTAGAAAAATAAAAAGATAATTTTTTTAACTCCTGACTTTGAATTTGTTTTCTGTTTTGTTTTGGTATAAATTGTAAATTTACTTAGCTAAAAAGAATTGTTTTTTTCATACCCACCCTAATATGTCTAGAAATTTTGTATGTGCCGCAAGTCTGTCTAGTTTGTGGTGTTACTCGGAAATTGTTGCATAAACCGTTTAGAAGGAGTTGAGGTGCGCACAGTTGGTTGCTGGCTCGTTTGAGCAATTCTCAGCAGCATTCATTCACTCCGTCATCAGCCCAATACTGCCAAAATCTTTAATTTCATACATAAATACATTATTAGTGCGGACTTGTCAGTGTTGACAAGACAATATTGAAGTGGACAACTCGAGTAAAATGGGCAAACGAATGAATAGAAGCATAAACTCAACTGAGGACTGATTGTGTGCGAATGGAACAACAAAGTGTTTGGGCACATCAAAGGGCGAAAGTAGTAATGAATATTCGTACCTAAACACTCACATACGAAGAATGCGAGTTAACTTAGAGAGGAAGTGAAAACCGGCACCGTGCAAAGGATTTATGAAGTGGAATTAGTAGTTAAGGAAGTTAGAAACTCGAAGAGGATGTAGAATGTGTGGAATCTAAAACCACAAAATGTGTAAGAGAAGCAGAGGGTAAAAAAGAGACAAGAAGAAATTAATACGTACGAGGGCGTACACAGTAAACTTTGTTTATTAAGGACATCTATTCTCAAGTAGGAAGTAAAGTCTCTTTTCGATGCACAAAGATCAGGTTCTATAAGTCTCTCATCAAACACTTCTTTATAGTCCTGCCCGTGATGACAACGACCCAAACGCTTCACCGGGTAGGACAACGATTATTTCGCTTATAGAGAGCATACTGTATTAGCAAGTAGAAGAAGCTATGCTCCAAGCATGGTCGAGAAACTGGACGTTAGAAGCTGAATACTGCATATTGGCAGCAAGAAAATAAAATATGTTTGTAGTAGGAATAACAAATGAATAATGATGTTAATAAAGTTGATAACGATGTCTACGAAGAGCACAAATAGAGAAAAAAAATTGCACACCAAAGAAAAAGAGATGATGGTTTAAGACTTGCAAATAAGTAGCAAGAATATTGTTTTTGTTATTTATGTACAATGACCATGTTTGCATATTGCTATTCATATTGTTGTTGCTAAATCTACCAACTTGTAATATGAGACGTTTAACATACAAAAATTCGTATTGCAGTTAGTGGTTGGGAGAGCATTTAGACGCATAAAAGCCAGCCCCTCTTTTAAGCGCTTACGTGTAATATCAGTCGCATATGTTGCTCATGGCTGTTGTCTGTCTGCCTGCCTACTCGGGGTGACTGGTCGCCAACTTGGGCTTCATTCCATGGTCGGCTGCATGTTACTGATATTGTTTAACAGGCTGTCGTTGTCTCTCGCCACCCTCTCGCTTTGGTTGTTGGTTGTGTTTTGCGCTCTCACTCTTTTTTTTACCGTTCTATGGCTTGATTGTCTGTTCCCTTTCCCTTGTCCTTTGATACTCGTGCAAAGCAAAATGTGTCGTACAGCATCAGACGCTTTTATCGTTCATGTTTTATTGAATATTCATAAATACAAATGGAGCATCCAAGGCATGGAGCAATCGTATGAAAGCGAAATTTGCCACCTTTGCCATTGTGATTGCTGGGTAAATCAATATTGTCAATGCAACAGATGATGCTTGGTTGTGGTGTAACTTAAATTGAAATTTTGCTCATGAATGCTGTGTTTTAAAGCAGAAGTGAGGGATTTATATTTGTTTAGTTTATATTGCAGAATTGCAGTTGTTGTTGTCGTGATTTTTGTACAGATTATATTAAAAAGCATTATTCATTAGATTTTGAGTATTCAAAACACAATTTTTGAGCATTAAATAATTTATTGGGCTCAGTTCAGTTACTAGACCGAAGTCACCCAAAGTTGCCCGAAAAGGTAAGTTTCTTTACTTACTATAGCTTCTGGCTAAAGGCTAGCTGAGCTCGTAAAAACTTTATAAATGACTATGTACTTCCCTAACTAGACACTAGTTCTCCTTTCTATCACGTAAGATATTTGTCGTATAACTTCACTTCGGCTTAGAGAATTGTCATACCTTGTAAAATTGTTTTGATAATTCAAGTGTGGAATCTTTCTACTTCGATATTAATGAATACCTAACATTTCGCTAAACAAAACATGAAGTGAAACAACGTAGCATAAAGTAATACAACATGAGTCATAGACACATAACCTAACCTTAAAAAAAAGGAATAAAAACAAATTAACTTAGCAAACTTTGTTTATATATAAAATTTTTTAAAATTATAAAAAAAATTATGTAGCATAGAATTAAACAATTACATAACAACAAAAAAAAAAAAAAGAAAACAACATTCCATAACATACATAACATTTTTTAAGGTGACATTATAAATGTTAATATAACATTAAGCATGATATAGCATGGCATAGCATAAAACAATAAAGTTTAACATGCCATAGAAGAACATAAAGTAACAAAATATGAGCATAATAAAATGTTACATAACATAATATAACATAACATGGCATAGCATAACATAAGATGACATAATAAAAAAAAAAAAAAAATCCCAGAATAAGGTAATAAACACAACATTTCATTACAATTATTATAAATTGCAATATGACATAACATAGCATAACATAATGTGACATAACGAAACAAGTAAACTTCGCATGACTTTACAAAACATAAATTAAATATCTAAAATCAAATACCAGAAAAAAACACTCCATAAAAAATAAATTATTTTATTTAAAGAACGTTTAACCCGGTAATACGTATCCTAAAAAACGCTGTATCAAATAAGTGACCATAACATAATTTTACATAATTCAGCATAACGTAAAATCGCACGAAATGACATAGCATAAAACAGTATAACATAGCAGTGACATAAGCTAAATGTTACATAAAGATTGGTATATCAAAATATATATATTGTATTAGAAACACTTCATGAAAACATTACATAACATAGCACACCATAACTTAACTTATAAGTCAGTCTATAGCGAAATTAAAGCTTTTCTCTTAAAGCCCTCAACACATACATATCCCGTTGCCTTTTAAGCAGCAGAAAGTAGACATTTTAGGATGAAACAAAACTCTATATTAAATATATCTTAACACACTCGATACTTCCGCTTCCTTCCTTGCAAGTTTTAGTTGCAAATTAACTTCCGCTTCTGCATTTCTATGTAAATATGCATGTGTGCCACAGAAACTTTTCAAACATTTTGTTAAAACACTTTAAAGTGAAATTGTTATAGTACGTAGGTTGTTGTTAGCTTATGTTTATATTTATTTAGAGCTTCCGCAAAATAGCAGTAATTTTGGCAATTTAGTATTGCTATCCACAAACGCTTGACAGCAATTGTTGCTTACTTGTGTGGCGGAAAGACAAAGAAACCCAAATGCTTAAATATAACAAGGTTCTAAAGGAACTAGTGATGTGTTGTTTGCATGTAGAGGCATCGGCTCACTCGAGTCGCGGACTACAATCATCAACTGGTCTGGAGTACACTCTCGATAAGAATTCGGAAAAGTACGGAACACAATCTCAAAAGGTTTGGAGAACAATCGCGAAATTATTCCGAACACAATCCCATACATGCGTAACTACATACATAACTTTTCTAAATTTACTACTCCAAACCTCTGTGAATATTCCATGCAAAATATGCATTCGTTTCAGAATATAAATATGTAAAAGAACGTTCCTACATTGCTACGCGAATCTATTCGCGAAGATTACAAGCAAACATACACATATGTACGTATTTTGAAAATGAACGACAAGAAGAATGTTGTTACTTTGATTCGCGAATGCATTAACCAACGATTACGGATAAAAGCTTTGTATGCGCTCTTCTTCGCGATTGCGAACGATGCGAGTAAAGCCATAAAAGCACAAACTTAAATCCTTACAAATGAATAATTTCGAATCCTGTTCCTAAACACTCTCTCGCGCCTTTTGGAGTTTTTTTTATTTGCCACCAAATTAAAAGTATTCGGTTCACCCGCTCCGTGTCTTTAGTTTTGCACATCCCTAACACAAGCAAAAAGGTAGTAAAATAACTTAATGTGTTGAATAAACTTTGTAGAAATTTTAACTCTGAGACTTAACAAAGATGCTTAGCTTGAAGCTGCATGACTCAGGGAGCAGTCATGCACAAAATGCAGGATAAGTAAAGAAGGAAAAAGGCTAAGCTTATGGCTGAGAGGGATTTCCGTTAATATGGCAGAAACTAAGATAATTAAGTAAGAGAGTAGAATGGCAAGCCTGGGTGGGATTTTACTCAGACTAGTATGGAAGTAGTATCTTTAGGACTAATCTAGCCTGCATTGATTTTCATGCCTCACATAGATTGGAACATCCTTCAGTTGGGTCTAAAGGGTAGACAAGGCCTTGTTAGTAGTTCCAATACTACACATACACTCAAAGCAACAGGTTACAATATCATTTATCAACTAAAATACTGCAATGAGACATCAAGCTTGTCAGCTCATCACTGTCAATTAAAATTAAACGAACACACACAACCAGTTTGATAACAGCATTGCCAGCATACCCAAAACCACAAATAAGTACAGCATTCCTTTGTTAGCAAGAACAAGCACACTCAACTCAGACACAAAATTCTTACGTTAATTAATTCATGAGTTACAGCGATGCATCATTAATATTAGCAGCGACATGTTGTTATTTCCTCAATGAAGGCATCACATTACGCAGCTCAAAAACATTTATCAAAATCAACACACACAATTGAGCAGGCGGCGAGTTGACCACAGCGTGGTGTGTAGGTGAATATGCGTTAGGTATGAGATGCTGATTTAGAAACCTAGAGGGTGCCGAAAAATGAAGCGAGTTAGTTGTTGATGGATTGGTGATTGCCCTGCAGGGAAAAGTTAACTAGTGTGAGGAGTGATTTCGCTTATATAAGGCTTATTTCCTTCTTTATAATTTTTAAATATGTTGTAAAAGAAAAGTAAACGTTTTTTAAGCTTAATTTTTATTTTAGTAAATTTTTAAAAAATTGAAATCATGTTCACGTTTGTTGGGGGAAGAATATCTAACGTGAATTGAGACTTCGGAGACTAATGGAAGACCAGAAATTGAAAAAAAAACAACATTTTATCATGAAACAAAAGCGTAGATACTCAATATTAATTTCTAGTTTAAGTCAAATAGAGATCGTATTTTTTTTTGTTAAAAAAACTAAGATGGGTCATGGGTGCGAATTTTGAATGAATTGAGGTTAGTTATATATGTTGAGGTTGGATAGAAAAGTGTTTAAAAATGACCTGGAGGCCACCAAGGAAAAAATAGAAATTGTTTCTCGAGAGCTGGGGTAATATAGGGTGGTCTAGCTAAATCAAAAGAAGCCGTCGTATCAGCACTTTTTCTTCGATAAAATTTCCTACTGGGTACATATGTATATCCAATAAGAAATTCATGTGTGGAAAACCTAATATATGGATACATATATGGACCAATTGTTGCTCTTTCGTTTACATATATGTATATACGCTTGCTCATACAAAACTAGACGCCCCGCACCACTTTTTAGCTTTTATTGTTATTCCTTACATACAAAATGACTCATTCGTGCTCAGCTGGTAGGATACCGAATTTGACAAATCAATTTAGAACATAATTTGATATGCAAATAGCAAAATTCAGTTGCAAATGATATTGTGGCAATAGAAAGAACGTAAAAGGAACCACGCTGAAAGGCTGTAAACTTGGTTGAATAGCGAAGTTGTAGGCTGACAGACGGCTAGTGTAAATTCACATTGGACGCGTTAGTGTTGTGCTGATTTTTGCGTTTTCAAGAATGGTTTTGTGGAGTTCGGTGCCGAGCATTTTAGAGAGAAAGTGTTAGTTTACAGTGAGAGAGCGCACTTGACATTTCATTTACAGTTAGAGCTACAAGTTTTTACTTTGGGAATTTCAGTCAGTAAAACTTGAAAGTGACAGCTGATTGTGACAAGCGAAAGCAACAAGAAAAATTAAAAAATTTGAACTATTGACCAATCAAAATGGCAACAGCTGTTTTGGTTGCAAGTTTTTACTTTTAGAGTTTCGAGGGAGTTTTACGTCATTCTCATTTTACTTACAGCTCTTGCAAGTTTTTTACCCAATCACAGCTTTTGTATGAAAATAACCGGTCAGATGCAATTATTAATTTAGGTAGCTTTGACTTTGTATGTTAACGACCGAACTGGTTTTTTTTAACCCGGTTTAAGTGAACCGGTTCGTAGGTTCACTATTAACGAGTATGTTACATACTAAGTTGACTCATTTACGCTTGAGTGGATTAATACAAAAAACATGCTACACATATCTGCCTCACATACAATATGGCAGAGTAGTAAATACAGCTAAGAAGAATAAACAAGTGTAAACAAAAAGGGCAAGTGGGTGTGTCTGTTTGTATCGTTGGTAAATTCAAAGGGTTTCAATCATTGGTGTGACTGTAATTCAATATCTCCAGCGGATCCAAGTCGGAATTTCCTGTCATACCAAATGACTAATTTGAAAATATTTGCAACAGTTTGGCTAGGGCGCCATTTAAGTATTGTGATATTCTTGTGGTAGGATGTGTCAGTCATTTGAATATGTTTTTGTTGGTACAGAAGATAACGAACTAATTAACTGAGTGGTCCAAAAAACAAGTTGTGAAAATTTAGTGACTGTACGACATGTAACACCTCTTAAAAAAAATCCGACAGCATATTCGATTCTTTAGAAGGTAGTACAGAAAAAATAAGATGATAGACGTATCCTAAGAAGCACCTGAGAAATCTCAAATACTAGAAGGTACTACTTAAAATAGTCGTATTTTTCTACGACTCGCCGAGCGGAATGCTTAGGGAAATTCATTACTTGGCTACCCTAAAATCTCGTGTCCTCCGAATACTATATTTACAGCGAGACGAACATTCTATATCACTACCAAGTATAGCACGCTATATCCGCGATACTTCGGGAACTCTTCGTTTAGGACTTAACATTCATCGGTCGTACAGTTCACAGCACTGTCAGTGCACCGATTTACAGGGAACATGCTGAAGTTCTCAGCACGGGGTTCATTTAGATTGTCAATCCGCAATTAAAGCGTCTAATGTATCCAGCTACTATCTGACAGCCCTAGAGGTTGTTCAATCTCTTCGAATTTAGTACTTCCAAGCGAGAGCTGAAGTGGCACTACTTTTTTTTAGATTTTGAGATGCTTATTAATGGCTCTCGAACACCAATCGTTTGAAGAATTTATCAGAGTACATCTTCTTATGGCGATTAGAGTTTTGATACTACACTAGCCGGTGAGAGTTCAAATGAACCCCGTGATTATTTTGAATAATCCCAGCTGGGTAAGCTGCATGAAGTCCTCAAGTAACAGCTCTTTCAACCTCACAACGATTGCAAGGACAAGGCGATATTCAAGAGTTCAACTACGCAGCTGCGAGTATTTATTTAATAATTGGAAGGCGGCGGCACCAAGTGAATCCTACTAAAACTTAAACCATTACCACGACATTTGGAGCAGTACTTGAAAGGGTTAGTACCTGATCGTCGAACTTAGATAGAGCACCTACAAAACCTTCAGTATTTCTATCCTAAAATACGAAAAAAGGAAAAACTGCGACCATCTAAGATTCCTGAATCCATTTTCATATCTCTTGGAAATTCTTTATGTAGGAGAAATGAGCGATAATGGGTAAGAAGGAGATTCAGCAGGATATAGAAAAATGCGCTGACTACATTTTCAGACACCACGGACAATTTTTTCGAAATGTTTGGGAAGGATGACTCTGAAGTGCATTATTTAACACAATGAAAGGTGGATTTTTGGAGATTCTTTTTTTTTTTTGCTGGGAATGAAGGAATACAAATCTTCGTAAAATGTCTACATATGTACATCGGATAAATATCCGTGACTATCGCATAATCCATATAGGAGTATAGAGACGATACCCCGTCCATTTGTTTCCTATTACCCTTCTCAAGCGACTGCCATTACATTTTATTGACAAATATGGATGATCTAAAGAAATTTTAAAATTAAAATATATGCCCACAGCGAATATGTAAATGGCAATAATAAAAAAAAGTTAAAACGAAACACTCCTTCTGCGTAGTGCGGACAGGGAAGTTAAACAAAAGATACCAACAATCAATACAAATAGTTAATATTCCAAGTTTGGTGCCATGGTTGTGTAAATGTTTTTCACACACAAATCTGGCAAATAAATTATAATACGACAAGCGAAATGAAAAAAGAAAATGGAAATGTGGCTGGCATTGGCTGTTGTGTGGCATGCAGCAACAGCATGCGGCAACGCTCCCCGGGGATGCACTTTATGTCGAAAATTACCTCATTGAAAGCCAAGCAAATGCGTTGAAGTGCCGCATAAAAGGGCGTAAAAGGTAAGAAAAAAGAAAAGCGGCAAATGTGTGATGTTGAAATGTTGAGAAATTGCTTTAGAGAGTGAAATGAATGGGTGAGCCGTGAAAGGGATTTGACATTATGGAGAGTTGGAAATGGAGGAATTCTTTATAAACTATCAACGCAGCAGAGATGAATATTTTGTGAGAGTGAAATTTATACTTTACAAATAGCTGAAATTTTTTGTATCAAAATGGCTAACCGATAGTTACAATAATCAAAATATCGCTGAAGGGGCCATAAACCCCTTTTAGGAGATTGATATTGATTTGGAGTTAACTATGAACTCGAAGCTTATGACATTTCGTTCATCAATCAGCTGATTTTGCAAGCTCCAATGGACGCAGCTTCAGCCATTTTCCTGTTTGTGGGAGGGGGCTCAGAAAATGTTGAGATTCCAGATAAAGGTAACGACCTCTGAATTTTCTTTAAAAAAATTATAATGCATAATTTTAGGCGTGTTTTGTTTCAATACAAAATCAGATTATTACATTTTTGAACTCAAAATTCAGCGGCTGAAAGCATGCATTAACTTTTTATAGTCTTCTTTCCATACCCAGCAGCGCTGAATGAAAGTGATGAGAATGCAATTATTTTACTGCTTCTTGTGTTTTTGGCTCAGTTGCGAGGGAGGCTAAGTTTGATCAAGGGTGGTGAATTACTTGGTATAACTTATCACTGGAAAGTTTGTAAAGCTATCGATTTGTCTAAAGCAAAGGTATTTGATATGAATACTATAGTAAATATAGCCCATGGAACCTGAATGGCTTCAGAGTATGAAAAAAATTTTGTACTCCGAAATTTTAGGAATGTGTCAAAAGCACTCTAAACTGACTCTGCTTTAAAAATTTGTTATTTTTGCTAAATTTTGAAAAGTGAAAGTGAAAACAGAACTCCGAAATTTTCGGAGTAATCAATGCTCGCAAAATTTAGCTGTTTTCATGAAGATTACCCTATTTACGACAAAATTATAAGTTTGGATTAAGATAACCCTTTAAAAACTCCGAAATATTGGCACGATAACTAAAAGCTGATCTAATTGTTCTTAAGTCTCTACTTAAACCTCCTATGGTGTCTTACTTGGGGTGTACACAGCATTATATGCATTTACTAAAGCATTTTGTCTGGAGAAATTTTTTTTCAATCCGGGATTTCAGGATTCTACACATTTTAGGACTGAGAGACGGCTTTTCTTCTAGGCGTGCCAAATGGTAAGAAGTAAATCTGCGTTCAGTATCAGAGCATATTTTCTAAAGTCGGGATTTCGGGACTAAAATCCGGGACTTTGTGCCAAATAATAACTGACAAAATAACTGCATGAAAGTTGCTAGGCATTACAGTTTGAAAGCTACCTACAAGTTTTAATTTGGCTCATAATTCAAGACGGTGTAATTAGACACCTCAATTAGCCCAAAAAGAATACTTTCCAATACATCAGTTTAATTAAATAAATAAAAGAGGTAATACGATCAATTTCCGAAGTCCCGAAAATTTGGTAAAATTTATTATTAATAAAACTAGTTCTTAAATTTCTGTAAAATCCGGGATCGTTGCGTTTCGGGATTGCATATCCTAGAATATATGTGTGTAAATCGCACTGTCGCATTTTTTCTTGTCAACCACATTTATTGTGCTGCATTTTAGTTATAGACCTGTGCTATAAGTAATTGCTATAACCGCACTTGGCACTGTCACACAGGCGTTGACATCTGCATTGTCATTGCGCCAAGCAACTATTAGACCACAAATGCACTGCCACTATAGCATACCTTTCTTTTTTACTACAACCCAGCAAACTGTTTGAAAAATAAACACAGCTTCAAATAAGCTTGCATGAAAAAGGGGTACACGAGGGTGTAATTTCCACATTTACAAAATACTTGAACTTTTAAAAATTATTTTTTTTTTCATTAAAAATTGTTTGCTGGGCTATAGCAAAGCACCTCCATTTGGCTATTTGTCTGCTGTTGCAAGCTTTCGTCGTCTTTTTGGTGTTGTCTAGTTTTTTTAGGATGTTTGATGTTTGCATTTTTTTGTTGCAAATTTTCACTCGTTGATGATATGCAATATTTCTGTGGTCTTTGTTTGTTTTCTCTTTCGCATTTTTAACCCTTTCGGTGATTGTTTTTTGTGCTGTGCTAGCTTACTTCCTTTTGTTTGGTTTTTGTTGTTGTCATAATCACCAAGTCAATGGCATTTGTACTCCCACTCGCAGACTTGATGAACTGTTGTCACTCAAATTGTTTCTGGCATTTTAAATTTATGTGAGCTTTTTGCATGAAAAATTAATTTTTAGACATGTCAGTTGAAGAAATGAATATTTGATTTTAGATTTGCTTTGTTTTTTGTGAAGATAAAATTGAAAAGTTTGCTATTCCGTTGGAAAGATATTTGAATTGGAGTTAAAATATTTTGTTCGGTTGGATGCTAATTCTAACATCAACTTTTTTCCTTCACTTATGTCAAATATTACATAGTTTTAGGCGCAACCTTACATTTTTGCTAAGCAGATTTTTGCTTTTCCATTAGCCAGTTTCAGTTTATTAGAAAATAAGATTTCTCCGCATTAGATGACAACCTTTCAAATAATGTACTTTGTTTAAAGTAATTTGCTTGGACGCTTAAAGTCATTTTAAACTTCATTCGCCAACCTAATTGCTACAGAAAAGCCACAGTTACAGCTTTAACCTTGAACCCATTTGCTTTGCACTAAGCACAAAATTTAAAGCCCTTCAAATCACCCTAAGCCACAAAAATAAAATTGGGAAGCAAATTAATATGAAAGTAACTCTAACTCTGTTACTTTAAATTGCAAATCGCCTAAAAGCAGGCTATAAATCAAGAGCAGAGTTGAGCGCCAAAGTTCTGAAACTTTTTTGTTGTCTGCCGTTTATGATAATCAACAGTGCTTTGTGAGTTTGTTGTATTTGCTCGTATTGAGAAGGGTAAGTAAGTTGTAGCTTGTCTTCACTCAAGTGAAATTTTAAAATTAGAAATTTGTGGTGACGTAGGTCACCGTTAAGAGGTTATATGAAAAATCGCTTAAAAGATGTATCGACTGTACTTTCAGAGATTTTGAGAAGCGATTAAAGTCTTACTCTAGAGGTAAATCTATGAAGTATCGAAACCTAAAGCTTTAGTTCTGTATACATACATATATTCTTTAAAAATATTTTTCTTCTTTATATAAAAATTAAAATACTTAGTCAACTGTTATTGATTTGTTTCAACTTCCTTTCACGATTTTTATATTCAACTAACCTAAAGCTATGTTCACATGGAATATCAATCGTCGTTTACTCACAAAGTGACTATAAACTAAGTAAGAGGAATAAGAGATTTAAAAATCTCAAATTGATAGGTAACTTCTGAGTGAATAAGTTTGATGGTAAAACAAGTCAGACCTGAACATAGTATAAGGTATTTCATGCTTGTTTTATAGCTCAATTTTTCAAGGAGAAATTTTTCAATTTATGGGTTATTTTACGATTGCGTCCTAAACTAATCAAATCTATTATGACATTAGTTTTAATTTCGGTAGTATTGACTATAAACTAAGTAATTTTGTAAACCTGTTTTTAAAATAAGAATGAAAATAAGATAAAAACAAAATTAGTTCAAAAAGTTTTCAAAACGTTTTTTTATAAATCTTTTTTTTTGGAACAGATTAAAACTCAGCGGCTTAGTCTGAACTTGGTTGAACTTGTTAAAACTTTCACGTATTTTGGAAAAAGGTTTTGGAATGTGGTTTATATGTAATTTGTGTTCCAACTACTTAATTGTTCGGTTACTCTTACGAAAGTCTAAACATGGCATTAGATTTTTTGCCTAAACTTGGTTTAACTAGTTTGGATTAGCTTCGATTTTTGGATTTAGCTTTGTGTTGTCGGAATTAGCATGGTTCATGTCGAGTTTAAGGCATGTTCACATTAAACGAGTTTATCTTCCCTATCATCTCAAATTTTTGCCTTCGATAATCTCAAGAACAAATTTAGAGAGAAAGGATACTTATTTCCCTACAGCTCTGAATTTTAGGTATAATCTCAGATTATGTATATGAAATGAAGGAAGCAAGTCAAATATAAAATTAAGATTTCCCACCCATAATTTCCACAGCTCGTGAGCTCTTTTGTAAGGATGGGATGTATGATGGGAGATTATATTTTCAAAATTTTTTGTAGAGTTGTATGTGAACATGCTGTTAGTTTACTGTTATTTTGATTTCAATTTAAACAATTAGTTTTTTTCGAAGACTTAAATATACCTCCCTTGATAGGCTTAGATTTCATTGTTCTCAAAGCATGCATTCCAATCAAGCATAACCTCTTAGAGTCACAGCCGTCTTTATAAGCTTATGCACTCAAGGCTTTAAAGAGCTTAATCCTTGCAGCTTTTACCTTAGCTTTAGTACACATATTAACAGACAATTTATGGCTGTCGGTTGAAGACATTGAAAA
>OX608081.1:68828656-68941156 GCA_951509765.1 Sphenella marginata | reverse complement strand
CTAGATTTGAAACCGGTAGTTTTGCATGGGGATATTTTCAATCTCAAACTAGTTCGAAAAAAATACAAAAATTTTATTTCATCAGGCCAAGTTAAGATAATTGAAATATCACCGAGAATCTACGCTCCCGTAACCTTAAAGACTTTGCTGGTAAAATTTTGGTCTTTTTCGAACTAGTTTAGTTTCCACCAAAAAATTGGGGCTGTAAACTCATATTTTGTCTGAGTAGTTTCACTGGCAGGTATGTTATGTTTAGCAAGGAAGGGATTAAAATTTTCTAACACAATAATCAACAACAATATATGGGGCAAATAAAAGAAAATTGAATTTAGAGAATCTGCCTGGCATGGAAATCTTACACATGACTCGTTTTAATGTAATCTTTTGTTGGTGCAAATTCAATAAATAAATTCAAAGCTACTAAAATATATAACAATACAGGGTGAATGTCTGTATAAGGGGTATGTCAGAAGTATACGTAATGCTTTCACAGTTTTGTATAAGCAAAGTGTAAAGTTTATGGCTAAAAATAAAGTTGAAAAAGCAACAAATATCAGTCAAATAAAATAAAATAGAATAAATTAAAACAAAATAAAACAAAATATAATAAATTAAATTAAAATAAAATAAAATAAAATAAAATAAAATAAAATAAAATAAAATAAAATAAAATAAAATAAAGTAAAATAAAATAAAATAAAATAAAATTAAATAAAATAAAATTAAATATATAATAAAATAAAATAATATAAAATAAAATAAAATAAAATAAAATAAAATAAAATAAAATAAAATGAAATAAAATAAAATAAAATAAAATAAAATAAAATAAAATAAAATAAAATAAAATAAAATAAAATACAATAAAATAAAATAAAGTAAAATAAAATAAATTGAAATAAACAGAAATAAAATAAACTGAAATAAAATAAAATAAAATAAAATAAAATAAAATAAAATAAAATAAAATAAAACCAAACAAAATAAAATAAAATAAACTAAAATAATAATAATTGAAATAAACAGAAATAAAATAAACTAAAATAAAATAAAATAAAATAAAATAAATAAAATAAAATAAAATAAAATAAAATAAAATAAAATAAAATAAAATAAAATAAAATAAAACAAAATAAAATAAAATAAAACAAAATAAAATAAAATAAAATGAAATAAATAAAATAAAATGAAATGAAATAAAATAAAAAATGAAATTAAACAAAATAAAATAAAACAAAATGAATAAAAATGAAATGACAAAAATAAAATAAAATAAAATAAAATTAAATAAAATAAAACTAAAAAAATTATTAAAAAAATACGATGAACTGAAAAGAAAAAAATTAAGGCGCTTGAGACAAGCTTCTGTTCTTTTCATCCCTCGTTCGATCTTTTTCTAGAGCATGATGAGGTGCATTTATCAAGCCTTTTAAAAGTTTTGATAACGCTAGTTCCCAAAAAATTGAATATTTCCTCCTCAAAACATGTCCTGAAGCTGAATAACTCACGAATAATTTGAATAAATTACAAGCTTATATATTATCAACTGCAGAAATATAACCGAGAAGTTCACTGTAGCTGCAAAATTATTCTATTTAATTAGTGCACTCAACTTACACGCCACAGCGTTGGCTAACATAAATAAAGCCAATTGGCTAATATGATGCCCAAGTCAATAGCCGAGTTGACAGCGCCACTTAAATAGGTTAGCTTCTCAGCTATGGAAGCAACAAACAAAAATAAACTTTCCACTCAACATTCAGCCGGCTGAGCAAAATGAAAAAAAAAACCGACAGCTTTTGTCTAATTAATGTTGTAAAAATGCAAAAACAACACACAATAGCAAACACTGCTGTGGTAGTTGTAAGGGAAGCCGGGTCAGGTCATGTAAGCCACAAGCGATTTTTTCCAGTATGGCTCACTAAGCCACAAAAAGCTTTCATGAGCTGGGGGTGGCTTTTAAAGCAACCCGTTGCTCTAACTTACTTTCCCCTCACGCCAACCTCATCCCACAAACTCTAACGCCATCCCATTTGTATCCCACACTTCGCGGTCCATCAACAGCAGCATTGTAAAACTTGTAAGGCTTACATAATTTTTTATTTATTTTTCACGAACGTACTCGTATTGAGCTAAAGCAAGTGGAAATGTTGGCTTTTGTGCTGGTAGCTCAGCGCACGCACGCTTAAGTAGGGCAACAAGTTGCTTATTTGGTTAATTAACATTAATGATGTCTGGTCGAGGTTGAAATGAGTACCAACTCGTTGAAGTGGGGCAAGTATGCTGAGGCGCTGCTGGGGCTACGATAGCGTGTCAAAGGTGGTGAGTGCGTTGTTACGGAAATGCTGTTTTTTTTGTTTTATTTAAAACAGGAAAATTAAACTTTGCTCTAGCTATTGGAAAATCGATGCTGCAGCTTGCGCCGCTGGGCATAATTAGCAGAGAGCTTTCAATGCAGGCAAGCTGGAGTTTACTTTCTTTTAGCATTTTTTAATTGTGTTGTTATTTTATTTCATTTTAATTATTTATTTTTCTGATTTTGTTATCTTGTTCTTCTAATGGAATATTCATTTACATTTACTTTGATGGTTGGTGAAGAGCTTACGGTTAAGTCGGATGTGGATTTTTTGTTTCAAGATATGAACAGCGATGTCTTTTACTTCGCGGAGTTGCTGGTGGAGTCTTTGATTTTGAAATAAATATCACTGAAATAAATAATACATGCCAGCTTTACTTTAAAACATTTTCCACCTAGTGTATGACAGCTGATAAACAGCTGTTGAGAAGCAAAACGGGAAACTGCAACCTAACCTAACTTTAGCCGCCATCGATTTCAAATTTAAACAAAGAACTTAAATTGAATTAATAACTAATAATTTATTTTTCACACTTTCCTTTTTTATAGCAAACTGGCATCACCCGCATTGTTTAATATTTATTTGCCGCCAAGAAGCACAAAAACAAACTGCAACCTAACCTAACTTTAGCCACCATCGATTTCAAATTTAAACAAAGAACTTGAATAAAATTTTTTTCACTCATTAAATTATAATTTATTTGTCACACTTTCCTTTTTTACAGTAAACTGGCATCACTCGCATTGTTTAGTATTTATTTACTGTCACATTCCTTGCAAACATTGCGCAAAATGTCACGCCTTTTGACGTTTGGCGCCCGCAGGCTGTTATGGCATCTGTCAAAAAGTTAATTTGCGACACATTTTTCACGCAAAGAAATGACTGGAAAATGAAGAAAAGAAATAGAAAAAAAAAAAAAAACTCCCGACATAATTTTACGCTATTTTAACTTTAACCAGTGGCACACTTTTTTTCTCGCTACTAAACTGACATGATTAATGAATTCGCAAACACAACACCCGCATACAGGCGTCGCACCGCCACTCAGTGTAAGCAGCACCCGGCCACATTCATAACTGCATTGACCGTGCAAGCAGCTCTCAATTGTGCTACGCATCATTCTTTGCTAACTTGCCATTCATCTTTCATGCTCTGCGCGCTGCTGCAAATTTCCGAAACAAATGTGTGAGCCATCGACAGCGCACCCAACTAAAGCAAGAGCAGCGGGTGCTAGTGAGCTCGATGTGACGTGTGCGTTTCTTTCGTTAGCAACATGATGGATTTAAGCGATAATAACTTATCGCTACATAACCGGCAGCACTCAGCTCATATGCTCTAGCTCTACAGTGCTTGTTCGTGATAATAATAATAACGGAATTTTGACACTTGCTTAAAATGTCATTTATAACATTTTATTCGCTGCTACTTCTTCTACTTATTTCGTAAAATGTGTGCCTGTGAGTGGGTGTTTGTGGTGTTGCAATACAAATTTGTTGTGATGGGCTGATGTGAGTTTGTTAAGGCAGTGATGGGCAAAGGCATGCTCGTGAGTGTGGCAGATTTCAAGTTTATGCTTAGACGATCATTGTAGGCAGTGCAATGAGTCCCAAAAAACCGAATACAAATCTGCATGCCAAGCGTACTATATGAGTCATAAAATTAGTCTTCATCCCGTGAGACGACCACCGCTCATTTTGCCACACGTACGAGTGGGTCAAAGCAGGACAGAAAGTTTTCCGCTGGGTTAGCGTTGTACTTTTTGGTGAGCTAGCAGTCAGTCATAGGTTTAGCCTGCCCTCTAACTTTTAGGAGGAGTGCGGCGCAACGTGCAATGATGCGATTAACGTAATTAAAATAAAAGGCAGCTTAGCCGAAGGCCTTAGTAGCCAGTGCTATATACATTTTTGTTAGCTGTAGTTTTTAAACTTAGCTATCAATATTAATAATAATAATAAAAGGCAGCTGACATGTGGTTTTCCTCTTGGTGACAGAGCCCAAGCTAGATGGGCGAAGCGTTTGCTTCAACGAACACAATTAGTAAAGGCTTTGTAGGGCCATTCGCTAGTTATGATCTCTTCTACTACATATGTATAAGTGGATTTCCCGTTTGTAAACCAAGCCCCAGGAGGAAACCATTTCGATAATGGATATGCAAGTTAGGCAGGGAAAAGTACTGCTACAACAACAACAAGAAGACATCACCACTCGGCAATCAGTCTACTGGAGAACACATAAAGAAAGATGAGGAAAGAGATGGACTCATGGATCCATGCATTTCTAGCGCAAACGCAGCTCTTGCTACCAACAAAATATCAGTGAAACACCGGAGGTAGATGCACATGTCCTTCCCATTGACCGCGAGTCGGTTAAATAAACTTCTTAAGCCCATTTAGATTCTCCAATCCCTCATAATTGGAGTTAACCCAACTTAACCTAACATTAGTCTCATCGTAATAAATCGACTTATTTAGAGATCAATAACTCGATAAAACATCTGAAAATCAACTGGAGAACTTTTCTGTACTACCATGGAAGTGGTGGGCTTGGAATCGCTTTAGGATGGGACTATATTGCACCAATATCTATAAGTGATGATAAGGAGAGATTAAGGACTTTTATCTTTTCAACACTTGCATTAATTTGTTTCAACGTGATGCCTTTTCTTGCTTTTCGGGACTAAAGACAAAGCTCTGAGAGTCTATTTTGGCCTACTCTAAGCATGAGGATGGATTATGGTATCGCCTTGTGATCATTCGAGAAAGTAAGTCTTTGCACCGATAGAAGATAGTGCTTAAGAAACAAATTCAAGAGCACTTAGAGCATGGTCACTTTTACTTTAATCAGTTTTAGGACCATTTTCACCATATCCGATTAATGTTCACTGTCTTTTTATTTGGTAGAAATGGTTCAGTTATCCCTCAACTGATTTCGTTTATTAGGGATTGGATCATCATTAAACGAAGATGAAGAAAACACCCTAGGTTTTGCCCTCAAGCATAAATAATAACTACAAAAAATTATGCAACTACTTCGCCTGCCAGCATAACTTTGCCCACCACTGCTTTAGGGTGATGCGCCTTTTGTCATATGAACGCAAACACAATTACACCAATTTTAATGACAACGACAACATTTAATGAGCATTTTACAATGTGTGAAAAGTATAACAACACATTTTTCGTAACAACACGCTCACCCCACTCACTCACTCCACTCACTCACTCCACTCACTTACCTTACTCACTCAACAACAGAGCAGCACAAGAAAGATGACACGTACTCGTGACACTCTCGTATACATACATATCTACGCCGTGAGTAAGTGGCTTGCATGACGCGTTTATTAGTAATTTGTTAAGGAAGAAAAATTGATTATCCTTGAAGGAATTTTGACATTAAAAATATGCGGCTGATGAAGGAAAAGAATAAAAGTGCCAAATTGACGGAAAATTTAATAAAAATTGAGAAGGAGAGTGTGAGCTGATGTGAATTTAAGAAGCACAAGGAGATTTGTTGAGCAGTCGGCAGACTTGTGAAACATGGAGAATAAATAAATTGGAAAGGGTTTCGTGTGAGGTCAGGAATTGTGTATGACTTCTTTCGGAAGGTTTTTTTTTTATTTTCCTTTGAGTTGGAATAACTCTTTGGGTTGTGCGATGACAGTCAAGCCGAATTACTTTTCTTGTGATATTGAAAAAGTAACTAGGTTAGGACTCAGCGAGCGGCCCGATTAGTGCTCTAACTATTATGTACAGACAATATTAACCAGAGGACTTTGGTGTCCCTGTACCTGTGGTCCAATATTAGTGAGAAATATGTTGTAGGGCACCTGTGAAGCTCGATAGAACGGTAGTTGTAACACTTTTGAAGAAGGACCCACACCAGTTGGTTAGAAAGAGATAGAAGGACTGCAGCCAAAAGTTCCATTCGGTGAGTTTGACATTTTTATAGTGTCAACGAGCTTTGATGCGTCGACGTTCGAGGGATATTCTACCATCTGCGCTTGACTTGATATTGTTGTTGTTGCATTGACGACAAAAATTCTCCCCGAAGGTTTTGCGAACTGTTATCGAATTGACAGTCCTTTGTCGGATATGAACCCGGTACGCTTCGGTAATCCCTTGAGGTGCTGCCCGACTATGGTGGTAGCGATTTAACATGAGCACAGCAACCTTATAGGTCGTGACACTCCCCCTCCTCCTTCCGTAAGGCGTTAAACTTATCAAAACGGTCTGGGTTCTGAAACGCAGCAATCCCCACAGTTTTCTCGTTAGTCCTCTTGCAGAAAATACTAGACAATTGAGTAGAATCTTAAGAGTGAAACTTGTATCCGATATTTCGGGGCTTTTTCTTAAACGACCAGGGCCAATATATGTTTGTATTATGGCATTCATCCCAGAAGGGCCGATATTCGAGTTTATGAACTGTGTTCAGGGTAACTTCGACCCAATTTCATATACCTCACGAGGGTACTTTGTAACTGCTGAATTTCGCTATCTGAGCTTTCAGTGAGAGGACCTTCGTTTTGGCCAGATCGCTTCATTAAGTTTCCAGAACAGTTGGGCTCTTTAACTATTGAAGAGTCTCGTCTAGGTTTATTATTTTTTTTAATACATAATTCATTTGCTAAAAAGGGCAACGCAATCGGCTTAAAAGTTTAAGCTGCTTTCCATTACTCACCACACGTGCAACTCTTTAAGCAGGGTTGGGCACACACACATCACTCGCTGCAGCGTTGTAATTCTCCAATGAAAAAAAGAGACAGCATAACAAAATGCTAAAAATCAAGCAAGGAGGTGGTAAGGTCATTCATGTACTCGCTACGGTAGCGTGAGTACCTGCTTAATCATGAGAGCCGCATATAGCATTCAAAATCTTCTATGATTATTTCATATTGTATTTGTTATATGAATACAACAACAATAAAACATACAACAATGAAATATACATACATATATGAAATAATGCAATTAGATGTATTGAAAGCACTGAAAAGGAAGTTTACTTACAAATTGCCAATTACTCGTATTATCAGTGTGCAGCAGCGACGCATGAGCTCCTTTTACCCTACGCCAGGTTGCACGAAAATGTCGGCTTTTGAACAAAGTTTCGGCACACAATGAAGTCAAATGCAGGCCATGGCATGGGTTGCAAAAGAAGTGAAGCTATTGTATGTGAGGCGTAGGAGGAAAGTGTGAGCTGCGTTATTTAATGGCATCAAATATAAGAGCTTCTTTGTGTGCGAGCCTGACGTTGGCTTATTACATTTGGGGAATCTCGTTTTTTCCACTTTGTTTTGCATGCAAAAGGTGGTTGCAGCTCAGTTAGGTTGAACTTAAAAGCTAAAAATTGTTTAGTGTTTATTTGGGTATAAAGATGTGATGTAAAAAGCATCTGAGGTCGTATGCTCGGTATATATTTTGTAGGGTTTTGAGTGAGAGGAAGATGTGGAATGTGTTAAAATTGGTAAGTGGAGAGTCTAAAATTAGCTGTAGTTAGAAGCTGTTTTTGAATATTCGTGGTTTGAGTTTGATATTTACATAGACTACTAAGCAGAAAGCTTTTTCTGCATCTATGAAATAGTGCTCCCAAGTTTTAGTACGTAGATTTTTCGGCAAACTGTTTTACCGACTATCCTTTTGGTTGGCATAGTGGCCACTATGGATTAGTAAGTCATATTCGTCGCAATATAGAACCCAGTTTTGGTGAAAAATTAAGATGAGCGAGAAAAAATAATTGAGAAAGACACACCTGATACAACACCGGAAGTCTCACTCCTTTATCAAAGCAGCCTTACAAGGTGCTGACCTGGGCTGCTAGTTAAGTCTTTTTTTGGTAAAAAAATCAAAACCGCAAAGAAGGATAGGCTTGATAAGCCCTGGGTAGAAAATAATCTAAGAAAATCTATACTTAACTTAGGCCCTGGCTGAATTTTCCCTACAATAGTGAACTCTGCTTAGGGTCTGTCAGTACACTTGCATGGAACGCATATATATCCCAATTTACGGGCAAATTATGGTAGATTTATCTAGAGGCCTGCCTAGTTTGGGCCGTCCACGTTCTAGCAACCCAGGCCAGCCTAGATATTTCTACCTTGGACTGGCCTAATTTTACCAGGCCTAGGGCCTGCCTAGTTTTTCAACGATTATTTTCATTTTAATTATTTAATTGCCGAAAGAACTTCCTCACAATAGATAGCGAACACGATTTTTATTTGTGCTGCTCCAGGGGCAATGATTTTTCTTTTTAAATTCACATTGCTTCCGAAAAAGGGGTTGGATAGAAGTGACTATTTCTTCTTAAAAATCATTAAAAAAACTGGCTGGGAACTGGTTTAGCTTTCATTGGAAGCACCACGATTTAAAAGGGAACAACTAGTGAGGCTCTGGGAATAGCTCTTACTTCATTTTGTTAACGAAAGATGAGAATTGAGTCCATCACTTAACAGAAGAAGACAATAAATAGTTACGAAAGTAGGTTTCTTCGGCTCAAAGTGCACCAAAAATGTCCACAGTGAGTCTATACGCCAACATGGTCATGGTCACAGTTTTCAGAATGCACGAATGGCTGGGAGGAAAGTGACTTTGCCTAAATTAAGGGGTAATCACTGAAACAAACGGCTTTTTCTAGTGCCTTTAAAAATCACTTTATTTGGAAAGAATACCAGAATTGGAAAGACGCTGAAGTAAATCCATCGAGATAAGGTTGCTGGGTTTGCGATAGCCATCGATAAGCGCGAATTCCCAAAGACTTGGCTTTTGATTTTGGGGGTTCGTTATACTCGAGACTATACAAAGAAAACTGCTGATGTGATATCACCTTCTGCAACACAAATTATATTCTATCTTAATTTCTAAGCAGGCGAAGCAAACACCGCAAAATTAAAAGGCCCAGATAAATATGAATATCAGCTTATGACAAAAAAAAAAAATATTTTAAAAATTGATTGAAATCTAATAAAAGCATCTAATGCATCTAAAACCAAAATGCAAATGCCAGCAGACAAATAAATTAAATCAAAAATTTGTTGTCAAAGCAATGAAAGTTTGCAAGCTAAAAGTAATGTAAGTACAAAAGTATTTCAAAGTAATTCCCATTTCAACTTGCTAATACTCAAATGCAATCAGAATCAGAATTTAGCTTTTGTTTCGAGAAAATGAAATATGTTTGTAGGCGGGAGGAGTGGCATGAGGATGGACATATCGTGTGGTGATATTTGACATAAAACAAGTAGGCAACGAGCACGCTATGGGAAATCTGAGCTAGCTGGCAGTGTGAGCAGTGATGCCATCAAGTCCAATAAAATTCATGCGAGCAACAAAAGACAAAGCAATTTGAGGTGGAGTGTGGAGAAAAGGGAAAGAACAAATGCGTTTACAACAATTTTATGATGTAAATATGTCGAAGCAAGTTTGGGGAATTGTATGTTGTCATGTTGCTATGTGTTTGAAAAGATGAAATGCGGCAGCTATGGCGATAACAATAACAATATCAACTTTTACAAGAATACCTGTGACAGCTTCATCGATAAGCTAATGCTACTGGATGATTTGCAGAGATGAGCACAGTGTGATTTTTTAAGGTTGAGGTGGATAAAAAGTATGAGAAAAATTGTATTAAAAAAATGAAAATTTTGGGAAAAAGAAATATTACAGTTCTTCTTCGAAATACACAGTGCAACAGCAGTTTAGGGGGCGGAATGATCCTAACTGATAATGAAAGGCCTTAGGCCATATAGTAAAACCCCCAAACTTTTTTGCATTGTCATGTCAAACTTTTTTTTATGGTCACTTTAAGTTGAAGTTTAAAAAAGAAGTGATTTTAGAAAAAGTGGAGAAAATTGTTAAAATTCATATCGGATCAAAATATGTAGTTCGGGTGCATACAGTAAAATTAAACGAAGAATCATTTTGTGGAATATTTTATCCCGATGGCTCTCTCATAAAAGGGGTTTTTCGACCCTTTTTCCTAGAATAACGATAAAAGTATTATTTGTGAAGTCTTGAGAGGGTTAAAATGTTCTAGGAAATTCTTCAGCGGAAAATTTCACTGGGGGTCTCCTCCGACCAAATTTTTATAAAAAAGATTTTGGAGTCCCCAGGAAAGAAAAAAGAAAAAAATACCCCTTGAAATATGCAACGATTTTGAAATTTTATTTGAGATAGGAGGTTTTTTAAAAATGTTTTGAAATGGGGTGATCTACTCATCAGTCGATTTGGAATAGGAAAGAAATACTTTTCCCAAACTTCTTTCCCAGTAGATGGCTCTGAACGCGATATATATATTCTTATTCCAAGAAGAATATTATTTAGAAAACTTTTAAAACTATTCCTAGAGGGAGGAAGGAAATAGATAAGGAAAAGAGGAAAACAAAAGTTCCGAAAGAAAATCAAGATATAAAAACCGGTAAAGAAAGAAGGAAACGAAGTTTGATATATGAAGAATGGGTGGGATAGCGGTGATTAAATCAGAGAGACTAATAGGATAAAAAGTATCCAAAGAGGCGAAAATTTGTGAAAAGAGAGAGAAGAAAACCACATGAATAGAAAGTGGGAGAGATGGTGTGGGGGCTGGAAGTCAAAGTTCGAGTTAGGAAAGAAGAGAAGTATAACATGACAAGAGTTACATGAAAGAAGTTTTAAAGAGTTAAGGGAGGGATGAAAGATATATGTAGATAGATAAAACGTTTGAAAGGGCAGTTTAGCGGAAGATAAGGCAATTATGAAATACAAAATATTTTTGCAACTTTATATAGCGCGTTTGGTGAATACAATTCGAGGTTAACGCCTTACTACCTGGAGAAAAATCGTCTTAATTTTTTGTTTTTGGATATCATTAATCCATACATCTTTTTCTGGTGAACCAACATCAGCATTGCCGGATTATATATTTTTTTATTTCAACTAAATTTGTTTTATTTTTATTTCGCGACTTTGCAAACTGTCACACTGTGCATATTCCATCTAGAAAGCACACTCACAGCATATACATACATACATACATAAGTTTTCACTCACACCGCATTCAATTCACTCAGCGCACACCACAAAGAGTTACTCTCTACTACAGAGCACATCATGTGTCGCTGTCAATTTTGCGTGATATGCAAATGAGTTTGACAGGATCAAAAATAATGTCAGAGATGTTGTTGTTATTGTTATTGCAAGTATGCGGTAAGTGACAAAACTTGAAAAACTAGAGATGAAGGCTTAATAGAGAGCGTTTGAAAAGAGAAAGGTGACAAGGTGAGTAATGTGTGCGGCAGCAATGAATTGGAAAGTTTTTGTTGTAAGCAAGCAAATGTGAAAAGCAAGAAAAGAAAGGAGAGAGAAAAAAAGAACGTATGACAAAAAGTTATGCAGCAGAAAACTTGCAATCACAAAGTGCACACTATGCAACATAGTTGAAGCACTCCAGCTTGGTGGGTATGTGAAAGTGTCAACTTTTGACGCAAGGCGTTGGTGTGCTGTTTGCAAAGCGGTCGAAAATGCAAATATTTGTGAATGGAAAATCAATGAAGAGTATGCACATTTGCTTGCTTTTTGGCAACAACACAGCTGCTTGAGAAAATTAAGATGACATTAGAGTGCAAAATATATTTGAAGTATCAAGTAATATGTTAACAAATTTTCATTGTAGAAGTGAATATGAAACTTTGTATGTATGTATGTAGGTACGTGTGTGTAGATATGTAAATATCTTGGTTGTCTCCGGGGATAAAGTTTCACGCCAATGTGAAAATTATATTATTATTGGCAAAAGAACTTTGAACGTCACAAACCATTTGTATGTAGATGGAGACGTGTGCGACATGGCGTATACGCAACTTTCAATATGACCAAAAGTTGAACGTAATTTTTCTTTCTTTAACAGTAGAAAAGAAAGCAAAAAGCAATTTTTCAAATGATAACTTAGTTAAAGCAGCAAGAAATTGAAAGGTTGAAAGAAGGAACGGGAATAAAAATTGGGGGAAAAAACTTTGAGTGAAAAGTACAAAATGCGAGGTAAAAAAATTGCAGAAAGTCGGTAGTAAAAATGTGAAGGAAGGATGCCAAGCTACGAAGGAGAGATTGCAGAAAATTTAAAAAAAGTTGAGTTTCCACTCAATAAATCGCTTTTGCTCTTGGTGCATTGTGTAAAGCAATTAGGAATTTTAAAAAGTTTGCAATGTCTTCAGTTTTGAATAGACTTTTAGTAGGGGCGCAGAAGTTAGTTTTAAAATCTGGTACATTATACATACATGTGGTAAAACAAAAAGAAATACACACGGAGAAAACTGTTGTGCATTATTTATGAACAAGCTGTTCATAACCATAAAATGTTTAGATACATTTTTGAATATGCAACTTTGCGCATAAGTTTTGCCCAATAATCATGAATTCTGCACAATCTATTGAAATTGTTCATAAGTTATACACAAAAAATGTGCACAGTTTGTGAACATTGTTCATAGCTTAATTATTTGAAAGTCAAACACCATTGATCATAATATGTGAACATTGTGCATAATATTTGACTAGAAACACTTATTGTTCATAAGTTGTGCACATTTATGTATAGATTCTGCACCATCTATTAAAATTATATTTATGTACATAGATCGATATTGACTTCCAAAATTTTTACCCGGTATGCAAAAACCCTTTTTAAATTTCCAGCTGCTAAAACAATTATAAATAATCTTCAACAAACAAAGGTAAAAAAACAATTTAAACTTATGAGATGAAGAACTAATTTAGTTATTATTTTTGAATTTTTTTAGTACTAATTGAAGTCTCCAAGGTGCTGGCAGCAATTTTTAAGCCTGTGGCAAGAAAACCCATTGAAGAACAATCGTGAAAGGTTGGGAAGGTCAGTGATATAAAAATGTAAATAGTGAAGTATATGATTTATTGTAATAAAGACATTTGAAAATAAAATTAATTTTGTTCACAATCTATGAAAATGTTGTTCATAACCTATGCCCAGTTGTTCAGAACGTATGCTCAGTTGTTCATAGTCTATCCCAGTTGTTCAGAACGTATGCCCAGTTGCTCATAGTCTATCCCAGTTGTTCAGAACTTATGCTCAGTTGTTCATAGTCTATCCCAGTTGTTCAGAACGTATGCCCAGTTGCTCATAGTCTATCCCAGTTGTTCAGAACTTATGCTCAGTTGTTCATAGTCTATCCCAGTTGTTCAGAACGTATGCTCAGTTGTTCATAGTCTATCCCAGTTGTTCAGAACGTATGCCCAGTTGCTCATAGTCTATCCCAGTTGTTCAGAACTTATGCTCAGTTGTTCATAGTCTATCCCAGTTGTTCAGAACGTATGCTCAGTTGTTCATAGTCTATCCCAGTTGTTCAGAACATATGCCCAGTTGTTCATAAAACATGCTCATAGTGCTGAACTTAAATTATGGACAAGTGTGCATGGATTATGAACAACTGTTCTTGGTCATTTTTCGTGAACGATTTGTGCATAAGTTGTGCCCATACCGCATAACTTCTGCACACAATTCTCTCCGTGCACTCGTAGTGTTCGCTGACTACTGCCGATGAGCTTTTCAGTTTTGGAAAAAAAATTTTTTTTAACCATTTCTATAGTTATCTATGCTTAGTAATAACATCAGTGCTGAGTATCTTACAATGTACCCTGAATAAACTTTTGTCAAACGACAGGTTCTTGATAAACATTTCGTTAATTGCTAACTAGCTTAGGCCTGAAATTTTTTCTCTGAAAAAAAAACTTTTTCGCTTCTTACTTTCTCTCCAATGGTCGGTTACATTGCTAGGTCGACGATTGTTTTATACTTGTATATCACTTGATAGAGTTGTGAGTCCACTGTCTCTATCGTGCTCAACTTCTTGCCATCTAACTTGAGATATTGGGACCTCTTAAAGATCGGTGTACCCGCTAGTTTTATCGGCGATTTTGGTTTATTTTACCACTCTTTTTTAACAATTAGTCGAATAAATAAAATTTGTATTCGACGGGTACAAAAAATTCGAATAGTATTTATTCGAATTATTTATTCGTTTATTCGAATAGTATTATTCGAATATTACTATTCGAAGTACTATTCGAATATTTGTATTAATAGATTTAGAAAACGATATTCACTGTTTTCTTTGATTGTACCTATGAGCGTTCATTTATGTTTTGTATTATGAAATGATTGTTTAACTCTTCGAATAATGCTATTCGAAAAAATGAATAAATAATTCGAATAAATACAATTCGAATTTTTTGCAACGAATATTTTTTTTCGTTTATTTGAATAGTGTTTATGGGAATATTATTCGGCTTGCTCTTAGCTCTTAGCTTGGAAGGACCTATGGGGTTTTATATTTTTCGAAATGTGGGTGCTCAAGACCCCTGGAAATCATTTCATACCTATTTCGCGTTCTCATAAATTTTATAACGAGTACATTTTCATTCCACAATCATGGTTAATTGGCGGTTAATCGCTAGTTAATTTTGGACTTTTCTTATCAAAGCATCCAGGTTAATCGGTTACGATAACTGCATTTAAACACCAAGTGAGAAAAATGTGTCTGAGAATCTGTGCTTGATTGGTTGATTTTTTTTTCATTTGACTTCTCTTTTCCATAAATTTATTTACACTTTTTGCCTTCCCAGCTGTTTTGCCTCGATAGTACTTCAAAATGCTTGCTGGGTAAATAGTCTTCACACTAGAGACAAATGCGTGGTGTGCACAAATGGCGTGCAGTTATTACCCCATCATACAAGTTTGAGCACAAGCGTTATTTTCTTTTGCATTATTTTCTTATTTTGCTCCATTTTTATTTATATAATTGCACTATATTTTACGCTTAAAATATTGTCTCCATACACAGCCACGCTTTTGCAATTTCTTGTACGTGCGACACCCACTTTTTTAAACTTTTTGCGGCAATTTGCTACTTTCTTTCAACTTTTGAATTGCATTCCAAGCGATTTCCTAGCAGGCGCATTGGCTAAGGCGAGAAAATAAAACTATAAAAATAACTTAAAAATTATTTTATGATTTTACAGGTGAACAAACGAAGGAAATTTGAAAAAAAAAAAAAAAATATGAATAAGAGGAAAAAAGTGAACTAGGCGTTTTCTTGTTTTGTTTTGTCACATGTGGTTTTACTCGTGTGGACATATTCGCGTCTACATTAGTTTGAAACTATTAATATTAGTGGGTATTGTTAGAGATGTAGTGCTTAGAGCACAGGAAAATATTCCGTAAAAAGTGAAATATGAAAATTAAAAAATAATTATAAAAATATCAAAAAAAAAATTTTGAATAAAAAAAAGCAAATTTAACAAAAAATTTTTTTTTTAATTTCGAAAAAAAAAATTATAAAAATGTCCAAAAAAATATTCAAATAAAAAAAAAACAATTTTAAAAAATATAAAAAATTAAAAAAAAATTTCAAATAAGAAAATTAAAAATAAATTTCAACACAATTTCAAAAAAAAAAAAAAAATTTATATAATGTAAGTAAGGAGGTCTAAGTTAAAAAATATACAAAAAAAAATTGTTAATAAAAAAAAAAAAAAATTTCAAAAAAAAACAATTTTTAAAATAAAACAAAAATTATTAAAATATCAAAAAAAAAAATTAAAAAAAAAGAAAATTATAAATAAAATTTAAACAAAATATCAAAAAAAAAAATATAATGTAAGTAAGGAGGTCTAAGTTGGGGTAACTGAATACTATATGTATTTTGAGTGGTTAGAAACAAAGTTTTCATTATTGTACTAGAGCGGCGCCACGTCCATTTTCAAAGATTTTTGATTTTTTTTTTCTGATTTCCGATATTTTTCAATTATATTAGAATGGATATCATAGTAATTTTACTGCGATACATTGCCTATAATATTCGTTTAGGCTAATTTCAACAATCTTAAATAATCTTTTCAAAAGTGGGCGTGGATATACTGCATATTTAGAAGTGATCGCGGGGTCGGTGGCAAGGAATCGGCTGCAAATATCAATATAAAAACTTGATATCTGCATACAGCTCATAGCTAATGGAACATTCCAGGGGTAAAAAATTGTTACATGAGTGGTAGGGGTGATAGAAGCATTTTTTATACCATACTTAGCAGATTTATCCCCGCGAAAGACTTTCCATTTAAGTAATCCTAAAAAACCAACGAGTAGTGTGATTCATCTGCGAATACAACAACAAATAGAACAACCCGAACACACCGCTCATAAACTCTCTCTTTTCATTTTGAGCACGGAACACCCAACTCGGTCTCAGCAAGCTGTCACAAGTCATAGTTAAGTGAACAAGATTGTAGTACCTTGTGTGTAGTACTATTGGGTATAAAATGACAAATAAAACAACAAAAGCAATGTCACTGAGGAATATGCAGTCACTGGGACAAGGCGCGCGTATGTCGTTGCGCGGTGGTACCAACAACAAATTGTCACAATGCGCCAGCAAGCGATGAAAGCGCAGAGCTCCTCGGTGTCAGCACATTTGAGTGCGGGTGTGTGTGGGAATGCATGCTCTGTGACACACATTCAGCGCAGATGACAACAATTTTCATTTCGGTTTGCTATGAAAAAAATAAAAATTATAATTGCCAACCATTGAGGTATGTATGTATATGCGCTAAGCGGGTGTGGTATGTGATGTGATGTCACGCTTTGTTTTTGTATCCATGCCATTGGTGACTCCAATTTGAACGCTTAGGAAATATTGCATTCAAGTAAATGGGGTTATAAGACAATATGCGCGTAAAGATATTTTAGGGATCAAATGTTTCATCGTTCCAGTTTTCATGTCTCTTTGGATGATTCAGAAAGATTTCCAAGAAATTAAATTATGAATTCAATATTTCATGCTCCAATTTGCACATGTGCGATTGAGCGCAGGAAAGGAAATAGGGTGCAGTGCAATAACAGCCATGGAAATACTGCCGAAGAGCTCTAAAAAAATTAATTGGGACAGTGGGCGTTATTTTTATACCATAAAACAAATATTCAAGATAGAAAAAATAGCCATCTTCAATTATGAGCTTTCATTATTATTTGTACTAGGGACTAATCGAATAAACGCTTCTTTAATAAATTTTTTTTTGATCAATCAAAATTGTTGATTAATGGGTATCTGACTATGAAGATCTCAAATAATGTGTACATAAAAACAAATTTCTTGTTTAATCAATAGATCGGCTTAGTTATCAGTTTCTGGTCGTGACATCCACAGTTACTTATTTCAATTTGTTATTTAAACAAGGGATGTTCGATTAGTCGGTAAAAACGATTTTTTAATCATTTTTTTAAGCTAACTGATTAATCGAAAAAGTCTTCTTGTTAATCGGTTAACATGATAAATCGAATTATGATCTTTCAAATTTATATATTTAATCGATTTCATAAAAATTACGATAATCGATAATTATTCATTAATTAAGATTAAGTTAATTGGCAATTTCGACTGACTAATCGCACATCCAAGAGAAATAGAGTAAACTATTATACTATAAATTTACATTTAGCAATTATTTTTGTAAACAGAAGAAATATAAAATTCTGTGAAGTAAATATTAAACTGTTATAATAAAAGTTAAATATCAAATATCCAGATTTAACTATCCAGCTTCCGAAATGAAAATAACAAAAAAAAAAAAAATTCTGGATTCAACTGTTATATCCAATTTTAAAACGTAAATACTAAAAAGAAACTGTTATATTCGAGATTAAAAAAATTCAGATTAAACTGTTATACTTGAAACATAAAAGTAGAGTTTTAACTGTTATTTGGTGCTTATGAAATTATTATTAAAATTAACAGTTATTTTCTAACCTAAAAAAAAAATTTCCTATTTTAACAGTTATTTTCTAACCTAAAAAAAATTTCCTATTTTAACTGTTATACTGGAAATTAAAACAAAAAAATTAACAGATGTAACGGTTTACACATTATAGCATTATGTAAACTTCAAACATAACATTAATTTTCTAATACATAAAGTAAATTTCCAAATTTAACTGTTATACTCGAACTTAAAACATAAAATACGAAATTTAACTGGTATATTCGTGTTTAAAAATAAATACTCAGATTTTAAAGTTTTTCTAAAAAGTTTCCAGATTTAACTGTTATATTCGATCTTAAAACCTAAAAATTAATTTTAAACTGTTATATTCCAAAAAAATTCAGATTTAACAGTTATTTTCTAACTGAAAAGTAAATTTCCAGATTTAACTGTTATATTCGATCTTAAAACATAAAAACTAAGATTAAACTGTTATATTCCAGCCCTTAAAATAGATTTAACAGTTATTTTTTGACTGAAAAGTAAATTTCTAGATTCAACTGTTATATGCGATCTTAAAACATAAAAACTGAGATTAAACTGTTATATTCCAGGTCTTAAAAAATCCAGATTTAACAGTTATTTTCTAACAGAAAAAGTAAATTTCCAGATTTAACTGTTATATTCGAACTTAAAGCATCAAAATCGAAATTTAACTGTTTTATTCGCATTTAAAAAATAGTTATTCAGATTTAACTGTTTTTTTCTTACCTAAACCAAATTTTGTAAGAGTTTTAACTCTAAAAATGTTTGCGAGTTAAAATTTTCCCGAATTTTTCTATATTAAGATCAAATAGTGCAGCTGTTAACAATCTGCTATCAATTGACATTTTTTTACATTAGTGAGTACCTCTTATACTCAATTTACAAGGACTTGATACAGTCAAAGAGGTTGCGAATGACATCATTTCCACTACATTAAAATCTAACTTAAGTCAACATTAGCCCACTTACTTGCTGTGGGCGATGATTTTATTACTTGCCAACATAAATGTGACATTATGTAAACGTAATAAAATCATCGCATGCTTAGATGAAGATTTTTTCAAACACATTCGTGTGATTTTATGAGTGTCATGAGAGTGGCAGCATTCATGGAGAAAGGGTATGCGGGAAGGGCACGGGGCAAAAGGCGAAAAGCAATAAAAAATTGTCACTTGAATGCATTCGCTATGAAAAGCATTTGCTAGGTGTGCCTGCTCAAGCAGCAGTAGACACTTGGAGTCATATTTTATAGTCGAGTGAGATTAAGGAGAAAATTATTAACGTATAAGCAGCGTTGCAACTGAAGGCAGCTCAGAGTACCTAACGGGAATAAAATGTTTTGTTTTTTAAATATATTTTATGTAACTGAAAAGTAAAGTTCGTGCTGCAAACTTTCACTTCTTTCTTTAATTTCATAAGCATAAAAATTTATGTTGACTTACCATTTGTGCGCCTTGAATTGTGACACCTCCGCATAGCGACGCCCCATTGGCACTTCTTGTGGACTCAAGAGCGCATCACAGGGTGGCAAGCTTGACGGTTCTGGCGGTGGCACGTCACCAACTTCCACCTCTTCATTTGGCTCCATTTCCTCTGTATTCACCTCATCAGCATCCGAACTGGTGCATTGATCGCCCTCATCCTTCACCAATGCCTCATTTACATAATTATGCAACTTTTCACGCAACGAATAATCATCGATTGAAGATGATGCATTCGATATACAATTCTTACGATCACCATCATCGAGATCATCAATTAAATTACCATTCTCCTCGGAATCGTTATAATCATCTAGGACAACATCATCACCCGATGATGTGCTAGTGTCAGTGCTGCTGGTGCGCGTTGAACGTGATACGCAACTGTCAACGCTTGCAATAGAGTGACGATTACTTTTGTTATCGTTATCGTGTGGTTTCTTCAAGTAATCGACATCATCAACTTCATCTTCGGTGCCACCATTGGAGTTGCTCGAACAAATTGAAGTTTCAAGTAGCTGCTGCTTTGTGCTAGTTTCAGTATCATGCCCTGGCGTGTTTTTGTTGTCAGTACTATCGATTGTTTCATTGCAATTATCGTTATCGATCATAGAGTTGGTGAGATTATTATCACGATCGGATATAGCTTCTACAGGCTGTGGCACAATGATGAGTGAGGTGCGCTTGCGCATGGTCTCATCTTTCGCGTCCATATTGTTTTTGAGTGTTTTATCGGATTTAGCCAAAACGATAACCTCGACTTTGGACGACTCATAGGCATTGTTGTTGCCGCTGTTGCTATTGTTGTCACTAGACATTTTGTTGGTTCTTTGTGACTTCTTTTGCTGGTTTTTTTTATATTTTATTTTCAACACTTTTTATTGAGGAGCTGCATTTTTGTGAATGGTTTTTCTTTTTTTAATTTTTTATTTTAATTTTAATAAATTTTTTGTATAGTGTTTTTTTTTTTTTAATTTAACTGCTTCATTCATCTAAATAAATAAAGAGCGTTGTAGATTTAGGTTGCCGGTAGACAGTGTTTGGAAAATGTCCAAAATCGTGTTTGAATGAGCAATTTCGCAGTTTGTAGTTTTATTACACAAATATTTTTTCAATATCCCGGTCATACATACATACATATGTAGATACATAAATATGTATTTAGTATACATACATATACATATATTAATATACATATAGGTAAACATAACACAACATAATATAACATAGCATAACACAACATAACATAACATAACATAACTTAACATAACATAATACAACATTAAATAACATAACATAACATAACATAAAATAACAAAACATAACATAACATAAAATACCACAACATAAAATAACATAACATAAAACAACAAAAAAATAACATAACATAACATAAAATAACAACATAACATAACATTACATAGCATAACATCAAATAAAATAACCTAAAATAACATAACTTAACATAACATAACATAACATAACATAGCATAATATAACATAAGATAACATAACATAACATAAAATAACAACATAACAGAACATAACACAGCATAACATAACATAACTTAACATACCATAACATAACATACCGTAACATAACATAACATAACATACCATAAAATAACATAACATAAAATAACATAATAGCCGTGTTTTTTTTTATCGGCGTCTGCGTTTGCGCTTAATATTTGTATGGACTGCTAAGCGCACAACTTTATCTGCAACTACGAAATAGTGGCTGATAAAATCAGTACTTCCAAGAAGTTTCCATTCATTTTGCAAACTGCCTTACCAACTTCCAGCAATCTGTTTATCATCCCTTAATAATAACCGGAATGTCAACAGAGGAAATGTGTGTATGTATGCGCGTTGATAATGGAATAACCGCAATTGTGGATGACCGTTTTTTTTTAGTCGCAGACGCAGATGTATATGCGTGTAAAAAAAAACAGGCCTAATATACAAACAAAATACCCCAACCCCCACCCCAGATACTTAAAAAAATTATGAACACCTTTGCCAATGTGTACAAGCACCTAAAAATAAGTCAACAAACGAAGCTATTAAATTACAATTTAAAATATTCACAAATTTTCCTCTATTCACCTACACACATTCGTTGATTTTACGACAAATTTTACCGCAATCAACAACTGTTACCTTTGATAAATTATGACAAACAGGCGCGCTATGAAATAACATTAACATTAACGCAATATGTGGGTGGGATGGTCTCTTTGAAAAAACAATATTTATATCGCTTACACTTGCGTGAACGAAATGTCATTAGCCTAGTTGTGGCAACACAATGAAATTTACACGATCTTATGAAAAACAAATAAAAGTTGTTTACATGCTTACAAACATAATGTGAGGTATGAATAAATGTGCATATTTGTTTGCTCCCAATTTTTTTGGTTGTTTTATTTTATGCTCAAAAGCAAATTAATATGGACGGTAGTGCAGGTTATAAAAGCGATAAAATGACATATTGAAATTGACATTAAAATTGCCACATCTGTATGAGTAATAAATTTAAAGTAAACATCAACAAATTCTGTAAGTCTCTTATTTTCTTGTAAGTACATACGTATGTATGTATGTATCCCCCTGTCCCTGTCATATGGTATTACGTGTGATTATTTGATGTTTATATACTCACAAGCGAATTCATTAAATCAAACCAATAATTTTATAGCATTTGTGGTATGCCAATCTGTTTTTTATATTTGAAAGAGAAAAATTTAAATTTTATGTAGCTGAAGCACCCTGTTGCTCACTTATTGAGTGGGTTGTGATTTCTCTGGTATAACTCGAGTTTCTTTAAGAAGCTGCTCCATAATACTTGCGGGATTGCTTTCATAAGAATTTTTACGCTGCGAAATCACTGGCAGTTAAATGCTATATCAACAGCGGCATCCTGTTATTGCAGGGTCTAATACAATAATCTTCATATTAGCTCCGCGTCGGCGCTTGAAACTTCTAACACAGGGTAACATGCGAATCAGAAGTATTTTATTGAATTAATCCTGTACAGCTTTACCAATGGAGAAGCTTACTATTTCCATTACTTTAAATTTCTCAAAATTTAGTTAGGTTAGGTAGAAGAAATCGAAATCTCAAAACACCTTACTTGTATCCAAAATGGAAAGTCATCAATTAGCATAAAATTAGCAAAATGAATTTCTAGCCAACGGATATGGTATAATTGCTTAAAATCCATATTAGCAAACAACGAAATTTGGTAAAAATTAATGACTTTTTTTTCGATTATGGAAATAAATCATTTTTTTTATTCATTTATTTATTACGTAGAACATGGCTTGTAGGAAATTAAACTATGTATTTAAAATCTAGTAAAAAGTCTAAGACGCTTTACCGAGGTTTTTGCATCCGAATTTATTACTTTTAGCTGCTTTCAGCTGATAGCTTTTAAAGTGTCCAAAATCTAGTTGCTTTCCAACTAACTACAAGCTATTTACTTTAAAGTCGATTTGTAGTTAGTTGATTAATGGTGCAGCTTTTCATGTTTTTTGTTTTATTTTTTTCTATAAAATCTTATGTCTTCAAATTTTGCTTGATTTTCCTTAAAATTTTTATTTTTTTTCTTGCACATAACAATCAACAGCCTTTCACTTGTTTGTTATTCCACGTAAGTAGAGTATAAACATATTGCGTAATATTTTGAAGAATTGCTTTACTTTTTCAATGTTTCAGTTTGTTTTGTTTTTTTTCCTAATTTTATTTTATGTATGTATGTAAATTAATTTTTTTGTTTCGTTTGTAACATTCTGCGCTGTCAGCTTTAACGAAGCAGCACCTACATACAAATGTTCTCCGCTCATTCTTAATATTATGAATTGAATTTCATTGAATTTTCAGTGGAAATGTTAATGAACTTCATTTTTCAAACTAAAAGTCAAATAAATTTTTTTCCGTTCTAGTGAATTCCAGCGGAAGCTTTGCATTAATTTAAATTTTTAGGTAGAAGTTGAGAAATTTTCAGCCGAACCTTTGCATTAATTTAAATTTTTAGGTAGAAGTAAAAAAATTGTTTGCACGGAATCATTAATTCCAGAGTACAATGCTTGTGTAAACAGTTTTACAAATAGATCATCAGTAATCCTAATGTCTTTCAGAAGTTTTCCTGCCCGAAATTCACTTAGCAACATTTGAAAATTGTGCTCTCTGTCAGCCCAATTTCTTTTTACCTCTCCGCTAAATCGCACTTGTTTTTTCCTTCTCCTGTTTTTACTAGTCGTCTGTTACATCATATTCTTCTGGATCTTCCTATTCTGACTCATTTTTCTTATCCTGTAGATAGTCGTATATCGCTCCTTCTTCTTTATATTGGTCTCTTTGTCAATTTACTCTTTTCTCAGTATCTTTGCTATTCTATTACTCTGCCTCTCCCTCTCCGTCATTCATTTCTTCGTCCACTACTCTTTCTAAACTTTTACATATGTATATGTACATATGTAGGATATTTTTAACTCCATCAGGTGAACGAAAAGAGATACCTCTTTCTTTAGCTTTTATTTTTTCTCTCCTCCCTTTCTTTTTCTCTTCCTCGATCTCTCTTCCTCCAAATCCTGCCTATGCATAGTATTTCTATATCTTTTTCTCTTGATGTTCCTCCTTCGCCTCCCTGTTCTTCTCCACTCCTCTCAGTTTAACGCTCTTATATATAACCTCTGGACCTTTCCAAAAGGGTTTATAGCCTAAGCTATACCCCGATAGGCTAGTGAATGCTCGTGAGTTTTTTTTCGAGGGTAGTCCTAGTTTTAATTGGGTGAAGACTAAACATTTTTGGTGCGAAAATATTTATTAGTTCTGAACTAGTCACCCTTTACAAGCATTGCCAGATCGTACGCATTGGCTACTATTTGCTAGTATGGATCATGGAGTAGGTTATCATCATCCTTAATGCAAAATATGTTAATAGAAAAAGCAACCTGATAACACTCACTCGGAGTAGGTACTTTCAACTTATCGAATGCGAAAAAGACTTCAAAGACAAAGTTGACTTATTGTATGTAACATCTACTAAAAAAATTGAAATATTTTGTATACCTATAAAAAAAATGTATATATGTTTGATACTTTATGCATATTTGTCTATATATCATGAACCAAAAATAAACAAACAAAACGCACAAGCGTAAAATCCCTTACCATTTTACAACAACGATATCATGGTTACGCTGAGTAAATCCCACCAGCGCCTGTTTGACTTCCCACCCTTTCCAAAGACGTCGCCGATCAACCCCAAATGTGTTTCAGCATAAAAATTCACCTTGCAACCCTATCAAAGAAGCGTTATTTTACAAATTCTATAAACACCAGCACAATTTTGCCTTTGAGTTGTGATAACGTTGGATCATATTTGCACCCCTACGCAGCATCACATTTGTCATGTCAACTGTTGAGGGCGCAATGCTACGACAACGCGCAGCCCAACAAAACCAACAATAAAATATTGGACTACTCATATTTATATTTGCGCTGGATTGACTTTAGTCTGTTTGAGTGCTTATAACAAACGCATAGATTTCATTTTATTTTTACTTGATTTTTGGTTTTTCAATTTTCTAATTTAATCGTAAGTTATGGTTTTAGCACGTGTAGCTAGTAGTGGGCGGAGGGTATCCCCATTTGTATAATGGCTGTTTTGTTGTAGTTGTTTTTGTATCACCACTCACAACAAATGAACATGTCAACAGCTCAAATTCGTTTTCTGTTTGAAAATTGTCTAACGAAATTATTATCAATGGCACGAGTCAGCTATCATTTATACTGACGAGCCATTAATTCATACGAAAATTTTGAAACCAGAAATACAAATTGAATTTGTTAGATTGGACTATATTGTGGGGATACATTGATGGGATGTTATACATTAAACGATGCCCTGTAGGAAATTTTTCGTTTGCAAATTTTCGTGCTTCAAAAGAAAGGGTGTTTTTTTTTTAGCGAATTGCAGTGGTTGGCGAAAGAGCTTTTGAAATAATCTAGGCAAGCTTTCCTTAAGCAAAGAAACAGTCAGAATAATTTTTTTCTCTGGAACGTGGACAAAGGCAATCCCTCAGAGCAAAAGGTTTGCATTCCCACGACAGCCGGTTCTACGTACCGGAATGACTCGGGGTTTCCCCGACCAAGGGCTGTTATTTCACTACCCCCCTGCCTAAACCGTCAGTTATCCTCCCCCCAATAATGTCATCCTCCGAGCAGCTCCTTGCAGCGGGACTGCTCAAGACTCTCCTGCTCCGGGCTGGTATTGAATCCAACCCCGGACCTAGAGAATGGATCTGCTGTGTATGCTGGAAGAAAATTTATGTGAAACGTTCACATTCGGTACAGTGCTCTAACTGTAGCAGATGGTTGCATCTAACTAGTTGCTCCGGACTAAATCCCTCTACTCATAGACCCGCTAGTTTTTATAAAACTTTTGTGGCCCCTTGCTGTTCACGTCCTATGACGTCCAGTGGCCGTCGTCGATCAAGTATCGCTCCGCCACATATGTCTGACTCTGTCACATCAGTCTCCACGACTAGCACTAACAATGCACATCAGCAAGTAGACCTTTCGAGCGGCCGCTCACGCCCACAGGCGTCAACATCTCACACAGCAGCTCACAGCTACTCCCTACGTAGCACTTCCCAAGTGGATTTGAGCAATGCTGAGCGTCCGCTCTCTCCCACCCCCTCGGTCAGCCCCTCTTCTTCCAGCATTAGCACGAGTATAAGCCACAACCATCAGCTCCTGGTCCCTTATACTACGTGCACTGTTTGTCGGTTAAGATTATATACGCCGCTGGCATCAGTCAAGTGCAATAACTGCTTTGGCCTGTGTCACCTGCTCATATGCTCTGGACTCGCGAACAGGAACCTATGGACTGATACGTACGTTGCGCCATGCTGTCGAGCTACGCAACCTTCAACGTCGTCCGACTCGCCTCTACCTTCTGGTAACGCGATTCCTTCGACTTCAAGATTGCGCCGTAGTGCGCGACCCAGCCTATTACCACCTAGGCATACGCACCAGTCCTTGACCCCCAGCATCAACTCTGCTCCCCCTACACACTTCGGTATCCTGCAATTTAATTGCAACGGCCTAACTGGCAAAATTGTTGAAGTGACAAATTTAATGAAGCGACTGAACATCAAGATCGCGGCGATCCAAGAGACAAAGTTAGGTGGAAGGTCGTCTCTTTTGACCTGCAACGGGTACAATGTACACCGTTGTGACCGTGCGAGAGGGCTTGGGGGTGGTCTGGCATTCATCACGCATCAATCTGTGCAGTATCGTCTATTTGAGCCTGACATCGACCCGAGGGACACCACCTTAGAACGTCAAGGTATGGTTGTCCGGTCAGGCGATGTCGACCTTGAAATCATAAACATTTACGTACCTCCTGTCACCTGTTGTCCCAGGGACTACCACCCTGACATTCGTGCGTTACTCAGGGGCGAGAACCGCGTCATCCTTGGTGACTTCAACGCACACCACGACCTGTGGCACTCCAGCCTGCAGGCCGATGGTAGGGGACAGGAGCTGGCTGACCAAATAGATGATTCGACGTTTTGCACGGTAAATGGGGATGCCCCCACTAGAGTGGCGGTAAACTGCTCTAGCTCGCCAGACATCACCATAGTCAGCGCTGGACTAATAAACTGCGTTGACTGGCGACCGATGCTGACGCTTGCTTCAGACCACCTACCCATAGTGCTCTCAATCGATCGCCCCACCGACTTTGTCACCGCTGAGAAACGCACATACACTAACTTCAATAAAGCCGACTGGGAGGGTTTTCTCAACACCACAGAGAGCGCCTTCGCTGCTCTTCCTACCCCATCTGACGTACGAGAAGGGGAAAAGGCGTTTCGTATGGCCCTAATTTCAGCCTCCCACCAACACATTCCGTCAGGTAGAATAAAGGAAGTGCGTCCATTCTTCCCCGCAGAGGCAGCGGCCCTGGCAAATGAACGTGACCATATTAGACGCCTTGACCCTACGGATCCTCAAATACGGGATCTTAACGCGGAAATCAGACGCTTAGTAGATCAACACAAACGCGCTAAGTGGGAGGAGCACCTAAGGTCTTGCAACCTCTCGGCTGGAGTTGGCAAATTATGGTCGACGGTGAAATCTTTGTCCAACCCGACTAAACCTAACGACAAAATATCCATCGCCTTCGGTGATAAGGTTCAGTCGAAGCCAAAAAGATGCGCGAGCGCCTTCTGCCGACAATTTGTAATGCATCCTACGTTGAACAAAGATATTCGCCGAGCCACCAGGGAAGCGCACAAACACAAAAACAGCGATGCGCCCGTTGCCATCTCCACAACAGAAGTTCATGAGGCTATTCGGAGATCCAAGAACACCAAATATATCGGCCCCGATGGCATTTCCATGCTGATGCTGAAACACCTTGGCGACGAAGGCATAAGATACCTCACACAAATTTTCAACCTTTCCCTTTCCACCTTTGTTATTCCTGAAAGATGGAAACAAGCAAAGGTGGTCCCACTACTAAAGCCTGGCAAGCCAGCTGCCGTAGGGGAGTCATATCGCCCGATATCTCTCCTCTCGCCAGTAGTGAAAGTGTTGGAAGCCACCTTGTTGCCGTACTTCACCGCAAACCTGCGGCTCGCCGAACATCAGCATGGATTTCGCAAAAATCACAGCACCACCACCGCGCTGAACGCCATAACCACTCAGATAGGGGACGGGCTAAATCAAAAGCGTCCAAACCACAGGACAGTGCTAGTTGCGCTTGACTTGGCCAAAGCTTTTGATACGGTCAACCATGCGCAACTAATGAAAGACCTTGAAGATTCGTCCCTTCCTCCCTGTCTTAAACGTTGGACTGCAAACTATATGAGTGGTCGTCAATCGTCGGTTGAGTTCAGAGGCGCAAGATCAAAACCCAGAATAGGTAAACAGGGGGTGCCACAGGGTGGTGTCCTATCCCCGTTCCTGTTCAACTATTATATATCGAAACTTCCCCCCCCACCAGAGGGTGTCTCGATCGTCTCTTACGCCGACGACTGTACGATTCTGGCAACAGGCCCCTCCGTAGAAGAACTCTGCTCTCGTATTAACTCATACCTCCCAGCCGTGTCCGAATTCTTCGCCGGGAGAAACCTGGCACTGTCACCGAATAAGTCCTCGGCCACCCTATTTACGACGTGGACAACGCAAGTGAACATGGAATTAGACGTCTACGTTGATAGTGTCAAGCTACCAACTGTCTCACACCCCAAAATCTTAGGGGTGACGTTTGATAACATGTTCAAATACGGCGCTCACGTAACCGCAATTGCCAATAAAGTCCAAAGCCGTAACAAAATCCTCAAGTCCCTAGCTGGCAGCACTTGGGGTAAAGACAAAGAAACGTTACTAGCTACATATAAAGCAATTGGCCAGCCGGTACTGAGCTACGCGACGCCTATATGGTCGCCGGGGCTAGCTGACACACACTGGACGAGGCTACAGGTCTGCCAAAACACCGCCCTTCGTACCGCCACTGGGTGTCTTCTTATGTCTCCTGAGCATCACTTACATAATGAAGCGAAAATGCTCGCCGTTAAAGAGCATAGCGAGATGCTGACCAGGCAATTCCTGTTCAACTGTTGCAAACCGCAGCATCCGAACGGACGCCTGATCAACGAGGATCCGCCCCCCAGGAGCATAAGGAGCCATCTACGCAAACACTACGATGAGATCCGGCACCTGATTTCCACTCCGTTTGATCCTAAGGTGCACCGGCAGGCCCTCACCCTCATCCACACAAATTCGGTAAATTCCTATGTTGGCTCTCTCCCGGTGAACGCCGTTCTTCAGGCAGCAACACCACCCGTTGCCGAAGAGGAGCGCGAGCTGCCTAGGGAGACTAGGGTGATGCTGGCCCAACTCCGGTCTGGATACTGTAATAGGTTAAACTCTTACCTATCCAGACTGAACCCCGACTTGCCCAATGTCTGTCCGGCATGCGGCTTGTCCCCCCATACCACTAACCATCTTTTTGTCTGCTCATCTGAGCCTACTCTTCTAACACCCATATCCCTCTGGTCCTCCCCTGTTGAAGCCGCTAGGTTTTTAGGACTTCCGTTAGAAGAGCTCGATGACAATATTGGGTAAGGTTGATACTGACTACCTAGGCAGGGCAAAGTAGTGTTAAAACAACAACAACAGCAAAAGGTTTGCTCTTCTTAAGAATTATGCTGCCAAGCCGATCAACGTATTCCTGGCAGAAAAAATAGGATGATAATTATTTTCTAAAATTCTAGCATCTTTGCCAACTTCCTCTGACATTGAGTACGAGATCAAATGGAAATACTGCAACGAAGGTGGTGATCGACTACAGATTCATACTACAGATAGATACTCATTGAGAATTCCAAAATCCAAATTTAAAAAAGGAAATCATTAATTTAAATTATTTAAATCGGAGCAATTTATTAAAGCAATCGAAACGATAAAGGTCTTCAGGACATTTATTTTTGAATTAATTGAAAAATTAAAAAAAATTCTTCAATAAATATTCATGAAAGGTAAAAACATAAGTCCCAGACAAAGACAGTTTGGTCCATTTGAGAAGAAGAAATAATGGACCCAGCAATAAGTATACCGAAGTGATCAGGGCGATGAGCTGAATCAATTTGGCCATGTTCGACTGTCTGTCTGCACCAAAATTAGTTACTCAATTTTAGAGATATCTGGCTAAGATTTTATACAATCGATTGTTTCGATAACCGATAACCAGCGTAAGAATTCAAAATTTAGCACAGTTTGTACTTAAAGCTAAAAATGATCGTAAAGAGAAAATTGTATTGCGTATTCATTAACGGTATAAAGCCGACAACAAAGCGGAAGACAGCGCTCTCCTTACTCATTTTAAATTCTCTTGTTCCTGATTTGCATTAAAAAAAGTATTTTTATTATATCTACTAAAGATCTCATATACGTTATACTACTTATCAGTAATCCACTTAGCCCTTCAAACTTCAAATTTTAAACACCAACAAAATCTTCTAACTTTGGATACCAGCTCAACAAAAAATTGTCTAAAAATAATTTTTACTTCCGCTTTGCTGTGGAGTTGCAAAAACTTATAGATTTATCCATGCTTCAGCTTCACAACCAACCACCCTCCAAACATTTTTCTATAAATATGTCAATACATAAAATGCAATTACATCCCCCTTACGCCCGCAATTCATTGCTATTCTTAACCTCATTTTATTATTTCTGTGAGGGTTGAATGATTTTCCAATTACCCTGGCGCAGGTTGTAAAATTCATTAAAACATTTAAAAATAGCCCAATTACAACAATGAAAGTGTGAAGAGGGAAGGCGCATGAAAGAGAATTTTGCTATTTTTGTGTGAAAATAGGGCGTCAAATATATGAACATTTACTTTGATGATGAATTAACGGTGTCAAAATAATTGATTTCAAAATAACAGAAAGCGTGTAGAGCACTTTGCAGGGTTCGGAGACTTTCTATGAAAGGGAGATGGCATTGACAGCGATTGTAATAATAGGTATAATAATTTGTATAAATAAAAGAAAATATGTATGTACATTAGACAGGGCTTTCTTTTCTTTGTTTACTAATGTTTTCTCAGAAAAACGTTTCTTTTTGATTTTGATTGTTTATAAAATTACTTAAATTAATTAAAAATTCAGAGATTTGCTAAATTGTTGAAGTGTAACGAATACCCAGTTACGACAATACCGTTGCTTAAAAATTCGAAATTACATCTCTAACATACACATAGCTTCAAACATGTTGCATGAAAATGTATGAAGCACTTTTTTTTTATCTTTTTTAAAGCGTGTTACGAATAAAAAAATAAAAAAAAGAAGAAATAAACACAAACTGGAAATTTGCTTTAAGTTTATGAATTTTTTACTTGCTATTAACAATTATAAATTATAGCGTAACTAAATTATTCAAAGCACATGCACTGTTTGAGTTCGAATGAATTGCAGAAATATTTGTATGTAAAATGACTGTATGCTGGAGTAATATTAACTCGTTTAAATTTTTTGCTAATTTCTTTTATAAAGCTTAAACTAAACGTAAATATTTTGTTGAACTCTATGCGTAGAAAAGCGCACAAATGAAAAAAAAATATTGGATTGAAAGCATGGAAAAATGCCGATGCACAGCTTAAAACTGGTTTTGTAGAGTTTCCATGCGATCAAAGAAATTTGTTGAGAGTTCTTCAAAACTAGTATGAATAGCAAGCGGAAATAGTCACAAAACAAAATTTTCCTCAAAAAGCAGGTGCTATTTTGAAAAGGTTGGAAAGGAAATAGAATAAGCTATGGCTAGTTAAAAATAAACCAAAATGTCATACTTCAATTTCATGGATGATTTTTAAGCGAACATAATTTAAATATCTTGGGAATGGTGGATAAGGTGGAAGAAGTCACATTTGCGATTTATAGTGGTAAAACCATAAAATGAAAAAAAAAAAAAAATATACTAATGCAATTTTTCCAACTTTGTTATGACTCCAGTATACGTCAAAACTGAACTTATTGTTTTACGAAATTCATAGTTAGAAAATATTAGTTGTAAACTAGTCTTTTTCGAACTACTTCAATATTTCACTGCATAGTTAATTACGTACATTTCGAATTACATTGTAGACTGTGTACTATATACGAACAAAGTGATTCGTAAACTGACTCGTTCAGACTCAGTGGTTTGCTGTTTTCGTACTTTTTTTCTTTTTATTATTTTGTTCGCATTTTTTGTTGCTATTTCGCACAGTTGATAGCTTCAACAATTGCAAACAAACTGTGCAGATTATATCGGCTAAACAAATAAAATAATTGGCATATTCAGGTAGCTATATTAGGGTGGGTCAAATTAATTTTTTTAGGAAAACTTAAAAATCGTGCTTCTTGGATTAGTTATTCTCTGCAGCTCAAGCATTAATAGCTTGTAAGAAAGCCTTAATCGGAAATAGAGGGGAAAGGAAGGGGAGGAGTAAAAGAAAAGGCATACCAAGTACGGGAAGAACTAGGTTTTGGAAAGATATATGGAAAAGCAAGAGTAGGAGAAAGAGAAATAAGAATAATAAGATGAAGATGAGCTTGCAGAAGAAACCAAAAAAGAGTATGAAACTTTCTCAATTTCAATCTCACGAACATAACACATACATTATTCTTGCTAATGTACAATTTTTGAATTTTTTTAGAAGATTGCCATTTAATATGGAATATAAACTAGCTTTCGAAAAGACAAACTTTTTGTTTGAAAAAAAAAAAAAACGAAAAAACTTTAATATATGACCCACACTAATGCATTAGTTGCTGTTTTTAAAGGTAATTGTTGTTGCAGTTATGCACGTTTTTCATATTTTTTTTATTTGTTTTGTTGCAACGGTGAAATGGTTTTAATAAATCATTTGAAATTGTATAAAATAAAGTTGGCAATAATTGCAAGTTGCTCGTAAACGCTCTGCCTTAACATTGAACTGCCGCTCAACAGAAACATGGAAAGTTTCAATTAAACTGCAATTTATAAGCAATGAAAAAAAAAATTATATGTAGTTAATAATGTTAGTTTTTTTGATAAGCACTTAGCGCCTTGTGAATAAAAAAACTAAAATTTTTTTTATTTAATTTTAAATTTCCCTTGATTATTATTACTATTTTAAAGTTTCTTCGATTATAATAAAAAAAAAAATTTTTGTTTTTAATTTTGTGCATGTCATGTAATTTTCGACCATTTTATTCTGATGCGGGCATAATTTACATTCACCTAAGAAGCAAAAAAAGTTTGAGGCCTTTCGCGGAAATGTCTTAAAAAAGCTCTAAGTATTCTTTGCTTTTCTTGTTAGCTCGTAGATGACTCACAAGCCGTGAAAATAAAAATATGAAAAAGTACGCGCTGTGAGCAGCGGCTGAAAAATTTAAAAGCAAACATTTTTTATTAGACAAAATGGTATACCCAGTTATGCTTAGCATACAAAGCATTATAATTATGTTCGATTAAGGGTTGGTTATAATTGCTTGTACTGAACGAAAAAGATAAAGTTTTACATAAATCTAAACAATCCATACCACGGTATATTTTTAGCTTGAAAAGAAGATAGCAAGACACTTTTTAAAATTTTATTCACTTATCATTTCTCAGGTATATCACGCAACTTGGTATATTATGTTCGGTCTTACTCGAACTTACGCTATATAAGTTATTCAACGTTCACACGCTTACGAAATATTCTACTGAATATTCATGGATACTTGAGTGTGGCGCTCTTTGTGGTCGATATTTGTTAGTTTTTTTTTTTGAGCCGAAAAAAATTTGTTAAGTCATTAGTTTGGCAAGATTTGGAATGCAAAAAGAATACAAATCATGTAGGTTGTTGTGAAGCAATAAAAAGCCAATGTTTAGTTTGGAAGTTCCTACACATATAATTAATTGGTTTTTTGTATAGAAATTTGTGTACAACTTTTTTAATGCTCACATAACCTCTTCTTTTACTTTTTTTTTTGTTTTTACATTGTTTGTTATGTATTTTTTCTTTTCTTAAGTTTTGTTTGTCAAGTCAAATGATATGCAAAATTTGTGATCTTTCGGTCAAACATATTCAAATATAAATCAAACCCAATACAAAAGTTATTGTGTGAATTTATTATATTTTTGTCATAAAGCTTAGATGATACTATTATAGTGTGTTTCATAATTATAGTACTTTAAGAATGTATATATATGTTTTAATAATTAATATACTTTGATTTTAATTCGTATATTTTTGTAAATTTTTATTATATTATATTTTATAATTTTTTTTTTATTTTCGTTTATTTTTTTAATTTTTTTAAATTTAATTTTGTTTTATTTTATTTTATTTTATTTTATTTTATTTTATTTTATTTTTTTTTCTATCTTATTTTATTTTATAATATTTTATTTTATTTTTTTTTATTTTATTCCCTACAGGGTACTGCAACAATTGACAGACTGATAGTTGCTCCATTTAGTAAATCGCTTTTATTGTTTTCCATTCAAAAAATAATTTCAATCAAATAATGAATATCTTTCATTGTTGCAAATATATTTGTTCTGTCTACGTGTCTAAAGGCAAATTATTGTGCATTTTGACATTGCCACATAGCCCTGAATGAACGCGATTGAGGTGAGTGCATTGTTTGACTGAGCTCAGGTGAATAAGAGATGATAGCCGCCAATGTCGCGATAAACAATCAGATATATTCAGTTAATGGGCTAACAGATAATGTATTTTTGTATTCAAACACAAACTTTTAGCACTTTTACAGATCATTATATGTATGTATTTACCTAGCATGCTTCTGAAGCACTCATAAGCTCAGTCGGCGACAAACACACGAATTGGTTACCTTGCTCTACTTTTTATTGTCGAATGTCAGAAGAAAATTTGAAAAGTATTCCAACAGTTGGTGTTTTCTTGTGATCCATTTCGATTTGTAAAGTTTTAGTGCTGCATATTTAGACCTTTAATTCTAGAACGAAATCTTGTAAACCTCATCAAGCTCTATCGTTAAGATCAGATGCTTCCATTAAAAATTTAATTACATGAAAAATAATTTATTTTATTTGGTTTTATTTTACTTGATCTTATTTTATTTTATTTCATTTCAATTAATTTCATTTCTTATTATTAAATTTCATTTTATTTTATTTTATCATTTTTTTATTTTATTTGGTTGATTTTGATTCATTTTATTTTATTTTAGTTTATTGTACTTTATTGTACTTTATTTTATTTTATTTTGTTTAATTTTATTTTAGTTTCTTTTAATTTGTTTTATTATATTATTTTTTTTTATTTTAATTTTTTTTTTTTTCATTTTATTTTATTTTATTTTATTTTATTTTATTTTATTTTATTTTATTTTATTTTATTTTATTTTATTTTATTTTATTTTATTTTATTTTATTTTATTTTATTTTATTTTATTTTATTTTATTTTATTTTATTTTATTTATGAGAAACACGTTTATTGGCAAAACTGCTACATATGTCATGCAACACGCAACAACAATTAAATTCATTTTGCTGCAAAGTTTCATCCAATTTGCCGTTAATTTATTTCATAAAATTAGGGATATCCGGCGATTATATAAAACTTTGTCGCCCGCAATGAGTTTCTAAGAAAGCAAATACAATACCAATAGCTTGCAAGGAACAACAAATCGATATGCGTTGTGGAAGACGTGATTTCTCCACCAATACGTGCTTTTCGAGAGGCGCTCACACAAGTGTCTGGTTTGCTACCCCTTTAGCAAGCGTTGGTGCCACTTAAATTACGCATATCATGCAGCCCTTTTTAAAAGGGAGTGACACACAACGAACGTAAAGTGAGGCTTTACTGCAAAGGATTAAAGGATATGCTATTTGTCATACGTCTGTGTATGAGTGTTCACAAACAAATAATATAATAACATGTTGTTGTTTGTGTTACTTAAAGAATTATTTACTTAAATACACAGTACTAATGTCACCATTTCTATGTTCATGCTTTATGTAGTCCAACTAAGCAGTCGTGCTATGTATTATTTTGACAAATGTTTTGTCATGTTTTGACATTTTTCTTTTATTTGCTTGTTCGTGTACTCTGCTGTTTGGTTTGTGTTATGGATTAGGCCTAATAAGTGAAAAAAACAAGCAAAAATCAAAGTCTTATGAGCGCGTTGACTTGTAACTTAAGTATGTCTGACTAGAGAATAGCTTACTGTGGCGTATGTTGGAACGGCAAGGAGGGAAAAGTGGATATTTAGACTTTCTACCAAAGTATTGAAAGTGGAGATATTGAAGGGATGTTGCCATCCATTGGAATTTTTGAAATTATATGAAACACTCCAATAAAGGTATCATATCAGAGTTGCCACCTAGTTTAATTATATATTTTTCGAACTTGTCAAACTTCCATGCTTCGTATTTCCTACCAGTCATGTGCGTCATAATTACGCACTCTTATAAAATATGCCTATACATAACTCACTTTACAAATAAGCTAATATTTTATGTTTTCTTTTGGCCACTTACTTAAATATGACATTTGACATTAACATTACAGCGCAATGAAGCGAATGCCTGTTTATTACTGCGCTTTAAGTTGCGCTGTGAGCTACCCACTCTTCCATTGTTTCGTTAAAAGCACTTTGTTTATGTACTTGACTTGCGTTCTTAAAAAGTTGTGGTTCAATGAAATGTAAGCTTAAGTTTTCTGAGATGAGCGCGCTTTCATGACAAATGACGCATGACGCATCACAATTGAGTTGTTGGAATTTTAAAAAGGAGTCAATAAAATTTTATATGTAGTCATCACTTAGTAATATCTGCTCGAGCTTACTTCACATAAAAATTAATGCAAAGCATGAAAAGAAAACTGGAAAGTGTCAATTTATCGATAGATTCAGCAGCTATATTTTCGATAAGTATCGAGAAAAATTAAAGAAGATAACTTGAAATAGATGATGGTCTATGCATCTTAAGTTTTCATAATGAATTATTCTTAAAGAAATTCAGAAGTTGTAAGAGATACGCGATAATCCTACTAAACTATCGATGGTAAATATCGATAATGTCATCGGTAGTGTTCGTGACATAACCTTATAAATCAAATAATTTTGTAAATGAGGCTAATAGACAGTTTTCCAGTTTGAATGGTTACACTGTTTTAACTTTCATTTAAAAATTATTTAAGAGTTTTAAGGTAGTTAGTAGAAAAAAAGAACAAAATTTGGTTAAGTTAAAAAAACAAAATCAATTTTTGGTGATAATAGTATTATTTTGTTTATAAATTGCGACTGATCGAATGATTTCGACAAAGAAAATCGTTATAAAATTGTTTAGAGAAAGAGTTGTAAAAATATCGATACTGTCTGTACTCAATATTTTCGATTTTTAAGATAAAAAATATCGATTACTTCTTTTTCATGGTAAAACACATTCAGGAAGCAAAGTTCAAGATAAAAAACTTATCAAGGACGACAAAAATATCGATATTTAAAGCACCCATTTTCATCGATTTTTAAGTGGAAAAAAATCGATAACTGCATTTTCACAACAGAACACTAAAAATAGAAACATTTTCTGGAAAACAGTTGACGATTACAAAACTTTGACGTTGAAAAATGTGATTTCAGTAAAAATATTATTTTTTAAAATGTGGCAACGCTATTTGAGTGAAAATATGATCATTTTCACTATCAAATTAGCTTATTCTTCAAACAAAGTAAATAGAACACTTTCATCAATTTATTACATCAACCTAATTCAAATTTGTGAACATGTGGCAACTCGCTTAGAAAATAAATACACAACCAAACAAACAATTGGGCCTCCCCCTGCAAAAAAAAAGAATGATAGATTTATCGACCCACCCTTGTGGCTGCCACACAATATAGCAAGTCAAAGCAAAACTGACCAGGCGAGAGGATTACATTTTCCATACCATATTTTATACCAGCCGGACAACAACAACAACAACAAAAACAAACAATATTTATTGCTGATAAAACCATTTTTCACGCGCCAACAAACCAAGCAAAATGCAGAACCAGAACCAGATACACAAACACACAACAAGCTAGTAAACGCTAGGGGTGTGCAAAGTCAGAGGGGAGGAGCGCACCGTCCAAGTTAGTGCTTTATGACGATTTAAGGATTTAAAGGACACACGCAACACGCCGACAAGTTATTTGTTAACAATTTTTGTGATTACTTTGCTAGCTTGTTGTTGTTGTTATTGTTATTGTTTTTTTTTTTGGTTGCTTGATTGTCACGCTAACGGAAATGCGTGATTTTTTCGCACAATGCGCAATTTACGCTTACAGCTGTTGTTGTTGTTGTTTTTGCTGTAGTGTTTACATGGCTTGCGTGCTTTATAGGCTCGTCATGGCTTTATTTTCTTGTATGTCCTGTCGTGTACGGATTTATTTATTTTTTTTCCACATATCCTGACCTTTTTGCAGTTTATTCACTGTGAAACAGTTTTAACGCTTGGCGCCGCATAGTGTTAAAATTGACACATTGGCGATATGAACATATTTCAGTTGACGTTTTTCAGATGATAGTCATATGCAATTATTTTTGTTGCTCTTTTTGTAGAGGGTGTGTTGTAGGACACGTGGCGCCCAAAATGGTCCAATTGCGATAGGTTTGTTCTCCCATTACTGTTGGTGGCTGATGTGAGTTTTAATGGCGTAATCGCGTTTTCACAAATAGAATCATATGAAATCATTTTGTAGTCTGAAAACCCATCGAGTTTCCACGGGATGTTCTCCTTTCGATCCCTCCTACACTGGAAATTATTACCAAGTTAAGCGCAAGATTAACACAAGGATTTTTGTTGGGATGAGTTCGCAGACGTGCGTGATTTTGCAGTCAACCAGCAGGTAATCTAGTTAAACGAGGGTACGATATCAGCTCTCTATGGTCCAGAGCCGTTCTCTGTGAGACCATAACTTATTTGGAAACTCAAAAGTCAGGCATAAGTTATCGTTTAAAAGGGATTTGCTTTGATATGTAGCTTCCAAGTAAATGGTGCCTTTGATGATAAATAGTTTAGAAAAGGATCGTATTTAGGTCCTCTACGTGTAACCAACTTATAGCGTTTGAGTGAATGCCGAATATTGTGCGACTCTCAGCAATGTACATATCTGAAGCTTACTGATCTCGATTGTCTGCCTAGGACAGAGGGCGGTTAAAGTGAGCTTCCATAAAAACTGTTAAGTAAGTAAGTAAAATCTATCGGAAACACACCTCCTTCAGCTTTGTGGACTGTCGGCTTCCATTATATGCAAAGGATTACTCTAGCAATACAGGGCCACAATGTTTCCTGTACTCGAATCGATGTAAAAATGAAATGAAGGTGCCATGCTTGTGAGTCACACTTTGTTGTTGCTTCAAAACAACTACCAAAACACTATGAAGGGTGCTGTCGCTGCCAACGGCGAATCTTCATCTGACGCAGCCTTAGGTCGCCTACCTTGTCTTAATTCTTTGTTTGGCCACGAATGTCTTTCGGATCGTGGACTTCAGATGTTGACAGCCAATTTTATTTATTTTTTTAGGACTTACTATCTCATGCTCGACGACCTTCTAATTTACTGTTTTAAAGGCTAATTTCATTTTTGAAAAGAAATCGTCTCTTTCGAATCATTTTAGTATTCGGCGTCATTCGAATTAAATTATTCCAGAAACCATTTTTCTCAAGAAGCCCACAAATTTTACTAGTGACTTCTCTGGTGTGACAGTTTCTAAACCTTACGGAACTTCTTTCTTTGAAGAAGTGCTTTATTTAAGTACAACTCTCTTTCATCCGTATACTTCATTGGAGTTCCCCTTTAGCAAGTTTCACTTATTACCACAACACCAACAAATAAACCACCCGTTACATTGTTCTTAGATCTTTTAGCCTTATCAGCCCATTTTCACATTCATTTACACTTTTTTCCCACCAAAAGTTCTCTTTATTTTTAACTAATTTCGCACACACGCCTGCTTCCATTGTTCCTTCACAGTTCCTTACGCTTTTATACGTGTGAATTAAGTCATTTTTCAAATCACACACATGCCACGCGAACAAAAATGTTCGGACGAAAATTAGTTAACATTGCATTGAACTCTCTGATCTCACCCTTTGCAGTTTGACGTTCACCCTCAAAATTTATTTTCAGTTCTTATGCAGTTTCTTTCCTCAATCTCAGCAGTTTCATTTCGCCACCAACCTTCTTTAATTTCTCTACTCACCCTCTCCAACATATCCCAGTGCAATTTGCGCCCCATCCCTATAATCATCTATTGAATGTTTGGTTTCTCGCTTCAATCAATCGAATGGTTCAAACGAAAAATAAAATCAAAAAATATTGCCCTCAATTTTTTGGTTTTATTGATTTTTTACCCACTTCTTCCTCGTTCAACTGTTATTAATGTTTCAATTGTTTTGTTTGTTTTTTATTCTTTCTCATTTTTAGTTGGTTTCTATAAAACCACTTCGCTGCTTGTTGACTGCTTACCTTTATTTTACTTTCATTTTACTTTTTAGTTATTCGTTTTCTGTTTTTTTTACTTCTTTGTTGTAGTTGTTGTTGGTTATATTTCTTGTTCCTTCGACATATTCGTGAGGGTTGTAGTGCATTTGACCCAATTATGTTTGAATATAAAATTACTTCCGTGCACACTTCGCCTATGTATTCATATTATAATTGAAATTCTTGCGCTCCATTGTTAATCTGTGGTAGTGTGACAGTCACTTCCAGCAGTTCGATTGTTGTCTCAAGGATATTACTTGAAGTGCTTTTGTTCCTCTTGGGTGGCTTGTAAGCAATTGTTGTTGTTGTGTTTTAAATTAATTTTCTTTAGGTGTTACATGTGTAGAACTACAGGTGAAGAAAGCTTTGCTGCTAACTAGTAAGAGTAAGTCAATCATTTTTTAAAGGTTCAAAGCACCATTTCAATCCTAAGAAGCAATGAGTACTTTATCAATCTTACTGACGAAACTAAGCGTAGCCACGGAAAAGCAAGAGTTCATGCACAGTCAAAGCAGCAGAGGCGAAAACAACAACTCCGAGTAGCACTTGTTAAAAGTGATAGTTCTTAAGCTGATGGACAGACTTGTTTCTTTATACAAACCAAACTGGCTTTTTGGCAAAAATGAACTAAAAAACATTCTAGTTTTCGAAACACCTATAGGGTTCCCATGATAGTCCAAAAAATATATCGAGGTGTCACCCAGTCTGCCAAGTTTTACGATTACGTTTAAGTTGAAGGCGAAAAGGATTGCTAGTTATAAAAACAAGGGCGAACATTTTCTGTCTGTTCTGCGTAATTCTAGGTGGGATCTCAAATAAATCTTAAAATACTGCCCTCCCTTTTCTGTACTCATTCCGATATTTATTTCCTACATTAGAGATCCTGACTGTTTTTCTGATTTAAACGTCAACTATATTGTTTGGCTCCTCAGTGTTATCAAACTCATAATATCCTCGATCCCGGAATGATATGAGTTAGGTTCTTGAGCAGATATGAGGCCGGGTCATTTCAGTTATCCAGCTCAAATTCTTATTGAACCTATTTTCGACTAGAAACGTATGACAGCTTTGTTCGAACAGGGGTTTTTGAAACCCATTTTGAGATAGGGCGTCCTTCAAACGAATTTTCAAATAGGATATTATTGTTGAAAAAAATTCTGAAACATGGGTTTTTAAAAATATTTTTAGATAGGGCGTTTTTTAAATATTTTGAAATAGGGCGATCTTCTACTTAACTGTGGACAATTTGTTTTCTTTTATCAGTTTCGGATGCGGTGTACAGTTGATCTGCATTCAAACGAATTGTCGTCATCCTTTCTTAAAATTGGGTTTGTGCCATCTTCAGTGCTTCTTTTCTTTTGGCACAAAAACTATTTCAAATCTTTCTAAACTAATTATTGAAAAACCTTAAAAAATGGTCGCTTTTTGTGAATTTTGCGAAATCCCCAGAAAATATTTTACAAGCATTTAAGAAAACTTTTAGAATAAAAGCACAATACATATTATGTATTTAAAATTTTTTCGTTTCTAAATATTTATATTTTCACTTTGAACAAACTTCAAAAGCAGTAAAAATCCACATTTCAATAATTGTTTAAGTAGTTCGATGAAAATAAAATTTGATGTTTCCCTTGATACTTGAAAAATTGCAGAGCTTTCGTTCACCAAAGCGGCGAGCGGAACAATGAACTTAGCTGTTTCAAAAAAAAAAGTGCAGGCATAATTAAAAAATATTTTGTAAGAAAAAAATATTAAATGCTAAACAGAAAATAATCACGTTTCCTATGCGCTTGAACAGCACACACCCCGGTTGGATAATCAATAAAATACTCAACACGTTCATGAACGCGAGTGGCATGCAACGGAGACGGGGCAAATTGAATTGAAAAAACTTTTGTTTGAGATGCCTAGCAAGCGGCTGAGAGCGAGTAAGCTTTAAGTAGACAGAGCACAATATTCAGTTTGGGTTGAGATGAGAAGAAACCTTTTGATTTTTCATAATAAAGTGTGCTACTTATGTCCGGTACAGTGGGGTAGTCAGGTTTGAATTAAGGAGGGGTCACTGTGATCTCAAAGCTTGTATATTACCCAATTTTGATGGTTCATGATTTCAGTGGCTTACGTAAGGCTGATTTCGCTTGTAGGCCCCCCTTCATAGTCCAGCGAAACGTCTAGTACTTAGGCCAATGATGACCACCATCCTAAATAGAGGCTACTAGCTTGTATACGCCCATGGTTTCATCCGTGTTATTGTGTGCAATGCAATTGTACGCTGCGGTGGTCTAAAGTGTAAACAAGCTGCCACATGGATATTGAGGCCACTTGGAAAAAGCGCCAGCAATTGTCTGGCGTCTCCTACCATCGAATGAATGCTACAAAGATGTCGAATAGGGGGAGTGAAATATTTTTTCAAAGTTGAAATTTTTTCTGTTATTCATATATATTTTAAATTTTTGTAAATGTAATTCGATTTTGCTTTTATTCTATTTTGTTTTAAATATTTTAAAAGGTCTTTTATTCATTTAATTTAATTCAGATTTATTTGATTTTCTTTAATTTAACTTAATTCAATTCACTTTATATATTTTAATCATTTTTTCAGTTAATTCACTTCTATTTCTGTTGGTTTAGTTCTACTTCTTTAATTTAATTTAATTTACATTTACATTTATTTTGTTCAATTTAATTCAATCCAATTTAGTTTAATTCAATTCAATTTAGTTTAATTGAATTGAACTTAATTTACTTTAATTTGAATTGAATTGAGTTGAATTGAATTGAATTGAATTGAATTGAATTGAATTGAATTGAATTGAATTGAATTGAATTGAATTGAATTGAATTGAATTGAATTTAATTTAATTTAATCTAATTTAATTTAATGTAATTTAATGTAATTTAATTTAGCTTTTTTTTGTAATTTAATTTACATTGATTTATTTAATTTAAATAAGTTTAATTTATTTTAATTTAAATTAATTGAATTTAGATTAATTTAATTTAATGTAATCCAATTTAATTTAATTAATTTTGGCTAAATTTAATTTTATTTTATTTTACCTTAATTTATTTTCTTTTAATTTTTTTTAATTTAATTTTGTATATTTTATTTTGTTTTATTTAATTTTATTTTATTTTATTTTATTTATATTTGTAACATTTGCAAGCTCGAGACCCAGTGAACAATAATAATTGGTTTCAATTATTATATTCGATTTTGTGGAAAAATTGATATTTGGAGAAAAAATTACAAAGCTAGTCACAGCGATGGATAGGATTACATGTTTCAAAGTGTCCCCACTTATCATCAGATCCCTTTTCGGACACTGGGATATGAACCCGTGTCTGCACCAACGCCGCTGTTAGAAATCTAACAACTCAGCTATGATGCCCTGTGACGTCACGATGCATTCATCCCCACTTCAATTTTTCCTTTGGTTTTGTTGTTTTAGTCTTGCCAACAGTGTACACACATTGCTTAGACTATCAGTCCATATGCATCAATGCGTGTGTTGGGCTTGTTTGTTTGTACATTGTTATTGTACTTAACCCGTGCTCTGGTTTAGTGTATTTTTGTTTTTGGTTTTTACGGTCTTTCTATTTACATATATTTGTAAACTTTGCAAATTTTATTTTATTTTATTTTAAATATTTTTTATTTTTAAACAATGTTTGATTTTTAAGGGTCTGCAAAAAAAGTTTTTGCCATGGCGCACGCTAATGTCTACTCTACAAACGACATGCAGCAGTCATCATTGCCTTGCTATTTCGGGAAATAGAAGAAATTTGATTAAATAAACATTTTTTATATTTTTTCTGGCTTCTTTAGTTTTTGTTCCAATAAAATGCATTGATTTGCTGCTAAACAAATATCTTGGCTAGCAGCCTTAGAGAGCTTCAACTGAGCAAACTAGCGCTAATTGCCTTAGTACATGGATACATTTGTTTTACATTGTTTTTGTTAATTTTAGCCATTCATCGCGCTTTTTGGTTTAATCAAAATAATCAATTTTTCTAACAAGCCATTCAGTTTTCTGTGCGCTTTGTCTGCCGCTCGCATTTTTTTGTTTATAAAAATTCATTCGAAGCGCTGAATAGAGCAGCAGCTACCGCTAAGTTGCATAAAGATACATAGATAAAGCTTTCTTGTTGTTGCTTGCATCCAATTTTTTGCTTTTGCTATTGTTGACGGCTGCTCATATGTGGCCGCTGTATGGGCCTAAATGGGGTCAAAATGTTATTTTGTTTTTTTTATGTGCGGCGATAAAATTTAACGAGCGAAAGGCAGCGAGGGAAAGATTGGTACGTGCAAGCTGTTTACTTGCAGCGCAATGTGTTTCTGTGGACTTGAATGGGAAAAAGCTCGCATGATCATATGGCATTGTGCTTAAAACACACCTACAAATCTTACGTAGAAAATATAAAAAATAGGAACACAGATAGGTACATATATCGTACGAAGTTTGCTTGCAATATTTGTAATAGACTTGGCCCATTATTTGTTGAATTTATTGCAAGTGAATGTACTCATAATGGAACAGCGTTCACGTAAGAAATATGCAGCAAAATTTTATTAAAAAATATTTGATATTTTTGAGAGACATTTTTTGCGACAATTTTAATTGATTCACAAAACTGCGACCAAAATGAAGAATTAAAAATTGTCTACGAAAATTTCCTGAGATATGAGAGCAGGTACCAATAGACCTCGGTAATCAAGATCGTTATGCTTCCTAAATTTTGATAGAAGGTAATAGGTAACCCGAGAATGGCAAAAGCTATGAAAACAATTCCATGAGTGGACTTGCGAACGAAACAGAACTCAGCACTGTTACACCAACAACAAATTGCACAAAAGATAAGCAGTTTTCTCCGGTTAATGCCATCATATTGAGCGCGGGGGGAGCTTCAACATACAAATTGACTATTGCGGCGCCTCAAGAAGAAATAAATGGCATGGATAAGAAAAAATTCTAATAAACATTGTAAACCGACCTACATAAACAAAAATGCATTGATGCAAGTCGTCTTCCTAACGCCACGGATGGCAAAATGTAATTAATCTTGTCTACGTCACTGTATTTATTTATTTTTATATTCTATCTTATATCTTTGTTTATTATTGTTGCATGTTTCTTGTGATCGCTATCAACACGTTTAAGGATGCGGAACAATAAAACTTCAATTTATTGACTAACGTGCTGCATGCTTATAGTTGTTGTTGCTCGTGTTGTTGTTGCTCATGTTCTACATGGTCAACGTAAACTACTTTAAGTCACGTTTCTCACAGCCTTAGCAGCCAGCAGCTGAGTCATTCATTTTGCAACATATTTTCCCCCTCTTTCAAATCACCTGCCGGATATCTTGTGCAACTGAAGAAACAACTACAACAACAAAAAATGAGCTCATTCATAAATCTTTTGTAGAGGAACAGGTTTTTAGGGAGGCTGCACAAGTTAGATTAAAGTTTAATGGGGCAAGTAAATGGACTAAGAGGAAGTATTTGATGTTAATATTCTGAATTGAATTTTACTACGATTTCTGAAACTAAATTGACTATTCTGAATAACATTTTTTCCTTTCTGAAATTGAATTGACTAGCCTGAATTACATTTTTTCCTTTCTGAAGTAGAATTGACTGTTCTGAATTACAGTTTTTATTTTCTGAAGTACTATTGACTATTCTGAATTCCATTTTTGCTCTTCTGAAGTACAGTTGAATATTTTGAATTACATTTTTTCCTTTCTGAAATACAATTGACTATTCTAAATTACAGTTTTTCTTTTCTGAAGTAGAATTAACTATTCTGAATTACAGTTTTTTCTTTCTGAAGCACTATTGACTATTCTGAATTCCATTTTTGCTCTCTTGAAGTACAGTTGACTATTTTGAATTACATTTTTTCCTTTCTGAAATACAATTGACTATTCTAAATTACAGTTTTTCTTTTCTGAAGAAGAATTGACTATTCTGAATTACAGTTTTTCCTTTCTGAAGAACTATTGACTATTCTGAATTCCATTTTTGCTCTCTTGAAGTACAGCTGACTATTTTGAATTATATTTTTTCCTTTCTGAAATACAATTGACTATTCTAAATTACAGTTTTTCTTTTCTGAAGTAGAATTGACTATTCTGAATTACAGTTTTTCCTTTCTGAAGTACAATTGACTATTCTGAATTCCATTTTTGCTCTTCTGAAGTAAAGTTGACTATTTTGAATTACAGTTTTTCCTTTTTGAAATACAATTGACTATTCTAAATTACAGTTTTTCTTTTCTGAAGAAGAATTGACTTTTCTGAATTCCATTTTTGCTCTTCTGAAGTAACATTGACTATTCTGAATTACATTTTACAGAGTTTGAAATACAATTGACTATTCTGAATTACATTTAACGCTTTTTGAAGAACATTTCACTATATCTGGAATGCACTTCAAAATTGTGTAACCGAATATCTTCTATTAAAGGACATGATCTGGTCCATGCGAGTGCTTAGCTGCTTAACTGATTTCGTACAAGAAATTTGCATACACGACATCGGAATGTCGTTTTAAGTCTTCAACGCCAAACTACGTTCCGCGTGGAACAAATATCCTTTGCCAGCTAACAGCCACAATATATTTTACAAACTAAGGAAACCCGCTGCAATTTTGTAATTTAGTATGACATGTATTAAACAAACTCAACATAAAGTTAAAGTACTAAATTAAACATAACCTAAAAACCGAATTCGCAAACATGAACATAAAGACTTAACGGCTTGCTTACACAATTTCGCTAAATAGAAATATGCATGGGCACCACTAAAAACACACACATAGCCGTTATATTTTCAATGCAGATAACAGTGAACCAAACAGGCGTTCAGGAAATTCATAAAACCATGCACAAAAACAAAAAGAAGAAACACAGAAAATATGTAGGCAAAACAAACTTAACAAAAAGCAGCTTTGCATTCCTAAAATAATCCAAGCGTCAAACAAAGACGGTGCTGCAAGCAAAATATGTATGCACATAAAAGGAGAAGAAGAAGCAGCTAAAATGTAAATAGCGAAATGCATGTTGTTGCACGTTTCTTTGAAAAATTGCACTCTGTGCTTTATAGCTGCTGTGAGTCGTGCACATTTTCCAACATTGAAGGCATATCGTCGGATGTGTGCGAGCACACTAAATGAATGGCAATGGCTTGGAGTTGGTTTGTGTGCGTGGCTTTAGCACGGTTGCATTAGTGGACACACCAAGCATTTGGTTTAAGGCGATGACCAGACGTTACAAAATGCAAATTCTTCTTTTAGCTTTAACAATGCTGCAACGCGCACGACAGCAACAACACTTCCTGCCCAAAGCGTATTGTAAGTGTTGTACGGAACTGTTGTTATTGCTCTTGTTATTGCTACTGTTACCGTTCTACTACGTGATGTAGCAGCTTTATTGCATAAAAGCTAAGTAGTTTTTGGATTTAAATTCTTTATTCATTCAGTTCTTTTGAATATGAACTGAGTCGAGGTAGGTACGTTTTTCGCTTTAAGACTTTTCATTTTATTGTTTTTTTTTTCTCTGTAGGATTTTTTACCGGTTTTGCAATAACAGTACTGCTTAGTCGGCACGCCCACTCATGGATGCTGTGTTACGGAAATAACAACCCTTATCCGGTAAAGTTTACGTATTTCCAGTGACCTTTTCGGGGTGGTGAATTTTCGGAGCAGTGACATTTTTCGAACCAGTGATTTTTTGAAATTATATTATATATTATTATATTGGAACGATTTTCCGTCATCCCTTGTCAATTTTTGTTTGTTTACAAACCGGTTTCGGCGATCCGCCATCTTCAGTGTAAGTTTTCGTTCTGATCTGTGTCTATCCGTTGTCCAGTATTTATAGTTTGAATGCTGTAGGTAAAGTTAGTATGCGTGTATATAGTTCGTGCGTTAGGTTCGTGTTTCACGAATGTTCCCGAGCGGCAAGCTGCAATAGGGTTGTTTTGAAACTCGTCTATTAGTTTGTTTGTCAGGCACTGCTGAACGCTATGTAATGTCAGGTAATGCTGAATGTTCTCGAGCGGCAACTCGTTAACTAGTTTGTGGGTCAGGTAACCTTCAGCTATGGAATCAGTTAAAATGACTTTTTCGGAAACAGTGATTTTTAAAACTAGTACCTTTGTTGAACTCAGTGACTTATTTAGAGCCCTTTGCTGCCAGTTAGATCATTTTTTGTAACCTGTTATATTTTTGAAACCTATTCCTTTGTAACAGGTCACTTGCTTAGAATCTATCACTGATCTGGAAGTAGTGATTTTTCTGAGAAAGTGATTATTTTTAATTTTTGGAACCAGTAACTTTCTTACATTCAGGGATTTTTTTTATCTGGGGACTCATTTTTTGGTCAAGCGACTTTTTTAGAAACAGTGATTTTTTGTAACCTAAAATTTTTGCTTCGTTATAATTATATAGAACGTTTTCTATCGTTACCAATCTCAAGGACTTTCACGGAAGGAGTGATTTTTTTTAAATCACTCTTTTAGCGTTTCTTGGAATTAGTGACTTTGTAATCGATGCAATTTTTGGAACATCGATATTTTTGTGAAGCGATTTTTTTTGAAAAAACAACTTTTCTTTGAATATGTATGACTTTTGATAAGGAGTGATTCTTTCGGAAAAAGTTAATCGTTTGAAACCCGTTAGATAATTATATAGAACATTTTCAAAATTCAGAAATCAGAGTGACTTTTCGGAACCCGCGAACTTTTTTGTAAATAGCATCTTTTTTTAAATTATTGATAATTTTGATAGACATGGGTTGCTTCGGATCTATGACTTTAGAAACCAGTGAAATTTTTTGATTCAGTAAAGTTTTTGAAAGCAGTAAAATTATGAATATAACGAGAATTATTAGACAAGCGCTTTTTCTTTTATACAGTTATTATTTTTCAACCAGTGATTTTTATAATATTTAGTAATTTTTTCGAAACGAATAGCAGTGTTTTTTTTTTGAAAATTGTTCGGAATTGGTAAGGGATTTTTTAGAACATTTTTATTGTTCAGTTACGTCTTATATTCATTTCATGGGGACTACAAGTAGATCCACGGGGAACATACGTTTAAGGAGAACACATAACTAAGATATGCTATGTGCAAAAATAGGTTTCAGAATACCGAGACTAGTCCCTAACAACTGAAGTGCTATTCTTCTAATGGATGTAAGCTCAGCATGGTCCGGTATTTTTGTCGGAAACGAATTGGTGATTTCCATACCTAAACCTCTTAATATCGGATGACTTACTATGTGGAAAGTGACTAAACAACCACCAAAAAAAAAAACCGTTTTACTTGAAACACCACCTGCCTTCTGCCCTAGGCACATGCAAGCCTACGACTATAAATGAGGCTACCGCTAGCAAGTGGCACATGCTGCCAACAACGTTTTCCACTTCATTTCAACACAAATAAAAAATTGCAATTTGATATTTTTCTGTTAATATTTATATTGACAGATGTGACAGTAGCCGCAAATGCAAAGTGACAAAAAAGAAGACAGCAAAAATACTCTTACGTTAGTGCAACAACAACAAAAAACAACCACATAAAAATGCGGTATGAAATTAATACGAAACACAACATATCGATCATTCCCAATGTGCGCGTAACTATGTGTGTCGCACACAACTGGGGTTTCTGTACATCTGGCAAGTGCATTTTACAATATATAATAATTTTATTAATATACATTTCCGAGTTACCACGAAAAGGCACACACAAACAAATAGAAATATCTGGGGTATAACTCATCACTTTGAGGAAAATGTTAAAAGCAACTTTCAATAAACGAAGAAAACTGCTTTGAAGTAATGAAAATGTGTTTTTTGTTTTTTAATTTTATACGCCCACTTAAGCTATGGGCTTAGTTTTTCACTCGGGTATGCATATTGTTATACCCATTAGTAGTGCATTTTTAAAAGTAGGAAAGTATTATCTGGGTTTCACATACACTTTTTTACAGCAAAAGAAGTAGGAAGATGAGGACGTCTATAATCTCCTAAAATTAGATATTTTTTTCAGAAATCCAATATTTTAAAGTCAGTGACTGCTTCTGGAATTATTGATTTTTTTTTGGAGCCCGCGACTACATATAGTGAATCTGGTAACTTTTGTTTGGAATATCTTTATACATGGCATTTTTGGAAACAAACTTTTTGAACCTGTAGCTTTTTGAAATTTGAGTTTTTTTGGAGCCAGCAGTTTTTTGAAAAATTGGCTTTTTTTCAAGCAGTGATTTTTTATGGAATTGCCAACTTTTTCATAAACGATGATCATTTTTTGAAATTTGAGTTTTTGGAAACTGGTATTTTTTTGAATTCGGTGTTATTTTTACAAGCGACTTTTTTGGAACCTGTCATTTTGTGAACCGATAAATATTGGGGAATATGTGCCCTTTTTAATAAAAGACCTGTTTAAAAGAATTTATTTATTTGTGGCTGTTTTCGAGATATTTTTTGTTTTGGGATGAGTGAAATTTTTTTGAAAACAGTGACTTTTCTGATGCAGTGATTTTTTTAAGAATAGTAATATGTTTGGAATTCAGTGATTTTATATAGCAGTGATAATTTTTTGGCTAAGCATCGTCTGTTTTGTTGTAGAACCGTAGAATGTTTGGGAACAAGTGTATTCTTTTGAAAACGGGGACTTTTTGCAAATAGTGACTTTTTCGAACCGTGATTTTTTGTAAGTTTAGATTTTAGGAATGAGTTATTTTTTTGAAATTCCGTTTTTTATACCAGTGACATTTGTTGAACCTGTGGTGTTGTGAACCGGTAAATATTATGGAATACGTGCCTTTTTTGAATCAAAGACTTAGTTCAGGCAAACTTCTGTTTTTAGAACTGTTGAATTTTCTGGGATGGATGACATTTTTTAAAAAATGCAATTCTTGAAAAAAGCAGTGACTTTTTAAAAAAGACAGGGTCTTTTTAAAAAACCAGTGATTAAAAAAAAGAAGTGACTTTTTTGAAACTGTGATTTTTTGGCCCCGAGACTATTGGGAACATTTGCTATTTTTCTAGTATCTGAATCAATAATCTCAAAACATAACTAAACTTATTCCCAAAGTAACATCAAAATGATTGCAAAATAGCTTTTTAAAGGGGTCCGACACACGAGAATTCCTTGCTTAAACTCACTATTCACTACTTATTTCATATTTATTTTTGTAGATTAGTTTGAAAAAAAAAAAAAAAAAAAATCCATTGCAACAACTGACACTCAGCAAAAAGCGTTTACAGAAGTATGTACATACATATGTATGTATGTATACCCACTTGCAATTGTTAACGCTAGTCTGTATTTCAATAAGCATTCATGCGAATGTAATAATCGCACTATGAAGTTGCATTATGAAGCATCTATAATAGCAGCACTTGTTATTGTCAGATATCTTTTACTCGCACAATACGCACAACAATGTAGCATGACATATTAGGGGTATTCACGATTAGGTTGCGTGTGGTTTGCTAAAGTTTTGAAATGAGATTAAAATCTTTACTTGCTAGCTAGCTTGGAAGCGACTTGCTTTCATTTTATAGGGCAAAAGACATATGATTGAATTTTTATTTGAGAAAAATTGTCAACGACCAACTGCAAAATCGCATAACTAAACTATTTACTTCTAAACGCGAATACCCTTATTGATTGTTATTGCTTCTTCGTCGCTATTTGCAACAAAGCGCATTAGCATCTATGGCAGTAATTGTAACAAAGTGAAATGAAAAATTGCGTTGCATTTGAGGATTTTATTTTTGTATTTGTTGGTTTTTTGTTTTGCGATTTTTCTTTTACTTCAATTTGTACGCTTTTATTTAGCAGATTATTATTGCCGTGCTATATTATTATTATTATATTCGAATTATTACTGTGTTGTATTGTGGAAAAATGAAAATTGCACAGAATTTGTGTTGAACGCAGCAACAATGTTGCAAGCTGAATTGGGTGCAATGGCAGTAACAAAAACAAGAAATTTGTTGCATGGTTGGTAACAGTTGGCTTTTGTTGAAAATACAAATTTATATGTAAGAAATGTTTGTGAATAGACCCATTCCAATGTGAATGCAATTTGATGAGAAGTTTCTATTTATCATTTTAAAATGTTTTTTTTTTAAAGTTATGCTTATTCAAAAATTATACATTTTTCATTGTTATGCAAAATAAATTTTTTCAATATTTCGGAAGTTACTCTAAATTCGCGGTACAAAAAAAATTATTTTGAAAAAATATATCAAATTTATAAAATTACAATTTTCAAATTAAAAAAAAAAATTAAAATTGGTCTAAATTTTTGTTCTGATATATTTTAAGATAAATAAAAAACGGTTAATAATTAGTACAAAATTTTAAAATTTAGTTTAAGAAACGCAAACAATTTCAATTAATAATTTTTAATCAATCACCAATCAAGCACCAATGCTAACAATGTGAATTCATCATCCGTATTCCGTATGCATCATTAACAAACCTTAAATAAAAATTCAAATCACTTAATAAGTACGAAATCAACATAAAAAGTTCATAAAAAAATAATAAATATAAACATTAAATGTTAACGATAATCACTAAATAAAATGAGGCATTGAAAACTCAACAAGCAGCTGATGCTAACAAATTCCAAACATAAAACATAAAGTCAATTGCCATTACAATGAGTAACCGCAAGCAGAAGAGTACGTTTAATAGCACGCAAATCACTTCAACGCGCCAATAAACGGCTAAAAGCCGCAACGCCTAAAAGTAGATAATAAAATTTAATGAAGTGTAGCTAATAGGTGATGCGCCAACGAAACGCAGCTGAGACTTTTCGGTGAATCCAATGAGTTGATTGGAAGTGAGTGCATTAATTTTACGCTGATATGGGAAATACTTGGATAGCTGCTAAGCAAGTAAAGAAGTAAATGAGTTTGTAAGCAGCTTTGTGGGCTTGAAATTTGGCGCGATTTATATGCTGGCAGTTGAGTTGCTTAATTTGTATTAAAACGAGTGTTCAACTGTAAGATAGCAATTTAGCTACAAATTGGTGCATGTGTGTCGTTCGGTACATATGTATGCAGCTTGAAAACAGGGTTGGTACTTTATTGAGATTGTAGTAGATTTGCTACTTTTTCGAAAAATTTTGAAATAAAAAAATGAAAATTGTTGATTTGACTTATTTTACTCTAATAAACATAACACATTTGCAGTTTTACCAAGTAAATTGAATGTGAATTTTTTAAATACAAACAACAAGCTTGTGTTTTTGGTCTTTATATTTGAAGTATCCTGGTTCGGTACGAGCTATAGACCTATTAATAATTTTTTCTGCAGCGAAAAATTATTGTTGTTTTTGGGTTTCTTAATAATTTTTTTATTAATTATTAAAAGTTTTGTTGAGTTGAACAGGAAAAATTTAGAGACAACCGCCATAGCTTTTCTTATAGATCCATTTCGGAAGTTGCTAACTTCACTCATCAGAGAAATTTTGGCACGCATTGCTAACTATTAAGCTAACAATACGCTGGGTTTTTTGCCTTCTAAACGCCCTGTTCAATCAACTTTTTTTACCAATTCATGTACCAACAACGCCATTTGACGTTTTAGATTTGGTATCATGATGGATTTTTTGCAAGTCTGCTTTGGTGTCACAGTTTGCCAACCATGTGCTCTTGGTTTTTGTTATTGAGATTTTTACACAAACAACAAGCTTGTGTTTTTGGTCTTTATATTTGAAGTATCCTGGTTCGGTACGAGCTATAGACCTATTAATAATTTTTTCTGCAGCGAACTCAACAAAACTTTTAATAATTAATAAAAAAATTATTAAGAAACCCAAAAACAACAATAATTTTTCGCTGCAGAAAAAATTATTAATAGGTCTATAGCTCGTACCGAACCAGGATACTTTTTTAAATACAATAAAAAAAATTTTATTAATTTTACTGCCACATCTCTATAAAGCGGGTAGAGTAAATGCAATAAAATATATCTTAAACTCTTAGTTGGATATCAAGAAACTCACTGGTGAGAAGTGCCTTCGATTTCATAAAGCCGTTTTTGAGTGATGCTCGAACAAACGTACAGACAGACAGACCCGAATTTTGAAAATTTTTGTTTTGCTGTATTTTACTTTGAAAATTAGTAGTAGTAGTAGTATATATTTATTTTTCAAACAATCAGATACAAAGTATGACTTATGTATGCTATTGCGTACATCGAACACTTAAATAAATAAAGTAGAGTAAATACTAGCGACAATAACAGGATATGTTGTGTGTCGCATCGCGAGTTAAATAAAAAGAAAACTAACGAACTACGAAAATTCATTTAATAATAAGTCCCTTACTTTGAAGCTATCCGCGAGAAACTTAGCCAGAAACTCGAAGTTAAAACCATTTAGAATGGCAACCACCTTGGCCATATCTAAAGTTCTTTCACCAAAGTAAAGGGAACGAATGTTGTTATATATGTATTGGACATGTACCAATGAAATGAAAAGTGTTTTCCGGTTCCTGCAAGTTGCAAACTGTGCAAAGTGGAGACGATATGTTTTTATAGGTTCTTGCGTTTAGATTCAGTAAGCCTCCTCGTGCCCGGAGAGTCAGACCCGCGGCATACGCACTGTAATCGTCAGTGAAATACGAGCTCTCCAACGGCACTATGACCGGGTAAAGGTCGTGGGTGGTCGACTTACGAGCCATTTCAAGGAACCTATTTGTGTTATATTCAGCAAACCATTCTAAGAGCGTATTAGTGAAGGTCTGGATATTAGCTGACGATAATTGCGTAATAAAGGGTAGATTGACAGTGTTAGCAAGTTCTTTCCAAGTGTTTATCCAAGAAACCCCCAGGTTGGCAGTCTCCTAAGCTAGGATGCGCGGGAGTCTGTCATGTGATAAACTAAAGCAACGAGCGATGTAGAGCATGTGTAAACGAAGCGTATGTAAATGCAGAGGCTGCAAGCCTGTTTCCAGATGCACCATGTAGTTTGAAAATTAGTATTTTAATCACAAATTTTTCCATCACCAAAAAGCCTCCCAGTTTCTCCCAGTTTTGAAAAAACAACAAATATTAAAAAAAATATTTTTGGGGTTTTTTGTACCAACAATTTGTTGTTTTATTTTTTTTTATCATTTTTTTAATTATTAATGAATTATTAAAAAATAAAACAGGCAAATGAAAAAAGCAAGGTAAACAAAAAATTATTTCAAAAATAAGCGTAACCCTAATGATCATAAATATAAATATGTATGCATGTATATACTCAAATGTAAGTACGTAATATTTGTTTGCCCATCTTATGCTACATTGTGGTTTAGACGACACTCCAGAGATTGCCACTTTACACTTTCACACTCGGCAAGAATGTAGGGAAGTGTAATTTTATTGAGCCTTATAAGTGGTTTGTCAACAAATAGCGTGAAAAGGGAAAGGGGGAAAACGAGAAAGGGCACATGTAATAGATAATAATACAAGCAAAGGAGTTGGTAATCGAATTGCTTTCAAATCATAAAAGGGAAAGGGTAACAAATTAGAATTGAAAGCAGCACCACACACTCAAAGTCTAATGCAGCGAAGAGGCATGAGTTTGTGTTCGCAGAGCTGTTCATGACACACTAATGGATGCATATAGCTTGTCTACAAAAATAACAATTCATATTACAATATTTTCGACATGTGCTTTTGACATTTCATTGTCATGATTTCCGGTTTTATGTTGTGTTACGGCTAAAAATAAAATTATGTAGTTGCTTAGTAAGTACAGGGTGGTGCCTATAGTAGCTTCTTTTTAAAGTTGAAGCAACGAGGAGAGAATGCAATGCGACTATAAATTAATTTATGGCACATTTTAGATTCTCAACTGTGTGCTCAGTACCACATGCCTTTCCTACACGTTAGAAGTAGTTCTCGATTGTTGACTGTCAGCTTTCTTCGAATTCCAACTATAAGCTAATAATAACTGGGAAAATTTCCACTTGAACCACCCTGTAAAATTTTAGTATTTCTTTTATTTTTATTTTTATAATTTTTTTTGACTCGCCATTAAATGATCTCTTCAAATTATAGAACTCGAAAAAGTGTTTTTAAACTCATAATACGAGTCGGTACTAGGATTTTTATCTTAAAAAAGAAAATTTGTTTGTTCTTGAATTATTTCAAATTTTCAAATTTAGTATTAAATTTGATGAGTTTTTCAAAGCATTAATGCCGAGATTAGTTTAAAAAAAGTAATTTTAATTTTTATGTTTTTTTCAGACCATTTTATTTAAAAGGCTAAGACAAGATACGCTGAGATGCAAGTTGGTGTGACTACAAAAAAATTTGAAAAACGATTCTAGCTCTTTTATGAGGAATTCAAATGAGATTCCTTTATTATTTTTAATTCTTTTAATTTGAGATACATCTTTTTTAATACATTTCTTTTCACCGAAATGTGGTTTCATGAAAATTGTAACTACAAATAAATAAAAAAATCGTTTTACTAAAACAACAATAAAAGCGCTCTCTCTCTCCCAAAAGCACTTGTAAGTTTTAAAATTTTTCTCTTGTCATTATCGACACTTGAAAGTGAAAACTATTGAAAATCATTGAAGTTTCATTGTAGTTGTTTTTGTTGTTATTATTATGCATTTCTTATACGCCTTTTGGAAATCCAAGTAGAAAATTTCCACCCAATTATAATAGCAAAAGCTATGCATCACTCATTAAAAGCAATCAATTGGGATTGACGGCAAATTAAAAAAAAAAGATGAAATATGCTTACAAATCGTTAACAGTGTGGAGAAACAATTTGAAATAATGAAATGTATGTATGTATATGTTAATGCATGTGTATGGATGTTTGTAAGTATATCAAAAAATATGCATTTTTAATAATAATAAAATTGAAAAGAAATTGAAATACCAGAAGAGCGCACTATTTTTAATTTTTCATACAATCCCGAAATGGTCCCAAAGCAATTCAAAGCGTGCCATGAAATCTTGCCCAACTATCCCAGATGATACCAAAAATAAACTTTTCATATTCCTACAAACATTTCGAACTAGTCGCAACATCACCCCAATATGATTGGAAATGATTTTCAATATCAGCCCAATATGTTATGCAGCACAAGCCCAAAAGGTGCCCCTCGCTATATTCATAAAAGTAGCTCAAATTCAGCGCGATGTCATGCCGATATGGTCCCGATATGAGTTCGAGATGATCTCCAATAATTTTCACATAATTTTCAATTGTCCTGAAAATAATTCAAAAATTTCGAGAAGTGTGATAATGCCTTATATTTTTCTCGAATATTCCAAAAAGTATGTTGAACAGTGATGCCGATATGGTTCCAAAATGTAACGACATATTCGATATATTCTTGGGATAGTTCTCAATTATCTCGAAACCTTTTCGAATATTTAGGGAACTGAAGTGTTTCCAAGACTATGTCAAAATTTTAAGAATAATTATTCCAAAGTGATCCCAATTGGTCCCGAAAATATGTCCGATATATTCAAGAAAGTATGGAACTATTCGACGACTGTACCCGAAAATTATCTCTTATACAGAAAATAGTCCTCAACGACATCGATAATATGCCGAAATATTAACGATATAATGCCGATATCAGCTCAAAAATGATCAGATTTTAGGACTTAGCTTACAATGGCCTCAAAAATAAAGCTGATGTATTCCCAAAAGGGATTCGAATTTGTAGAAAAGAGACTCTGACATGGTCTCCAAATGATCTCTAAAATACTTTGAAAGTTCACAGAAGTGATCGCGAAATGATGACTATATTATTTTGAAATACGAGTAATCCTCATATGAGACAAAAAATTATGACGAGTCGACCAAACTTGATCGCGAAAAGGGTCCTGATAAAATAAAAAAATAGCGCCCACTTGTCCTGAAATTCGTTCCAAACATTTTCATTTATTTTACATTTTTAAATAGCCTTTTCGAACTTTTACCATATATTTATAAAGAAAAAATTAAATAAAAAATTTCATTGCAATAAAATCAATTTGTAGTTGTTGGAAGCTGATAGCGCACAAGTGCCAATTTGGCTAAAGCCGTTGTATGGTTGGACAGAAAAAAAGAGTCGGTATATACGGGTTTATGTTTTTACGTTGTGGGCGTACAACATGATTGCAAGCCACTTGGCTAGCTGCCTGACTTTGGACAACTGGACATTGCTCTGCTGAAAACACACCCAGAAATTATTGAAATAAAATAACAAAAAAAAAAAAACATGAAAAAGCTTGGAAATAATGAAAAGCGTATGAAAGCAAAGAAAATCACAAGAAATACACTTCAATGTGGGGAGATAGTGAGCTCAATCACTAGCACAATCGACTCGATTAATGTGGAATTTTATTTTATTGAATGCGGCAATTTGTAAAGAGCCAAACTGAGAGCGATAGTGAAATGCGCATTAGACTGAACCAAAAGAAAGGTTTTTCTTTTTTGTAAATTAAATTGATATTAGGTACTTTTCGAAATGGCTCAAAAAATACTATTATAGTTTCAGACTTTTATATTTGCATTGTTATTAGGCCGGGTCGATTTGTGGGGAGGCAAAAAAATCGCCCATTGTTCTGTGAGAATCATATTCTAGGGATCAAAATAAGAAGCTTTGCCCAAAGGAAACATACCTCTAAAACGAACTCTGATGTCCCCCAATTTGGGTCGAACTTTTGGGTAGGGGGCCATGGCGTATTAGTGACATTTTGGGGCTTATCTTAGGACTACAAATACATAATACCTACCCAAAAGTTCGACCCAAATTGGGGGACATCAGAATTCGTTTTAGAAAAATTTTTAAGCGATGAAAATTTTAGTTGCTTTTTTTATAAACAAAAGTACATTTAAAAAAGCCTCCATTATTTCCTGCTGTTATTTAATTCATAGGTAGCAAAGTGCTTACGTAAAAAAGTTCCATCCTTGCTAGTTAATATTTTTTAGGTATGAACCCTTTTGGAAAAAAGAAGCATAATTTAAACTTGTTTTCATAATTCTAAAGTACTATTTCTGGAAAACCAATTTTGAAAAACTTTTTTTTTTTGCGCCAGTCTAATGCGCATGTTGTAATAAACATACATATGTGCCATATGCATGTGAATATTTATCTAAGCGCATAAAAAATATTTTTTTTATTATTTAAAAGCTTTGAATATAGAAAATCTGCTTGCTTGCCACAAACTGTCTGGCATGTTGCATGCAACTATGCTGCGGTTTTGTTGTATACACTTGGATTAGTAGAGTTATTTGGTTCAATTTTTTTCTGAATAAAAAAAAATATATAGGAATTGGCTCACTAAAGGGTTAAGCTGATGGAGTTTTAAAATTAATAGGGAAGTTCAAAGAAAGGAATTTCATTGGGAATTTTTATTAAAAACACAAAAAAAGCTTCAAACTTGGTAATTTAATTTAAGACGGGATACGTTCTGCTAACCATTAGACTATTAGAACGATGGTTTATTCGTCAGCTAAGTTCCTCGTCTATTAATTTCGATGACAAAAGTATAATGAAAGGCTTTGCCGATCACTACCGAGCGACGACATGGAAGTTGCTATGGAAACTATTGGGGAACTTGTGGTTAGAAAGTGGTTTAAAACTTGAAAAATTTTTGAGCAAAATAAGCGAAAAGAAGTCTGGCTAGGTGGTACTTTAATCATGATCGGTCGAATTTCGGAAATGTCTTAGTTGGCGCTCCACCTGGCCTCTCTCTGTCTTAACAGCACGAAGTACTGGCGGGGAAAACAAGAAAGTGGCTCTATAGAAAGTCAGTATGTAATATATTTTCATTGCGTACAGCCAAATCAAAAGGAAATCGTGCAAGCCACCTCACCTTATCTTAGCCGCCCATCACAATTTATATCTTATCTTTTACAAACTTGATTTAACTTGGCAATCAAGTTTTCAAAATCTTCGCCTCCGCAAATGACACAAAGTCATTAAGAAACGCCCACAGTTTTTAATTATAAACACATACATACTTCGTAACTATCTACATATACATACTACATATGTTCAGTATATTTAGACACATAACTTAAGTTGCACATTTGTCATAAGTAGGGGAAATAAATAAATTTAAAAGTGTTTTTTTTTTATTTTTCTTTTAATTTTCAATTCTTAAATTAAGCGTCAGCGTTGCAACACAAATTTTGTTTTGTTTTAATTTACGTTTCTTTGTAATGCGTGTGACTGGTGTGACTTGTTGCCATTGTGTTGTCGATGTCAATGCATTTACCTAGCAGAGCTTCAATGTCAACTAAAGCAAACAATTGTTGTTTGTATACCCATTAGGGGTGTCTACTTTTTGGGTTTTAACAGTCCCGAAATTTTTGGTATAACATTTTACAATTTCGGTATAACAAGAATAGTTTCGGGATTTGGGTATTCGATATTCTATTATATTTAAAAATAATTTTTATCATGAATACCAAAGCAACATCGAAAAGATAAATAAGTTTTGAAGCCTTGAATGTTTGAAGCAAACCTTCCCCATTTTTAAAGGCATTTAAACACAATTTTTGTGAAGAGCCAATAATTATAACTACATATGTGCTGATTTTTAGTAAAATTTTTGCAATCCTGATCATTCCGTTATAGTGTTCTGGGATTTTCCTCACATAAAAAGTAAGGTGTATCGGGATAGACATCAATAACATATGTATAATTCTATATTATTCATCTAGACCCTATAAGGCTGCTGAGCCTTTAACAAGTCGTCGGCTGAGTAGAAGATCGTCATATTTGAAAATATTTTTAACAAACGCCATATTTAAAAATTCAAATAAGGCACTTTTTGAAACTCCTTTTGAGATAGGGCGTTCTTCAAACAAATTCTGAGATAGTGCGTTCTTTAAAAATATTTTGAAATAGAGTGTTATTGAAAAAAAATTTCAAGCAAGGTTTTTTTTTTTCAAAAAAATTCTGAGATAGTCATATATATAATACTTCTATATTGCTAGTAAAGAACTGTGAAGCGTGTCAAACATTACAGTACAGACATACAATGAGAGAAGAAGACAAAATCTCGGTTGGCGTGTCAATGAAATATTTGGATATTTCAAAGATTGAATTTATTTGCTTTTTCTTATTATTTCTTCCACTAATGTAATGTACAAAAGTCAGTTTCGCTCTCACAATTTTTCAAAATTTAAATAATGCATTTTCTAACCATATTATGGACGATCACGTAGCCATAGAAACCCTATAAGCTCAAATAATAAATATATTACGGTTTATATTCAATATATTGGCATTTTCATATTTAATTTACTCAACTGTGGTTTTATACGCTACTATAAAGTACAATTTGTGTAAACAAGTCAGTGCCCCTGTCTACCCCTTCCATAAGTTTTTTTCGCCGCGCTGCTTCAATGCACTAACACTAATAAAACTCGCGCATGCGCACAACTTGCATTATAAGCATCTCGTGTAATAATGATTGACACGCTTTCAGCATATTGGGAAGATACGATACTAGCAATATAGAAGTATTATATATGTATATAGAGATAGTGCGTTCTTTAAAACTATTTTGAAAAAGTTTGATCTTAAACCGAGCATTCGAAGTACTTATCAAAGCACTTTTAATAGTGAAGAGCACCGATATTGAAGTATTTAATTTTGTTCAGATCGTGGTCAAAACCTATTTTTCACTCTGCGAACACTTTCCGAAATGTTACCGATATGTCAAACAATAATCCCCAACTAACCCTTTTCTGCCTTCAAAAAATTCGAAACATTTACAGAAGCCATGACGAAGTGTTAGTTCGGCGCCTCCGAAAAAATACCGAAATTTTTACTAAAAAAAAAAATTTCGCATAAACCCGAACTGGTGCGGAACACTTTAGCACTAAGGCCCTAAGTACTTATATATAGCGTACAAACAGCTTAATCCAAAGCGTTAAAGTACTTATAATCGTGCTTAAAAGCATTTTTATTTTGGAAATACAAATCTATGTGAGTAGAACCTGAAAATCGAATAAACTTTTGCTTAAAGTATTTTGGCAGCGTTTTGTAGAAAAAAACTAATTTTCTTGTGTTTTTTTTTTCTTTATTTAAAAAATAACATTTGGCACTAATATCTGAATGGTGACTTATCACTGAGTGAACTGGTGCCAAAAGTATGTCTTTCATGAGATTTTCAAGTAAAATAAATATATACATTAGGGTGCATACACTCGTAAAAAAATGTCGTTCACACCCGAGGAAAAATAGGTACAAGTATCCCGAAAAATATGCTTCAGACAGAACGAATCTATCGATAACTTGCTAGACTAGTATAGATGGGTACAAAAAATTCCTCATATATCAAAACATCACTACCATTTTCTTGGACAAGCCGAGCCTAATAATCGTACCGCTACCAGAGGCAGTACTACAGCATATTTATGAGCAGCAACTTTGCTTTGCTACTGCCACTGTTGCTCTGCCATTCACCACCTTTTAAGGTGAAAGATGTCAAACAACAAATTTTCAATGAGGCGAACCAAATAAACCGGTTCAATTGCAACGATTTAAAATGAGTTTTAGATGAAAACAAAAAGCTCATATTATTATTAAATTGGTATTTTTCTTGTGCTGCTTTTGTTGTTGCATTTATGCCATAGCGTACATAAATAGTTAATTTACTACAAATAGGCTTGCCATAATTTGAAAAGCCAACATACCGGAGCGATAAAAAATATTTTTATTTGCTTTTTTTTGTAGCTTAAAAAAATTTAAAAATACATGCATACATACATACTGATAATCTCAGTTTTAGTTTTTGATTACTATTAAATTTAATTCGAGATTGTTATGAGTTTGCTTGCTTGTTTTTTGGTCGAAGCTGCAATGCAATGACTTGAAATTTTTATTAAGCTTCTTATAACAATTTTCTTGTTATTATTTAAATTTTTGATGATTTTAAGTGCATACCACTTTTCGTTTTTCTTGATTTCTACGCGTATGAAAAGCAAAGCTAGTTGGTACGTGCGCATAGAAAGTTCATGAATAATCACGGTTTTTATAGCTACATTTTTTATTAAGCTTTAAATTAAGTCTAGTCGTAAAAGAGCATGCCGATTAGGCTAAGAACGATTTTATTCACCATAACTGCGCATCCCATTTGGGTATGGAACTTCCACACATCACTTATTGCAACAATCATTAGCAGCTTCCGTTCGAAACCAATATTCTACTAACACATTTTGGGTCAACCTGACACGCATATTAGTCGATAACTCCAAAACCGATAGAGTTATCGATATAAGGCATACCTTAAATCTTAATTTGAACGTCTAGTGATGCAATGATGCAAGTTCTATTCGATTCTACTTAGCAGTTTTTGACTGATGCGCGTACAAATATACACACATATAGACAAAAATTCTAATAACTGTTGTTTTTTATTTTATTGCTTAAGTAATGATCTCTCCTATAAATTTTTTATGAATAACTGCAATCAAAAGCGTGATAGTGATGCCTTTTTTTTCAAAACAACAAATGCTATATTTTAGTGCAGAATGAAAATCGGTTGCATAGTGCCCAACTATGAACGTTTTAACGACAATTTCAAATCCAGATTAAGTTAATAAGAACTGGGTATTAATTTTTTAGTTTTCATCTTCTCTGTTAAGCCTTTAATGATCGTCAATCACATGGGAAGGACACCATTCATAAACTCCAAGTTTTCCCTAAGCTAATGAACGAGTTTTCCGTCGAGAGCTGGGAGCTTCAAGTAAGCCGGATTTAAGATCAAACTTCCTCATTATTGTTGTGTTTTCAACCGGAGGGCACTCCAATCGTGGGATGCGATGTGCCGGATGTCAATATTTACTAGGACATGCTAGCGGCTATGGACGAGTCAGTCATTACTCGAGGCTTGTTTTAGTCTGTCCACTAAACCCACTTCTATTATTTTTACAAATGTGCTGCTCACTTCGTTTATTTACTACCTTAATAAATGTTTACGGCCTCCCTCAAGGTATCAACTCAGTTCGGTTAAATAATAAAATACTGCAAAGAATTAGCTTAATCTATTTAAGTGAGCTTATTTATTTGCAGTCTTCAACAGGTCATTTGTATGGGTAAAGGCTTAAGTTGTCTACAAGTAGCGACGTAAATGTGTGGTTAGGGAAGATACTAAAATAAATTTCTATGTTGTTGGTGTACGCGTACCTGTCAGCAAGTAATGCTAAGCAGCGAAGTACATAAATACATGCCTACAGTAATTTATATAAATATTTATTATGTATGTACCGCACTTACATATGTATATATATGCTTAGCAACCCAATTAACCAAATGAAGGTGGATTGACATCGAGAAGGTGGCTTGGCGTTGGTTATACTCTCATAGCAGGTTGTGGTCATAAGAATTTTACAGACATTGTCTACCCAGTTGCTCTATTTTAACGATCATTGTGATGAAATCGGTACTTTCAGCTTGAAAAAATATTCATAGAATGGAATTGGATTGAATTTTGGGAGAACTTCCAAAACTTCGAAGGCAATATTATATGGAAGCATATGAAATATGCAATGAGAATTTGGAGCTGATGCAATGCAGGAGAAGTTCCAAGTAAAATGGACTCTAGAAATTTCGGTTAGGCTTCGTAGCCCATGTTTTTGGAGCATTCAGATTATAAGCAAATAATTTCAGTAGAGATCAGCCTATCGTTAAGGTTAAAAGTCTAAGCTTTATATCTTCAGAGTTTTGCATATGCTTGTTGAGAATTATAAGCGTTCGTATGCAAAGCCAATGCAATGAAGCGAAACAACTGCGCTCGGCTCAAACGAAACGAAGTCGCTTAGAATTAAATGCACGACTTCAACCGTATCACATCAGCACTACGTTGCGTCTTGCACAATAAAATCAACTTCGTTACGAAGCTGCCTAGCTGCAGTTCGTTACTTAGGCACCTAGGCGCTCTGGCGAATTGTGTTGCCATTCACAGCATTTATTTCTATTTGCTAATGTTGTAACCGCAGCGCAATGTGGGTTTATTGTCGTATTTCATGTGGGCAGTGACAAAGCCATAGAAATACATTTCAAAGCAGATGTGAGCATAGTAATGTTGTATTTGAGTATGTATGTATATATGTAATCTAGATGTATAACTATGCTAATGTGAATATAAACAGCTGTCAAGTTAAATAGCAACTACATATGCTTGGTAAGCGCTTTAGTAGCCGAGTGACAATGTTGGCGTAGTATCAAGGTATACAAATGAAAGCACGCGATTAGTTTAAAAGTGAAAAAGAAGAAGAAGAAGTATTTAAGTACAAGGGCTTACGCCAACCTGTCTGCGAGAATATGTATGCTGCACGCGTTGAAATAGACAGAGTGCGAAGCTCGATGCATAAAAACAAACAAAGAAAATGACGCTAAATAGCGTTTTGAGTGACGTACCAGTGAGGCATAAAGTAACGAGAAATCAAGAGGTTCCCATGTGACAGAAATTCCAAGAAGAATTTTGCAAGCTATACAAAAACAATTTTTTGATGTGTTAGATATACATATAAATATGTATAGCAATCTGACCAAGATAGCTTTGTTAAGTTTTTTTCGGGTTGCCGTCTCATTTAGAATATTTCAGTTGCTTATAATAAAACAGAGTGGGAAGGCAGCCCTAGTTAATAACCCTACAAAAAAAATATTTCTCCTAAAATGACACATACGTTTTACATTTACATACATTTAGCTTGATACCGATAGACAGGCCGATAGTCTCGTTCCATTATTAAAAATCAGTTAGGTGGCAACCCTGTAAAAATATCAAAAATTGGAGCATTTAAGAACAAAAGCTTGATATATATGTAGCATATTATCTACTCTCAAAAGCTCAGCTAAATAAGTCAACTCATTTTCGATACAACAGTTGATGTACAAAAAAAAAGAGATAAAATATAATTAGGTGGCAACTCTATGCGATAACATTGCCTACAAATATTTTCGCTGAAATACGAAAGAAATTCGCTTTTGTTTGAAGCCTACAAATATCGGCATGTCTTATTCTATTATTAAAACTCAGATAGGTGGCAACCTTGTAAAAATATCAAGCATGACAGCATTTCAGAAGAATAACCAAAAATGGATGCTATCTACTTTCAAAAGCTCAGTCAAACAATTCAAGTCGTTTTCGAGTTAACAGCGGTTGTACCAAAAATAAATAGAGTAAAATTAGGTGGCAACGCTATTTGGTAAAAATGCTTTAAAATATTTTAGTTGAGATGCGACATAAATTCGCTTTCGTTTGATACCCATATCATGGAGAAAAAATAAAATAGATGGCATCCTTGTCAAAACATTCTAAGTGTCAACACTTTTCCGTGATTGTGGTATATTTGATAAATTTCATATCGAAACCAATAGGCACATTTTGAAGCCACCCCTCTCAGATTTTGAGGACATTTTGCATAGACCTACATAAACATAACCTAATTTTTAGGAAAAGTTCTGGGCGTGGCAAGGTATAGAAAAATTTGAAAATAGGTAATAATAGGCGGTAATACTTTTTTAAGTTGTGATTAGTACTTAAGGGCTTAACTGATTTCAAAAAAATGTATACCATTAGAAAGGTATTTAAATCAGCTTTCGAAAATATTTTTAATTACACTGCAACATTGTTTTTTGTTAAAAATAAAATTTTAGACAGGAGAAATTATAGAAAGGCCCAGTGAGAAAAAAAATGTTTTTTTGGAAAGGTCAATTTAATGTATCTGAAAACTAAAAAGGCTTTTTCTTCATTTATACTGGAACGGTTTTCCGTCATCTCTTGTCAATTATTGTTTTTTTACAAACCCGTTTCGGCGATCCACCATCTTCAGTGTAAGTTATCGTTCTAGTATAAATCTAGTACTCACCCTGTCGGAAAAATAAGAAATCAAAAGACAAACTACAGCAATCAGCTGGTCTTAAGTAGTTCAAAGTCCACAAACAACAACACATTTGCAACAACAAATTGAAATTTAAATCTCACACGAAAATCTTCTAAATAAATTTCGTTACACGCGCCATTGGGACTTAAAACTTCCGTTTTTGCGAAATGCAACCATTCAGCAACCCACCGCAGTCGTCTTCAAACGTAAACGCCAGCGCGAGCTATGACAAATCGACCACTCACATTCTAAACAACAGCCAACGCGTCACATCCCTGCCCTGCATCAATTCATTGGCAACGCCTCCGCCTACGCATTTTGCCTTTTCCGTTGAACTTGGCGGCAAACGCAGTAGCACGTCAAAAGCCTGGAGAGGATTGAAGCAAACATTTGTAAAATCATTCATATCTAACATCATACAAATGAAAGACGTACTCGTTGATATCTTGCTGATATGCTGACTTACATGAATGTTGCTTGAATGGGGCGCGCTGTCATGAGGCAATGCAGCAATGAGGCTTCCCACACTCGCGCGCGCCACACAAACAAACTCACACGCAGCATTTTCGTTTGTGCAAAGCTAAAGTGCTTTTTATTCAAACTTTTAGAGTAATTAAGTTGAATATAATGAACTCGATTCTTTCCTTAGCGTTTTGCGCGTCTGCTTCTGCTTCTTCCACATTGTCTTTGGCTTGTTGTTTCTGTTTTTGTGGTAATTAAAAATGTGCGCTTAATTTGTTGCTGAAATTTTTTTTGTGTTCGGGTTCGAGGTTGTGAGACGCTCTGCCCATTTGTCTCACGCATCCGGGAACGCGACTCATATGCAAAACGCTTAGCGAAATTGCAAATTGAAATTATGAAAGAAAATATTCTCTTTGTTTATTTGCGAGTTGTTTAGCAAGCGATTTTGCGTGTGGTAGGCGTGCGCATGTAATTGTGATGTGATGGCTTTTGCAGCAGACAAGATGATGATACAGATTATAAGCCAAACTGAGGCAAATTTTAATTAATTGAATGGGCGTTAAAATTAAAATAAATTGCTATGAAGATTTTGGGAGACTTAGAAAATATGCGTATTTCATTTGATCAGCAGTCAAATTGCCGTTATTTCGTGATAGCTCTCTTAAATTAGGACACTTTCACATCACATCAAATAAATCGCATATTCTCAGGTGTTTGAAAGATGATCAAAATTATGTGCAGTGGTTCGGGAAGCATGTATATTGTGAGATATCAGCACTTTGAAGCAAACTAAAAACTATCACATCGCTGTAAAAGGCAGCTAATGACTTTACTTATATATTATATCACGTCGTCATATCACCTGCTTCTCTCCTGACTTTCATAACTCATCTATGTGATTTGAGGATAATAGTCTAAGGAATTAGGTTGTCGACTTTGAAATCGAGACATATTTTAGTCCTATATGACTTCAAATTACATTAAGAATTATCACATGGCTTGGCAAAGCATCTATTGACTTAATATCATGTCATCATATCACCCGCATATCACTGTACGTCGATGACCGCAATGGATGCAAGCAAATTTTACAAAAAATCTCGTTATATTTTCTTAACAGCATATCACAGATCTAACATATTTGAAAGCAAGCTCAATGTAAGACACATTTAATTTCAGTTGATTTCATATCATATGACTTTATATGACATATCAATGATGGTGATCCTTATAAAAGAGTAGGCTGGAGACTTTTAATTGCGAAATATATTCTAGTACTAAGTGCATTAATGCACTTTATGCAAATTACAAATTATCACAGCGCTTTGTATGACATAATATCATGTCATCATATCACCCGCATATCACGGTACGGCGTATGACCACGATAGGTGCACCCGGATTTATAAAAAACTTGCACTATATTTACTTCGCATCATCGTTCTAATACATTTGAAAGTACATTCAAAATATGCCACATTGCATGGTAAAATATCAGTTGATTTGATGTCATATGACTCTATATCACTTCCTTATCATGTGACTTCACATCACATATACAAGACATTAAGTCAGATTAGGCAACAATTCGCATTATTACTGATGCATACATATAACATTTAAAAGCAGGTCTATACTATTCCACATCGCTTGGTAAACTGTTAGAAAGGTTCATCATATGACTTCGCATCACATGCATATGAGTAAAGATCATTTTAAGCTATTTTGAAATTTTTAGAGCGGTTATTTGCTGGATATTAATCCAGTTTGGTTTGGTCAACTACTAAACCTATTAATGCGCACGAATTGATAGATCAGCAACGTGCTAACATATCACTTGCATGCATATCATATGACCTCACCACTCACGCACATGACTTGATTGCATCTTCATCTTCACATTTCACTTTCTCGTATTATTTTTAGAATTTCTTCACACATCTAACGCACACTTTCTACATTTGTGGTATTCTACTTTTCTACTTGTTTGAGGTTTAAGTTGTCATTTCATAATTATCTCATTACGTCGGATGCTAGCGGCGGTGAATGACAGCAGCAGCGGCGTGTGGTCGTCATCAAAACTTACATACTATTGTGATATACTCGGTTGTGGCGGGCGGTTAAAATAATATGTTACTACATAAGGCAGGTCTATTTATGCAACCAGCAAATGTTGATTTTTCACAAGAAACAACAATAACACAATTATCATCAGGTAATCACTCACAATAGTAGTACAAATATATGCTCATTACTTGCTTACTCACAACAGCGTATACCGCTAATGGCAATATAGTAACTAAACCTTTTGAAAAAGTTGTTTGTGTTAGCTGCCTGTCTGGCGTCTAATGTTTGTGTTTGCGGTATAAAGAGAGGGAACCAAATAGGTCGATAGATAAAAGTAAATATGTATAGGTATGTGCAGGTAAGAGAAGCATATATGTATACGAGTATGTAGATTTGTGTACACTGTTATGTGGGTCATTCCAGCACAAGTTGATCAGAACAATGTGTGGTCGATTCCTGAGAGATTGATGATAAAACAATAAAAGTTGCTTTCTACCTTACTTAGTCAAGTTTTTTGGAGATTAATATTTTTCCAGTTGCTTTTCTAGTTTCTTTTAGAAGACTTCTGGCATACTTTAAACGTCACCACTGTATTCAGTTGCTGTGAAATTGGTGCAAAACTTTAAGTTAGACAACGAGCAATACAGCAATGCAAATTGCACTCACTTCTACAAAACCGTTTTCGAGTGATGTGCGTTCAAACATTTAGACAAACAGACAAAAAATCTAAAAACTGCTGTTTGTCTTAACTTACTCTAATTATGCTTTACTATGCATAAATTACAGCTTAGTTATTTTTTTGTATGCGTTAAATTATTTTAAAAATGCATTCAAATTGGAACACGCCGCTCTTATCAATTTGCTGTGGAATGACCCTCGAAATAACCGTTTTTTATCTATTTAGTTTGAGGTATTTATGCATGAAATCACATTTCGATATATGAAATCAACAAATATTTGATGGACAGTTGTAAATGATAACACAAGAGAGCGTTATAACAATAATTTCGTAGAATAAAGTTTTTGAGAGTGACTATATGATATCACAGAATAGTAAACCATATAAATAAGCCAAGAACAAAAATGTGAACTGTTATGAAAATATTACTTGCTCTTTTCGAAATGCTCACAGCTGACGATGAAACGCCAAGCGCATGAAATCGATATAGTATTTGATAAAGTAAAGGGTGACTCATTTAGATGGTGGTATAAAATTAAAACAAAAAATTTTTAAAGAAAAAATAATTTATTCACGGTAACGAAACTGTATTCCTAAGCCTTATGAAACCAGTCAAAATTATGATAATCGGATTGGAAAAACTATGTAGCATGAAGCTATGAATTACGGTCAAGGACCACTTGGTTTTGATTTCATCTCACGAATGGATTGCTGTATCTTCTTCTCCAGATTTTAAATACCTAATGATTTATTTGCATTGCTCTTAAATCATAATCTGCAAAGAAGAAGTTTTAGTCTTCAATATGTCCAATGGAAAACAAACTCAATAAATTTTTAAAGCCACCAAATATGACACCCTTTATATAATATACCTCAATTTGTACACATTCAATATATAACACAAGCCATCAAATGATACGAGATATGAGGAAAAATGCTAAATTCGGTAGCAACGAACTTTTACGTGTTAGAAAAGTTATTACAAAATCGTGCTGACAAACAAGAATGTGGCGGACACGTGAGAAAAGAAATAGAAATTCTTTTGAAATTGATAATGAAGTGTAGGAAAGCATTTATGAAAGCTATTAATAAAAGCGTGATATTTTTACTATCGAAAATTTGCTTTTAATGCGTGAAAGAGTACCGAAAAGTATCTGGTTTTAATTCTTATACATTTTTGTATCTAAATAACATATTTTATTCGACTAATCGACATCAGAGGAAGCAATTTTATCAGCCAAATTTGCCATGCTATCAGCAATTCTAAATAAGTCTAATTATGCCGGAATGGGGACAGTGGAGTACAATGAGCACATTTAGATCGACATCCAAATAAAAAAAATATTTGTTATTAAATATTAGTGAATACATTATCATTAGATTGTCTAGATAAAACTACGTCAGTTTTATCGCAGACTACACGATAGGAATAATCGCTGGAAGTTCTCAGTTAAACAAAGTCTTATAACATCATTTTGAGAGAAAAACTCCCCAAGTATTCGTCAAAGTTCCACTTCAAATAGCCACTTCCCTAGAAAAGCTAGGCATATAATAGATATTGCTTTATATATTTCTTAGGTATCAAATCCCCAATGGATTCTGGATTACTGAATTGGAACCCATTTTATTGAATCATTTCGATTATCAATCAATAGTTACTTCCAACTTTATACTGAAAATGGGTATGAAGAAGTCCAAACTATAACTTTAACAATTGACATACAGCAATATGTATACAAGAGTGAAAGGGATAGCAATAGTGTAAACGAAGAAATAGTAAAGAAATAAGCGAAATAACTAGAAGCTTCCAGTAAGGTGTCTAACTTAAAGCAAACCATAGAGTAGTAAATAAAGCTGATTATTAGTCGAAAGAATCGAAGGGTTTTTAATCTAACTTTGAAGTGAGAGGACTAGAAGTGGAAGAGAGATTGAAGTCAAACGGAGTGAAGTCGCGGGGAAAAGCTAGTATTTATCAAGAGAATGTTTTGCGAGATAAAAAGTAATTAGCCTAATTGTAAATTTTAAGGGAACAAATCTCCCAAAAAATTTTAATGGGGAAACAAAAACAAAGTGGGAAAATTGTTAGTGTTTCCCATTAAACATTTTTGGGAGATTTGTTCCCATGAAATTTAAAATAAGGCTGAATATGTCAGCAGAAAATGTTTTGCATGAATTTACGGAATATATTTAAAAATCTATTAGAATAAAAAATACTCGTAACATGCTCCACATTTTTTTTAAATAACTAATAGCATACATATTATTGTAATCTATATATATAAAATAGGATGTATGTACGTATGTATGTATGTTATAGACTCCGGAACTACAGCGCCGATCTTGTTCATATTTACAGGATAGCTCAGTAGGAGTCCGAAGAGTGTTTATGTAAAGTTTTATTCCGGGAAGTGGACCAGGGACCGAAATATTCCAAACTTTTTTATTAATTGTGCGATATTCTTCAAATTTAGGACAGAGGTAGACCTTTACTTTTGTTAAAATCTGAGGTTCACTTTTTTCGGGGAAGTGGGCCAGGGACCGAAATATTCCAAACTTTTTTATTTATCGTGCGATTTTTTCCCTAAATTTGGGCAGAACAACGTCTGCCGGGTCCTTCTAGTATAATATAATAAGACAAAAAAATGGTTTATAACTACATACATACACTTGAACTATAACGATATTTATATATACATAACATAATAATAGTTTTTAATTTATGCAAAACATAATTGTTAATTATATTTTTATTAATTGCATTAACCGCTTTAACTGCTAGAGAAGGTTATTTAATTTTCCACTCCTACTGGCATTTGCATAGTTAAATAGCCAAGATGGGCGAGCGTGGCTTTACCTGCAATCAAGCATACACTGAGAAAAAAAAACAGAATTTATATAAAGAGAACAATTTTTAAAATCATTTGCTCTTGCTCACATAATTTAAAGGAAATTTAGCTTAGTTTCTTTTATGAACTTTTCTCGCATATTCTTAAAAAATAGGTTGATAAAGCTCTTATAATTCCCAATTTAAATCAATTGAAATTATTACGTAAATGGACGTAAGAGTTTGCTATTTGAATTTCCTCGAAGCCTTGAATATTTTCGAAAACAGTGCGTTATCTAAAGTAGCTGTATGGGTAGATCACTTAGTTGCGAAAACTTCACTACCAAATATTTTTTTAAAGAAAAGCTCTTTATATTAGCCAGGAAACCTTTTCCATGGATTTTTCTTTTTGTTTTTCTTTTTTGGGCGTAATAATTTATTATCCTCATGTTGAAGATTCCAAAAAAAAAATTTACATTGACAGTGAGCTTTCGCCAAAAAAAATTTTTTTCCAAACCAGACATTGGGGGGAAATAGGGAAACTCGTTCCGAAATTATTAAATTATTTTTATCTTTTTTTCAAATTTTTGCCATTTTCGCCTGGGATAAGCGCTTTTGAAGCAAATTCTGAGTTGGGAAATTTCGCATTTGTGTTCTGAGAACACTGTTGTTTGAAAATATTCTGAGATAGAATATATAATATAATATAATATCTCATATTCAATCATTACAAATTTTCTTCGATCAATATAAATTATTTTTAGAAAAGTATTGATGTACTTTATTGTGTTCCTTTTTCATGGTCTTCAGTAGCTTTGGCAATCTTCTTATGGCTCTTATTGGCTATTATTTTAACAGTTGCTCACTTGCCCACCCTTGTTATATGTTAATCATGCTTACGGTTTTCAAGTTTAATACCGTAAGACTAACCGCTTCGGTTTTTTGCATTCTAATTGCATTTACGCCTTTATTTGCCGCATACCAGGCGGTTCCATAAGTTGCACATATTAATTGCGAGTAGCAAAAATGTATTGCATTTTTTTTTTTTTTAATTAATATTTTTTTCTAGCTAACACAAGCGCATTAATTTGTATTGGTTGAACAATTAATGCTTGAAGTAAAAAATAATGATAGTGAATAGCAAAAATGATATTAAATGTGCTGCTACTATAAACATACATACGCACATATATACAACTATTAATAGATATATATGGTGGATATGGATAAATACATATCTACTAGTATTGCATGACATACTTACAACTGCATACTCGCAATAAAACATTAAAAACAAAAAACACAATTACACTTTTATGACTAGCGGCTTATTTCCCTCTGCAATTATTGCTCATTCAATTTTTCACAAACACGTTTGAAATGAAAATATTGAAAAATAAAAACACTTTAATGATATTTTCCATTTATGCTTATTTTCTTTTTTTGAAAAGCAACATTGAATTTGTTGTTATTTGCCGGTAATATGCTTATAACTGGGCTTTAATTAAAATGAAATATCTAAAGTGAAGTTAGAGTGACTCATTCAAATATTATTTCAAAACGAAACAAGTAAGGTGAGTACTGTCAGAGCTTATACGGGTACCTTTCATGTATGTAAAAAAACCTATAATCTGAGCGGTGATTTAGGTAGAGCTACTTTGTTTTGTAACTAACAATTTTATTGTTGTATTACATTTAATGAATAAAATAAATATGAAAATAAAACAGAAAATAATAGAGAAATAGTCTCTATTAATGTTTAATTCCATTTATAAAATTTTTGTTACAGCAAAGCAGCCGATCCAGTGGTTCAATTCATCCAGATCAAACTCTAAATAAACTAATAAATTCATGTTCTAATAGGACATAGTGTCAATTTTGAAGTGAAATTTTTAAAAGAAATATTTTTAATTAGGGTATTAATTTCTTTAATAATGGCATGCGGGTATTTCCATTTCAAATGCTCAGATATGTACATATGTAGCTGGAATCGACCACTTGCGATTTGAATAAAATTTGTTGAAGAGTTTCCTTTTGACATAAAATAAAGTTCTACCAAAAAAAAATTTATTTAAATTTTATTTTAAGTAAAATTTTTTGTAGTAATGAATTACATATTTTCTTCAATTAAATTTTTCTTTCAAAAGTTAGGGAAATTCAATATTTCACGTTTCCTCCTGTTTCGGAAATTACTGAGGTAAAAAAATAATTTACTTCAGCACTTTCAAAAGGGATATTCACTGCCAGTTTCATGAAACAATACAAGTAAAAAACAATTTTTTTCGATGTCATATTTCATATATGTACATAAAATTAAAGTAAGAGAAACAACTTTGTTCGTTTTTTCATTTGAAACTTTTAGAGGTACAAAAAAATACTATGGACAAAAAATTTAAAACTTTCTAATAATGATTTATACGGTCAATGCATTAATAGAATTAAATTTTGGTTAGGCTTTTTTCCAATTTTTCATATTTTTGAAAATTTTAAAAGCTCAAGATAATTTAAAAAAATTTTAATCTTTGAAAATCGAAAAAATTAGAGTTCTTTTGATGTCAAATTTCATGTACATATCAAGTAAAAAATTAATTTTAGTATGCTTTTTCCTGCAATTATTTTTTTGACAGAAACTCACAAATTACAAAAACAAAATACATGGAAAAATTTTGTAGGTCTGTATGTTTGTCGAGCTGCAACGACCTGCTATGGTTGCATCATGGATGAAACCGGCTGTTCGAGACAAAAAAAAATATTTTTGAACAAGTTTAAATTTTTTAATTAAAAAACCATACATTTTTCAAAATTCTAAAAATTTAAATATACCTCTTATCTACATACATAAATGTATGCGAAAATTTTCAAAAGGTTGTTTGATTTTTTTTTTTTAATTTTTTTTTTTAATTTTTTTTTCAAAATTTACTCGCAATCAAATAGTTTAACTCTACCTTAGCACTGAAAAAAAAATAGTTTTTTTATAATTTTTTACTTGCATTCATTTTTTGCTTAATTTTTTTTATAGCTCGCCTTGCCCCACTTCAAAGCCGCGGCGACAAAGTGGGATGTGTTTGCTTGTTCTGCGTACCTCTTCTTGTTTTTGTTTATGTTTTTTTGTTTCGTTTACTTTTTTAAACATTTAAATTTTTTTCTTTTCAGTCGCCGCAAGCAATACGCTAATTGTGAGTGAGTTCAACTTCAAGTGAATTGAGGTGCTCTAATTTGAGTGCATTGGATTATAAATACCGATTAACCTGTGAACAAAACGACTACTTCGAGGAATAACAAAAAAAAAAAAAATACATTTCCAGCTGATAAGAAAATGCGCATTCTAGCTAATTAGTGCTAAACTTGATTTTTGAATAGAGTTTTTCGGAATTCTTCTCGGCAGTCATCGCTTATATTAGAGGAAGATTCAAAATTTAAAATTTGTATTTTTATGCAAAACTCGAATTTTTGTTGTTTATTCCAAATTATTCCAACCTCTTCTGCATGCACTCACTCATTCACAAGTTTGAAATACATACATACTCTTACATACATATCTACCACTTTGTTTTCATCTCCCTCTTACTCAACTTCTTTGTAACGCCTTCATTGCCACCACAGTCATGCATCTTTGCTTAAGTAGGTGGACTGCAGCAACTTTGCAAAACCGGTTTTTATGTAAATAAAAGAACTTTGTAAACGTCAAAATCTTCTTAAAGGTTTAATGCAAATGTAAGTCGGCTTTGATTTATAGCTTTTATTGAACAATTCAATATCATTCAAAGGGCCGCCTCTCAAGTGTGGCTTTGGTGTCAGTGTTCTTTATTAGCGCACAGGTTTTTGTGTGGGTGTTCTTTTGTGGTGTTACAGTTACCTTAGCTGTGTATCGGGTACTGCGATTGATTAACAAATGTGTGTGGGAGCTGATAAACGTGAGAGGAAATGAAGTTAATCCAAAAAGTTCTGAATTTGTTTACCTTCCAGCTGCGTCACCTTGAGCGCTTCAGGTACTGAGCTCATTACACCAAACTGTTTATTTTTTTCGTCCAGCTATTTCGGAGGTTCAGCAACTTCCTTTTTGATATTTAAGTGTCTGTTTCTCAGCTGCACAAAGTATCTTATTACATCTACTGTGGAGCTACGAAAACATGACTGGAGACTTTGGGAATGAGTTTTCTAAAACATGGATTTAGAGTAAGTTTTTTGTTTTTTAGGACCACCAAAGTATATTTCCATTAGCGTGGCTGAAAACGAAACCCACTTTTTTAATGGTTGTCGCAAACGGCTGGAGGAAAGAATCTTAAAAGGAAAGGTGTCTACATTCTCATTACTCTTTAAATATTAAAAGTGGCTTTAGGATGAGGTTTCCTAAAATCTTCAATTTTCCTAATACGCCTAAGAGTTATTTTTGTTCCGAAACTGTATTCTAAGAACTTCTTATATGGTTTTCTTCGTGGATCTCCATAAAATTTTGGGAACCCTTGAGTATACAGTTTTCATATGGAGGTCAAAGCTTGAAAAAAGAATAGAAAGTATTTCACCCTGCGGGGGGGGGGTTCAGAATATACCCGCGGTAGGCATACCGGTCGTAAGAGGCGGCCAATATGCACAAAAGTAATGATGTGCAACTCGATGGCTGATCTACGGATATGATGCCTCTCACCTCTCATTACCCATCTCTTCTTTCCTTTCGGAAGGAGGGATGACATGACCCAGAAGGTGCCACTGGTCATACCAAATCGCTACCACGACAGTCGGGCAGTACCGCAAGGGAGTACCGGAGCGTACCGGATTCATTCATTCGACAACACTCCACAAAACCTTCGGGGAGTGATTTTGTTGCTAAAACAACAACAACAACAATAGAAAGTATTCAGAAGATGTTCCTTAAATTCGCTTTACGATCACCAAAATTTATTATTTCAATCAGATCGTCTCCCGATCTCATGCAAATGGACCCACAATCCTTGGAAACACGTGGCTAAATTTTTTTGTTGACTTTCGGAAATATCTCGTAGATGAGTATATATCACAGATTATCACATAATATTCAATTTCAGTTGGATATATCTCACAGATCGGTATATAGTATTCAGTTTCAGCCGCAATTAGACCTCCTTACTTGTTTCGAATTTATTACTTAATCGAAAATAGGCTTCCTATGTATTATTTAAATTGTAGCATTTCCGTCAAATAAACGCTAGGTCAGCGCTTTTGTGAAAGCAAGTACCGGCAAATACAACCAAAAAAAAATAAATAGAGAAGAAAAAAATATTTTTTTTTTTCAACAATTAAATTTTGTACGCTTTCATACATACATACATACTCAATTTACTTGTATTTTTGTTGTTTTTTTTATTTAACCTTAAAGCAATTTTGTTTGTTTTTTGCTCTCGATTTTTTATTTCGGCTCTGTTTTCTTGACGTTTCACGTTGCTGTGCTTTATCGCTTAGTTTTTTTTGACTACACTTTTTTGGCGTTTACACACACACACACACACTTTTTTATACAAATTATTTGTTTATTGTTATTGTTGTTGTAGCACAAAACTATCAATGTTGTTTATTTTATTTTTTTTGCTAATTATAATTTCTAGCGAATTTTAGGTTCAAAATTTTTTTTTTAATTTTTTGATTTAAGCGCTTTTACACATCAACGCAAGTATTCGTGTGTTTAGCACATAAAAATACACCACAAAATCTGTTTTCGTTACAAATTTTGTTTTGCGTTTTACAACTTTTTTTTTTTAAGTTTATTTTATTTACTGCTGAATTTTTACTTTTTAACTCTTTTTTAAGTAAAAAAAATTTTTCTGCTAAATTTTTATTTTTTTGAATATTTTTTTTTGTCTGAAATTTGAAGCACAAAAATGCGCTGCGCTCACTCAAGCACAGCCTCAAACACGTTTAGCTCCATTTCGACGCGCTGCGCTACGCTGCGTTTCGTCTCGACGCGTTTATTTTTGTTTGTTTACTTTGTGTCGTTGTTGCTGTGACTATTTATTGTTGTTGTTTGTTTATTTTTGGTATCGTATGCACTTTGACAATTGTCGGCTGCCTGGCTGTCCGGTGCCTGCAGCATACAAAGCTCCGCAATTAGATAATTTTTAGCTGCTTTGCTTGTTGTTGGTGTTTTTAAATTCACAATTTTATGACAGACAAAGCAACAACAATGCAACTAGATTTACTCGTAGCTGTAAAGCAAACGCACACACACCTTGTAAAGTAACAATTTTCACATTCTTTTTTGTGTATCTGCGCTGCTTACAAACTTATTTTTGTATTTTCATTTTTTTATCTTTTATTTTTCACAAAACTTCAACTTCAACAATTTCTGAAATTTATTAAATCCGCTACTATCCGTTTCATATGACCGCACCGTGTGGATTCTAAAAGACAACTGAGCGTAGCAATCAAGCTAGGTATGGCCACAAAGTTTCGCAAACACAACCCACCACCGCAGTGAGTTCGACCAACAACACAACCACCAAAGCTTGTATGCTAGCCACCACACACCCCCTTAAACAAATACACCGCAAGCACCAACAGTCACACAGAATACGGGCTGATATGCTCAGACGCACATGTGCTCAGTTTTGCCATGCATGCTCTTTGGTTTTGCTTGCCTTTCGTTTTTAGTACGAACGTAATTGAGTATCAGCAAGCAACTCCAACTGTCAGCTGGCTCCCTCAGCAAACAAAAGTGTCTCAAAGTGGTTGTTAGTGGAGCATACATATGGTGGTCGGTGGTGGGGACTGTGTGGATTGTGGTGGAACTTATTTTTTACTGCTCTCATAAGTGGATATGGTTAGTGGATCGTAGCATAATATAAAATATGTTTGAGTGAAGCTGAGATGTTGCTGAGAATCTCGCATGCGATATAAAAGCAAACTCGCATCATCCATCACACAGTGAGACTAATAAAGGAAGTGAGACGCTTTTGATTTATAAACATAACATTTGTACATCTAATAGGGGACATGACCCCTTTGTAACAGAAAACAGAAGAGGGGTTTGCCCAATACGCTGAGCTTGATTAATACGGAAGATATGGTCAAGAGCTGAAGGTGTTACGAAAGGGCACTATTCCTTTGTCCGTCCATTACCTCTCGCTTTAGAAATATGAAGATAATACAGGTACTTGATAATGGACTTTCAGCTCAAACAACGAGACTCCTTAAGGATCCAAAGAACCATACCATAGCAAGCTTTATCGAAGAGCTTTTGATACTCACAAGACCTATATGGTGGATAAGGAATGTGAAGCTTATACAGAGTATCTTAGAGAATACAGAAAGTAATTTAAAAATTCAAAAACGAACTTCTTGAGACAATGCAGTAGCGGTGTGGAATCTTTACCAGAAGGTTCCATGCAAAGCTCCTGGTCTAGATGACTTGGCACAGGAACAACAAAGGGTGATTACTTACAAGGCCTAGGTACATAGGAATACCGATATAAAGAGTCGACTAAATCATGCAGAGTGTCTCTCCTACAACATATCACGATCTTCGGCACGTTCTATGGTGAAAAAGCCACCTTTTCAAATTAGTCGCGGTGCTTACTAGTCGTTGGACTTTCAGGAGGCACGCGGCACGGATTTGTCTGCAGCACAATACCTCGTGTCACAACGCACTGCCGTAGTGGAATGGAGTTTCTAGGGAAATCCCTGTTCGGGAGCCTCTCCGACCTGGGGAGCTTCTATATTTTTTCAATTCTACGGCTTGGATATAGGTGAACAGGAGTCCCGCCTCCCAGCTTTATGTTATAGGTTTTATTGGTTAATTCATGAGATGTGGCAACCACCAACCATTCACAATTGAGATCAAATAAAGATTTTCATCTGCTTGACGACTTTAGAGTCTTTTAGCTGGAAGTGGTCGCTAACCAGGAATGTGAAGAAGTATTGGCCGGAATGTGAAGAACTACTGGGGCGTGGACAATCAATATCGGCGTTGTTTTCATCTTTTCAGGCAGTCAAACAGCGTTACCGCAGAGGGCTATCACATGGCGAATTATGTGGGATGAAGCGAAAAAATATATACGTCCGCAAGATGATTTAAGTAGAAGACCATCAGATCCAAGTGGTAGCACAACGGGCCCTTTGGCACTAAGTATGAGATCCAGCAACCACTGCAACCTTACCTAAGGATGGAATGGATTCGACGAGTGAGGATACCTTGTGCCAGAAAGCTCCAAGGAAAGGGACAGATGGACGAGGAAGTCGCACAGATATTGTAGTATTCAAACCAGCTTTCTGGACAGATTTACTCCCAGTTACTTCTCGTGACAGTCAACGCCCAAAATGCTGCTTTAAGGATGGTAAATGAGAGCTGTTTACATAACTAAGTCAACTTTGGAATCAATTTCATTTGCACGAGAAGTTGGTTCAAAGTCCAGCTTTAAAAATTTTGCGCACACATCATTCAACCATTGAAAGGACGCTTTTCCCCGAGCTCATAGCCACTCAATTCTTGCAAGCTCTAACTTTTTAATTATTGTCTTTAATTGCAAAACAAAGCGAAAGTGACAAAGAATTGCAACAATAAATTGCAATGTAAACAGTCAGACATGACAAGTCGGGAAAAATGTGTGGAATATTACAGGCAGCCTAAGGGGATACATTTTAATTGTTCATATGGAGAGCTGGCAACACATTGCAATTTTTCTATGGAAAGCAGCCGCATGAATGTTAAAATGTCTTTATATAGATCACATACCGCTGTTAACTTTAGTAAATGTTTTCGATTGCTTTTCCATTATCGTTATTTAGATACTTTTGCATATCACATTTGTGCTAGATTTTTTATAGTTTTATCATTTGGTTGATGGTTAATCAGTGATGTGTGGGCGTTACGCTTTGGTGGTATGCATTACTGGGGCAACAACACATAAACACATACTTCTTCATGTATATATATATTTTTTTTATTATTCACATAAGCACACAAATATGTACATATATACATTCATATGTTTAGAGATATTCTACATTACACATTTTTGTTCTTGCTCAATCAATGCTGAATTGCGCTGGTTTGACTTAGATATATGATTGTACCCATTTGTATGTTGTATGTATCTATGCGGATATGTGGGTGTGCCCAAATTACTACAAAATGTTTGTTTGCTCACAATCAGAGTCATATGAATTGAATATCCATAACATTATCTAGTGCTCTATAATCAAAAACACTGGTTTGAAACTAGGCCACAAGGAACAGTCTCAAACTAGTTCCAAATTAAATTTAAGTACTCCGCTCGCATGAGAGAGTTCTTGGGTACAAACCCTGTTCCAAAATTCCAAACATCGCTATGTTAAAATATGTCACAACACGCAAGCGAATGAACTCTCAGGCCCAGGTTATCATTACTTAACTTAAAAAAAATGTTTAAATGTTGGTTTTATTAAACAAAGATTTTAGCTGAAATGAAAGGTAACAGGGTCACCTTATGAAAAAAAAAAATTTTGTTGGTTTTTGGTATGAAGAAATATTTTATGTTTTGCAAGGTCACCCTGTGGCAACTATTTCAGTCACAAAGCATAGTTTAGCAAAAAAAGCCAAACCCAAGTTTGGAGTGAGCGTTGTGACATCGCACAACCATAGACACAAACCCTCATTTTAAATTGTTAAAATTGACGATTGCATCATTAAATTAGAACTACATCTTAGACAGAAAAAAGGATTCTAAGTTGATTACGACAGACATGAAATGATATTTATTTTAGAATCATGTTTAACTACGTAAAAACTAGATTTTAATTGGGGTATGATTATGTGCCTCAGTATTTTAGCGAACGACGCTTAATTGCGATTCTGCAGTGCAAATCGCTTATGTAACTTAAACTTATGAAGTTACGTTATCTTCTCGCGGGGGGCGCTCGTATCGCACTGCTAGCTGTCAATTTAGTTTTGATTTCGTTCACGCCAAAAGTTGTCAGATATAACCAGAACTTACCAGAAGTCAATCCCGTACTTTTAATGTGACTCTATCGTCCGCAGAAAAAATAATTCTTGACAGTTTTACTAATTTTAATCAGAAAAGTTTGCCGTTTTACCCTTAAGCCTAGGGGCATTTCGTAAGTAAGAAACTTAAAATTCAATTACTAAAATTTAAGAGAAATCATTTTTTGTTGGCATCACCTAACTTTGGATGCGCTCTAGGCGACTTTGTTTCCTAGCTACATTTTGATATTCTACTCAGTTATGATGGTCTCAGAAATGCCGTCCCTTCGAAGTTAATAGATACCGAGCCTATTTTTGAAATTTTCTGTTGGTGCCAGAGACATAAAATTATACGAAAGCTTGCTGCTTTACTACAGACAACTTCACCCCTTTCATACCAGTTTCAGTCAAGTCGGAAAATTCCGACTTTTTATAACAGTTGCTTGTTTCGCTGCTGGGTTGATATCTTCATATGTCTACCGTTACATATTTATGCACCTAATTGGGCTACGCATTTTATTGGTGGGTGCGGTGATTGCGTTCAAACTTCAAAAAACAAAAAAATTCAAGCGATTCTAATATTGTTCATAGAACCATAAATGGAAATTTATAACTGAAGTCTTTTACATAATAATAGATTTTAAATTAGGTCAAAAACATGTATGCAATCTGTTCAAAATCATTGAAATTTACTTTCTGCGCTAAATTGCACTTTTATAGATCAAAAATTAAGCTCCGTCTTCAACAAAAAAAAAAAAAAATGGAATTTCAAGTCAGCAACAAAGTTCTGGTTGCTTATAAGTTTGACTCACTTCTATAAAATAAATAGGTTAGCCCCCAAAATGATTGTTATATGTAGAAAATATTTCAGAAATGTCCGCAGAAGGTTGCCACCTGTTTTGAATTTCTCAAAAAGTAAATGACAATTTCAGAACAAGGTCTAGCCTTGTCAACTGACGTGAGCGACAGTTTACAATCCGTTTGTTCGTGTCTTCTTTTTTTTTCTTTCGGGCATTTATCTAGCAAAACAGCCGTCTTATGTTGTCTCGAACTGTGCCACCCCAACTCCCAAAAAGTCAAAAATAATTGAACATTACTAATCGTTCAAGCAAAATTCAATATGTTTTGACGTGATAATAATGCCATCAGGCATGAATTTCATAAACAAAGCCAATTACAGCTTAAACAATGTAAAATACTTTGACCCCAAAAATATTTTACTTGAAATTGAAATTCACAGTCAACTGCACATTCAAGTTTAAATCCACCAACAAATGAGAGCCTCTTCCATTGTATCCATGACAATTTAATTCCATTTGCGCCTTTTCATCTTCAACTTTTCTTTTGCAACAATATTTATCTGATGCTGCTTAATCTACCCGCAATACGAACTGACTGACTCATTGTGCGCCACGCTATTGGCGACTGACTAGTTGGTGCTCTGGCTTCATTTTACCAGCTGACGGCTGTTGGTGGCTGGTAGTTAATGTTTTATTTGCGCTAATATCTCGTTTATTTGGATTTTGATCGGATCTTCTGGCAGCGCAAAGGAGCAGTTGTGGTTGCTACTAAAGCCATCAAAAAGTTCAAAATGTAAAGAAGGAATAAGAATGTGGCAAGAAAAAAAATTAAAAAGTGTGGAGACTTTTGGATGTATGTACAAGTAGTATACAAATAATCCCAGTTAGCGCCGTTGTGAATTGATGTAATGAGGTAGGCTGGCAGCTTGTGGTACAGTGGGGTTAAGTAGTGGAAGAGCATACTCATGATGGGATCAGAGTTCCATACCTCATATGACAGGGTACCCATTTGCAGCTAAAAATGATCTAGAAAACCTACTAAAGTAAATAATTGGCGGGCTTTGCACAAGACATAGTTCTGAAGTGGCATATACCCCAAGATGGCGAATGCCCCAAAGAGTTCACATCTCAAAAAGCATTCGGAAAGTCGTTTTAACAAAATCCTGCCCAGAAAAAACTGCCAGCTAAAGATAAAAGGTCTTTTAATTCAGAAGTGGAATAAAAACTAAATTGAAAAACAGTTCGGTCTAAACCACGAAGTTGTTGTTGTACCAGCACTACGCTCTTTCTAAGAGTTATTATATAAATTCCTTACAAAAGGAAGTCTGAGAAAACTACCTGTCCAAAGAGAGTCTGCTCAGCGAACAGACTATCAGAAGTTACGTTTTGTGAACGATTTTTTTTTTGCTCAAAAAATATTGAACTCAGCCTACAGTACACTCACCCCACAGCTAGTTTACAAGCGCGTCAAAGGCGAACTAGAAAATTACAAATGAAATGTAAACAAAACAGAAATATCGAAAGGCAGCAGAACCAACAGTAAAAAAGCGAGCAAAACAGAAGAAAACCGCAAACAACTGACATGATTCTTATTGCTTGGTATTTATTATTTTTATTTTTATTGTTGTTATATTTTTTATTCTTTTTGCCCATTCGCAAATCGTTGGCTACTTTAGATACTTGCCACAGTTAAGACGGATTAATAATTTCGATTTGCTATATTTTTTTATTGTTTTTAATTTTTGTTCTCTTTTTTTTACATTCGCAAGTTTCTGGTATTTTGTAAAATATTTGTTGTAGCTGTCAGATACAAATGATGGCATGTGGGTAGATATGTACATGCATATGTAGATATATTAGACTGAGCCAAAAAAAATTTGATTTTTTAGGAGTGATCTAATTTTTGCAATGAGTCCGACCATTGAATCAAAAATTTATGAAATTTTTTTTTTTAAGAACTCCCTATCTCAAAATGAGTTTACAAAAAAGTCCTTTCTGAATGAAAATTTCATACATTTTCAGCTAAGATAGGGCTTTTTTGAAGCGCCCTTTAAAGTGGGGCGTTTTTAGAAAAAATTCTGAGATAAGGTGTTCTTCAACCGTATTCTGAAATGGGGCGTTTTTAAAACAAATTCTAAGCTAGGGCGTATTTTAAAAGTATTTTGAAGTATAGCTCTCGACTTGATAAAAATTTAAAATTAAAATTAAATTTTTTAAAATTTGTTAAAAATTGTTTGTTGAGCTCAAGGTCTCTTTAAAAAGTTGAAATACAACATTAAATGTTTTTTTGTATAAGTAATTCTGATTTTATTTGTCGATATTTCGATCTCAATCTGAGATCATCATCAGGCACTGTGAACAAAAGCAACAATTAGATAAAAATTGACAAATACACCCTGCAAAATTAGAAATATCTACAAAAATATTTAATGTTGTATTTAAATTATTTAAAAAGGCCTTGAGCTCCACGAAAACTTTTTACAAATTTTAATAATTGAAAGCCAATGAAAATTTAAATTTTTTCGCAAAAAATTTCATACAATATAAAAAAATATTTTGGAACAGTCTAATAACCTACATGCACACACACAAGTATCTACAACTTGAACACAAATTATGACGCATCGTCGCAGCCCCAATCGCAAATATGTTACATACAACAAGTAGCAGGCAAGCGAATGGTAACAACAACACCGACAGCAACAACAACACTTACAGCAACTATAACAACAATTAATAGCGTCAATAAAAGCTGTAGCACTGAAAATAACAACAACAATAATCAACAATGCCATGCGATTGCAGTTTGCCTTGCCTTTGTAATGCTGGCAAGATCGACTTTAAAGATTTTTTTGTTTGATATCTCGCATGTAACCGCTATTGGATATGCGCCATTCAATTCCACAGTTGAAAGCGTAAAAATAAAAGAAAGGAAATTAGAAAATATCTAAAGAAAAAAGAAAAATAAAATTAAAGAAAAAAAACTTTTTTAAAAATAAGCTTTTATTATTGTTTAATAAAATTAACTAAAAAGTAAAAAATAAATTCACTGTAAAGAAGTATAACACTTTATAAGTTCATTGTAACCTTTAACGATAGTTAGGCTTCTTCGTCTGCGATAAAATAATTCCATATTGTACATGATTATATATTTTTAACATTAAAACTTTACACTTAAATTATTAAGTCTTCCAGTCTACATCAAAGTCCCAATTTTATTATTAATAAAAGCGTGTTACATTGTGATAACAAGAAATGTCTTAAACGTCCTTAGATATACCATCAAATAGACAAGAAGGTCCTAAATGTTTCTAATTATACCAAATAAAATTCAACACGCTTTTATTAATAATAAAATTGGGACTTTGATGTAGACTGGAAGACTTAATAATTTAAGTGTAAAGTTTTAATGTTAAAAATATATAATCATGTACAATATGGAATTATTTTATCGCAGACGAAGAAGCCTAACTATCGTTAAAGGTTACAATGAACTTATAAAGTGTTATACTTCTTTACAGTGAATTTATTTTTTACTTTTTAGTTAATTTTATTAAACAATAATAAAAGCTTATTTTTAAAAAAGTTTTTTTTCTTTAATTTTATTTTTTACTTTTTAGTTCTGTTTATCAACAAGTAATATACCCATAAGCTTGCTCTTAGAAAAGCTTTTTTCCTAAATTAATTTACTTTTTAGTTAATTTTATTAAACAATAATAAAAACTTATTTTTAAAAAAGTTTTTTCTTTAATTTTATTTTATAATGCAATGTCCGCGAAACCTGAACGATGGTGAAAATTTGGAAACCCCAGCTCAACGGGAAGTTGGTACAATATCGAAAACAAATTTTCTGGAAATGAAATTTTTCAAATATCGCTACCCGTGCGCCACCTATCGGAATTATTTTTTTTTATATTGCGTTGGGGTAAAAAACTAAACGTGGATGAAAATTTTAAGATACTACCTTAACGGGAAGTTCGTTGAAAAATGAAGTAAACGACACCGAAAACGGACCTTCGAATTTTTTAAATAGAGCGACTCCCGCGCCACCTAGCCGTTCCAATTTTTTTTAAACATATGGAAATTAATTAAGTACCACACACGTAAAATATCAGCCAAATCGGTCCATAATTCCGATTTTTAGTATTTATAACCGCGATCTCAGCTCCACCTAGCGGATTTTTTTTAGGGAAATATTTCTTTTCATAGTAGTAATACATGTTCCGAATTTCAGCCAAATCGGACCATAAATGCGATTTTTGAAAATATAGCGACCTACGTGCCACCTATCGGATTTTTTTTTTCATAATATTGCATTGTCATCGGGGTTATACATCGGTGCAGACTTTCAGCTAAATCGGACACCGGGAAGTGTATCAAATTTAACTTGCAAGATTCCATTACAGACATCCGTCAACTAAAACTAAATAAAAGCTTATAAGCGACTCCCGCGCCACCTAGCGGGTCCAATTTTTTTTTTTAAACATATGGAAACTAATTAAGTACCACACACGTAAAATATCAGCCAAATCGGTCCATAATTCCGATTTTTAGTATTTATAACCGCGATCTCAGCTCCACCTAGCGGAATTTTTTTTTAGGGAAATATTTCTTTTCATGGTAGTAATACATGTTCCGAATTTCAGCCAAATCGGACCATAAATGCGATTTTTGAAAATATAGCGACCTACGCGCCACCTGTCGGATTTTTTTTTTTTTTTAATATTGCATTGTCGTCGGGGTTATACATCGGTGCAGACTTTCAGCTAAATCGGACACCGGGAAGTGTATCAAATTTAACTTGCAAGATTCCATTACAGACTGCCGTCAACTAAAACTAAATAAAAGCTTATAAGCGACTCCCGCGCCACCTAGCGGGTCCAATTTTTTTTTTAAACATATGGAAACTAATTAAGTACCACACACGTAAAATATCAGCCAAATCGGTCCATAATTCCGATTTTTAGTATTTATAGCCGCGATCTCAGCTCCACCTAGCGAAATTTTTTTTTAGGGAAATATTTCTTTTCATGGTAGTAATACATGTTCCGAATTTCAGCCAAATCGGACCATAAATGCGATTTTTGAAAATATAGCGACCTACGCGCCACCTGTTGGATTTTTTTTTTCATAATATTGCATTGTCATCGGGGTTATACATCGTTGCAGACTTTCAGCTCAATCGGACACCGGGAAGTGTATCAAATTTAACTTGCAAGATTCCATTACAGACATCCGTCAACTGAAACTAAATAAAAGCTTATAAAAATAGTTGGAATTTTTGTTTAAAATTTCTGAATTGTATTAGGATAGATAAAACTTGGCCTTGTTATAAGACGGTGCATTTGAAAGGGTTTGAACTTTAGGAACTCCAAACCGTGCCTTAGAAATAATGTTCGTTTGAAGTGGAAGCGATAAAAAAGCGGAAATCCGGAAAACAACACTGTTACATATCGGCCCCAGGCTTTCACTCACCTAACCCGTTTTTTGAGTTTATAACAACAACAACAAGAACTATGAAACTTAGAGAACTACTTAAAACTGATCTTGACAAATAAGATTCAACCAAACTGTGAGTGGCAGAAGACTTTATCAGCACCCCAAAGTTAATTTGACACAACGTACATATGTATGTTTATCAATTTTTCGGCAAGATTAGGGTGCAATGAAATTTCTATATCCAAACCGCTGAGACCTTGTCTGAAATCCTCCGACATTCCGATATCGTCGTTAATTTTATAGATGCAGTTTTTAGCGTTCTTCGTGTTGACCCCAGTCTACGTCCGAGAGACTGATCCCACAAGGGCGTCCTCGTATACCTTTCCCAGTCATTTGCGGACTCCCACTAGACCACGTCCTGTAAAGGGGAGCATCCAACATTACCTCATCGTTTCTCTTATCATCTCTTCTTGGATCATTGCAAAGTAGATTGAATGGGTTCAGAGGTGAACGTGGGCAACAAAAGCCTAAGTATCGAATGAAGAATTAATCTTGGCCGCAATGCTGGTTCGAACGGAAAAGACAATAGAGTAGTGAAGTACATCCTCGCCGAGGATTTAAGATCTTTTGGTGGTTCCAATTAACAACTTTTAGAAAAGCCTCATGGGCTCCAATTAAGTAACTAATTAAGCTTGGACATTTATCTAACCGACTGCAGCTACAATCCCCAACTCAGATTTCCTTTTCCAGTAGTTAAACAAGTACGAGTACTTCGGATTGCATCTTTTGCTATTACTGCATTTTTGGTCTGAGTTGACTTCCAGTCTCGAAATCAAAACCACCGTAGACATTATTGGAATTAAGACTTGTCGGAGCATATGAGTTTAATACTTTTTACGGTTATCGCATACGACAATTGATTTTAATTAGACAAACATGATATAATATAATATATCTTTATTAACTGCCCGAAAGCTTCAAAAGCCACACAAATTATCTTCACTCTTTCTCTAGCAAATGAAGAGATGCGCTTAACCGTTTAATTAGCCAAAAAGCCAATGCAAAACTAACTTTAATGAGCCACTATTTAGATGGAGTTGCGTCTGCAGCCAATTTAACCTGTGACCATTAAACATTTATTTTATTTTAATAGTTTATTTACTATTTACATAAATGTTTGCTTGGCCCGTCTATTGGCCTTGCTTTTATTCCCATTCTCTCACCTTTTATTTTGCTCGTATTTCTTTGCTGCAATTTAAAAATTTAATTTTTGTTTATTTTGTTTTGATTCTACGCCTTTACGTCAATACGTTCCACACACACCCCACAGTCGGTCACATATAAATAGCGCAGATAGCATGAATTGCTCGCTCTTGTGATTTGGTCTCTCACATTTGTTCTGTGGAATGTGGCGCTCTGCAGCATGCGCTCCATTTGCATTGCAAATTGCAATATCTACTCAAAACTACTCTACTTCTGCTCTTCATGTTTTTTGAAAATTCTCCCTCTCACACTCTCCCTCTCTATTTAGCTCTCAACAATAGCTTCCAAAACCGGCAATTTTGTAGCTTTGATTTTCTCTCACTCATTTGCCGGCTTTTCTGGTGTTTTAATTTCATTCTTCGCATGCTGTCTATTTTTATGAACAAAAACGAAGACTCAGTGCTTTTCTTCGTATTTATGCTTTTCAGTTGGTTTGTTTATGTTCCACAAATTCCTCTTATCATTTGCTTATTTTTATCTACCGTTAAATAGTGGAGCTTTTTGAGTGAAAGCTCAGTGTATTGTGAGTGAAATGGCTTGTTTACCGTAAAGTGTGGATGGTGAGTGAGTTCAAACTAGCAAAAATTTATTTTGAGTCATCCTATAACATAAAAAGATTTAGATTTGATCAAGGGCAAAACCACTCAAAGCTGGAAGTTATGGATTCATGATTCACTTTTTCATCCATGAAACCACAAAGGTCCTAGTGTTTAAGCGACTTAAACAATTTCTTTCGTTTATCTCATTTGCAACCCGTTTTATAATTCTCACCCAGCTTATGAAATATTTTGAAGATATTGTTTTTGGCTGCCTAACCCAACTGGGGTTTTTCCAAACGAAAATGAGGAAGCCAATCTCGTGCAATGCCTCAGAGTCAACAGTGCTCGCCCCCAATGAATACATACAGGTGTAACAGGTGCTCTGCAACCTCCGAGTTCTATATAGAACAAATAAATAAAAAATAATAAAATAATAATTTACTAAAGGTCATCCCTATTAACCGTGCTCTGCACACCCCCGACCTACTCTAAATAAATAATATAATATAAATTGAAATTAAAAAAAACTTCTCGCTGTCTCAAAGCTTAGACACCTAGAAAGGAAGCACCAGCAGTGATGGTGGATCTGTAATAAGCTGTTAGTTTGATGTTGATGACTCATTGCGTACCACTGAAGGTGAAGGAAAGTCTACCCTGCTCCATTCGGAACTCTAATCAAGTTTTTGATGCAATAGGTTTGAGAAGATTTTCCAAACTTCAAGTCAGTGCTTCTTTGGTGCCTTCGCACAAATGAGAACAAATCTATATTTCTTACTTGATATCCTTACTCTTCCAAAGGGATGGACTAATTAAAAATGTAAAGTCCTCAAAATATAAATTTAATGGCGATTATCATGGAATGATTATGTCGGATAATCGAGGAAACCCATCAATAATACGCAGCTATGCTAGACGCATCATACTTCCACAAGCGATATCTCATAAAACATTAAAGGCTTAGAATTGTGTCACCACTACCAACGTAAAATTATTCTAATAGAAGAACAAAGCTGAAAAACTATTAAACTATGGTAGTGTGGCGCATATGTATGCTCACAAAAACAACAAACAATTAAATTGCTAATACTCAAATACCCTTCCGACGACAATCTCATTTCAGCTGCTGCTTAACGCCTTCACCAAAACGCTGAATGCCACTAGTGCAAAATTAACTGTGGTTGCTAGCTACCCTGCAGGGAAATCAAAAAAGTATTAAATTAAAGTGAGAAACAGGATTCAAAAAATAGGCACGAGGGACTTTCAAATATACTAGGGATTACTTGGTGGTTATTTTATGAAATTTTATTTTATTTCATTTCATTTCAGTGCATTTCATTTCATTTCATTTAATTTTATTTTATTTTATTTTATTTTATTTTGTTTTATTTTATTTTATTTTATTTTATTTTATTTTATTTTATTTTATTTTATTTTATTTTATTTTATTTTATTTTATTTTATTTTATTTTATTTTATTTTATTTTATTTTATTTTATTTTATTTTATTTTATTTTATTTTATTTTATTTTATTTTATTTTATTTTATTTTATTTATTTTATTTTATTTATTTTATTTTATTTTATTTTATTTTATTTTATTTTATTTTATTTTATTTTATTTTATTTTATTTTATTTTATTTTATTTTATTTTATTTTATTTTATTTAAATTTTTTTTAATTTATTTCATTTTCTTTTATTAAATTTTAATTTAATTAATTTAATTTAGTTTAATTTAATTTAATTTAATTTAATTTAATTTAATTTCATTTAATTTAATATAATTTAATTTAATTTAATTTAATTTAATTTAATTTAATTTAATTTAATTTAATTTAATTTAATTTAATTTAATTTAATTTAATTTAATTTAATTTAATTTAATTTAATTTAATTTAATTTAATTTAATCTAATTTAATTTAGTTTAATTTAATTTAATTTAATTTAATTTAATTTAATTTAATTTAATTTAATTTAGTTTAATTTAATTTAATTTAATTTAATTTAATTTAATTTAATTTAATTTAATTTAATTTAATTTAATTTAATTTAATTTAATTTAATTTAATTTAATTTAATTTAATTTAATTTAATTTAATTTAATTTAATTTAATTTAATTTAATTTAATTTAATTTAATTTAATTTAATTTAATTTAATTTAATTTAATTTAATTTAATTTAATTTAATTTAATTTAATTTAATTTAATTTAATTTAATTTAATTTAATTTAATTTAATTTAATTTAATTTAATTTAATTTAATTTAATTTAATTTAATTTAATTTAATTTAATTTAATATAATTTAATTTAATTTAATTTAATATAATTTAATTTAATTTAATTTAATTTAATTTAATTTAATTTAATTTAATTTAATTTAATTTAATTTATTTTCATTTAATTTAATTTATTTTCATTTAATTTATTTTCATTTAATTTAATTTAATTTAATTTAATTTAATTTAATTTAATTTAATTTAATTTAATTTAATTTAATTTAATTTAATTTAATTTAATTTAATTTAATTTAATTTAATTTAATTTAATTTAATTTAATTTAATTTAATTTAATTTAATTTAATTTAATTTAATTTAATTTAATTTAATTTAATTTAATTTAATTTAATTTAATTTAATTTAATTTAATTTAATTTAATTTAATTTAATTTAATTTAATTTAATTTAATTTAATTTAATTTAATTTAATTTAATTTAATTTAATTTAATTTAATTTAATTTAATTTAATTTAATTTAATTTAATTTAATTCAATTTAATTTACTTTAATTTAATTTAATTTAATTTAATGTAACCACTAGCTTCGTAGCACTTATTTTCCCTACAGGGTATCTACTCGTACTAATACATACATGTGTTTTATACCCCACACTATAAGTAACCAAAGGAACCGGAAGAGTCGCATAGTTTTTCAATTGCATACGCCAACTCAAGTCCTAAATATTGAAGCTGAAACGGAAGTGACTTTTCCATTGTGACAATTGCGATGGCAGTCAGCCGCCGGCGCCTATTTCGTACACTCTTGTGTAAAGGCATTTAAGCGCGCATACATATACATATGTACATATGTTTCATGTATAGTTATGTACCTATATGCTTTTGTATAATAATGAGTGAATTTATGCAATAATTTAGGGTGAATAATAATGAGGGACATTAAGAGCGTTAGCCTTTTCCCCTTTGCGGCGCATTTGGTAGTGCAAGAAATTATTATTTAATCTTTATCGAAGTGTAATCTAATAGCGCATATTTTGCGACATAGTAACATGCGTACATACATAAAAATATGCTGCTATGAAACATCGAACTAGTCAGCAAACATACAAGTGTTCAACTAGAGTTTCTTAACTCATTTCAATCTAGTCCGAAAAAGTCAAATTCGGAAGCTTTTTCACCAAGCACAAAACTTTTTCCCCAATTCAGGCATATTCATAATTATTTTTGGGACAACCTAATTTCTTGTGAATTCGGGGTTTAGCCACAATCTCATTACAAGCTTGCTGTGCCCCAACATTTTCCTATCATCTCGAGCCGTTCTATTTTTTGTATTATTTATTTTCATGCTGGGGTTGTTCTGCATAGAAACGGTCACTGTGTGGCGAAATCACTTGGGAGGGACATTAATTATTTTAATTAATATTAGAATAGCATTAGCGTAGATTTATTACAGAAGTGCTTAAATACGTTTAAGTAGGCAGCTACAACGCATACTTATAACCTCAAGTATGAACGCATGTATGTTTGTTTCTAGCTCTGGATATTTGTATGAAAAATTAAATCTATGGAGCGTTGTGTTGTATTTATGAGTGTCGCGGTTTGGCGGATGTGTCTCGTGGTATTATATTTGAATAAAAATTATGGGATTATTGATTGTTTGTGAAGTACTATTAAATGAGGGACATACATTTTCTTTTTATGCATGTTCGAATGCTCTTCGGACAGGCCCATCGGTTTCCATTGAAATAAAGCTCAAGTTAAGACTTTGTTTCAGCTGGTGTTTTCATTAACTCTTATATCTTCTGAGAGTCTTCTGAAACCAGTTTTGGATACTCTTTTTATTGATTTCATAACTTTTGGTTGTCATAAAAGTAAGTGATGCCCACCGGGAGGATTGAATAAAAGGGTTGAAGTTGGCTTATGGAAAACATAAAGAAAAATTGGTTGAACAAAAAGGGATTATAAGCAAAAGATGAAGAAGAATCTTTCTTGAAAAGAAAAGAAACCTACCTTAAAATCTAAACAAAAAAATTAGAGAAAAAAAAGAAAGAAAATAGGTAAGATGAAAACAGGAATGGTCCCAAAAGAGTTTCGAAATTATCCAGCAATTAAACCAAAGAAGTCTCCTAATTATGCGGAAAAAGTCTCAAAATGATCCCGAAAACAATCCCAAAATAGTCTGAACTCTAACTAATTCTGCTAAAACTGAGTTTGCTACTAGCACACTCTGATACAATTTTATATTTTTTTATTACATCAAACAAAGTCGATATTCTCCACAAAATGGTAACGAAAAGTCCAGAAATGGTATTGTAATAAGAATGATATGATACCGAAGAAGTCCGGAAGTGATTTGACAAAACTCCCGAAAATATTCGTAAAGTCTCGAAATGATCCGAATCCCACCTCGCTCAGCTATAAATTACTTTGCCTAGGTTCTATATTATTTTACTGCAATTTTATATTTTCTTTGAATTAAAAGAAAAGTATCTAATCCAAAAAATGGTTCCGAAAAAGTACAGAAATAATACGGAAATGAACAGTTCCGAAATTATGCCAAAAAAGCCCTAAAAATGGTCCCGAAAACAATTCCGAAATGATCCAGACATTAAGTAACAACAATCCGGATATGGTTCTCAAAGTCCCGAAATGATCCAAACATTGGTGTTTTCATTAACTCTAATCTTTTTTGGAAGTCATCTGAAACCAGTTTTAGATACTCCTTTTATTGATTTCATAACTTTTGGTACTCATAAAAGTTAGTCATACCCACCAATGGATTTGATAAAAGGGTTGAAGTTGGCTTATGGAAAACATAAGCAAAAACCGGTTGAATAAAAAGGGATAATAAGCAAAAGATGAAGAAAAATCTTTCTTGTTGAAAAGAGAAGAAAACTACTTTAAAATATAAACAAAAAAAGTAAGTAAAATTAGAGAAAAAAGAAAATAGGTAAGAAGACAATTAAACCAAAGAAGTCTCGAAATTATGCAGAAAAAGTCTCAAAAATGGTCCCGATCCCAATCCCAAATTAGTCTGAACTCTAACTAATTCTGCTAAAATTGAGTTTGCCTGGATTCTATATAACCGAAATGCTACTCGCACACTCTGATACAATTTTATATTTTTTTATTACATCAAACAAAGTCGATATTCTCCACAAAATGGTAACGAAAAGTCCAGAAATGGTATTGTAATAAGAATGATAAAGTAAAGAAAAAGAAATGAAAAGTCCCGAAATTATGTCAAAAAGCCCTGCAAATGTTCCCGAAAACAATCCCGAAATGATTCCCAAAGTCTCGAAATAATCCAAAGAGTGCTTAAATCTGCTTAGCTTTGCCTAAGTTCTATGTATATCTCCGAAATTGCTCTACTCCGCTACAATTTTTTACCGTTGCATTAAAAAAAGGCGACCTATTCCAAAAACGTTCCACTCTCCATTAAAACTTTGCATCGCCGCCTAAGAATTTAACTCCAAAAGGGAAAGCGACACATAATGGGAGTTAAAAATTTTAAAAAGAAAATGAAAGGAGAAACGGGAAGGGAGAGAGCAAAGTTGTAGAAAAGACAGATTGAAAGAGATGGAGGAAAAAAGGCAAGAGGAAAAGCTAACGCGAACGAAAAGGAAAAGTGAAATGTTGAAGATCTGGATAAAAGAAAAGGAGAATAGTAAGAACAAAATATGTATAATGAAAAAGCAAAACGTTCCCTCGGCAACCCTGTTTAAGCACCGAAATGATTCGGATTTTGCCCGAGCATGATATAACATTGTAACGGGCTAGCTCTTCTACTTTGACAGTACTAGTACCCATTTAAGTACAATGGAATTCAAATAAAAAACAAAAGCTCATATACAATCATTTCTACACAATACCAACTACATACTAATTTGAAATGTCAACGCAGGTGTCAGCAAGCAATAACCACCAATTAGTCCATATACAAACTCGTAGGCACATTCGTGGCGTGTAGTTATATAATTTGAAAAGAAAAATTCCATACATGCCATATGTAAACAAAATTGAATGCTATTTGGACACGAAAACAATTAAACGACGACTTTGTGGCTTTTCCGGGGTTTCTTGATGTTTAAATTTATAGCGAAAACTACCATTAAAGTCTTTTGTGGCATTTGAATGTCTCTTTTGTGCCAAATATTTATCGTCTCTACTACACTTAGTCAAATGCCAATCTAGCACTTGGTAATTTGGCACAATACAACAAATGTGCAATTGACATGCGAAAATTTTGCGACGTTGAAATGATCATAATTTGCACTAAACTCACGGCAAACTCGAGCATTGAAGAGTGCAAGAAGTAGGGCGCTTTTTTTGTTCTTGTTTTAGTATCACGGTAGTACATATTTCAATGTCGGTGATGGTCACCCTGGTAAGTAACAGGGTTGTCGTTTCATTTGCGTGCTTTACTACACCTTTTCCCCAATTGACCTCTTTTGACTGAAATACTCCCATTGAAGTTGGTTTTCTGCTGATCTAGATCGGAGAAGTTGCTGTTGAGCGTTTACTCTTTTTGGTCAGACGATAATTTTCTTGCGTGTTTAATAGAAATTAATTTGAATTTATTGCAAAACCAAGATTGTTGCCATAAATTCTAGTTGCCGCGTGTTTAACGTAGCGTTTTAGTGGGAGTTTTGTATGTATTATTAAATACGTGTATAGAGTTACAGCAAAAAAAAAACTTACTTTAATTGTTGTAGCATAATCGTTAACACTTAAATAAAATTTAGTTTTGCAGCAACTTACCTGAAAAGAAAAAAACATAAATTTTGGTTAGATATTTAGTGACTTACTTTAACTAATAAAATATTATTATGAATAAAAGTTAATGTATGTATATACAGTTGTGTGCAATATTATAGTAGCGCAGACAATTGGATATCTTTCAATGAAATAAGAAGAATTTGTGTTTTTAATAATTTTGAAATGTGTTGAATTTCGTAAAAAAAAATTTAAATAAAAATAATTTTCACACTTAAACTAGAAAAAATGACCAAACAATTTATTGGCCAAATTTCTAGACAATTTTTGGGTATGCAGTTTTGTAGCTCAAAGAATTTTAATATACAAGTCAGAACTCGCTTTAAAATTTTTCGAATTTCTACAATTTTTTTTTGCACATTCTGTTCGAAATTTTTTTCCATACAAAATTAAATTTTGTTCATGCGTTATATGGAAGTAATCACTAACACCGTCGACGAAAAAAATTCGAAAATTCAAAGCTTTAAATAATTTCAAAGTTGCACATTATTGCACTCAAATGAATTGGTCTAAAAAACTGCATACATAACAGCTTTGTAGTACTCTGAAAACAAAAAAAAAAATTCCAGTTTTTGATGTTATTTTTAATTTTTTTTATTTTTTGTTTTTCCGACAGGGTGAATGCTAGATTTATATTGGAACGATTTTCCGTCATCCCTTGTCAATTTTTGTATGTTTACAAACCGGTTTCGGCGAGTTTTTGATGTCTACTTTTCAAGTTTATCGGAACACTCGATTATATGGGATCTACATATACATTGCTATATACATATATCCCTACAAACATTCTCGGGGTGTTCATAATTTAGGAATCCTAAATATGCTGAAAATTACGGAGAGTATTTATTTAACAGAGCAGCTCTGGAACAAATATGTATTCATATCTTGTTTTCGAAAAATTTTTCTCTCATACAAAATTTAATTATATTATCGAATCTGTTCCTAATTTGCATTGTTCTGGGTTTCGCTTACATTATTCTTGCTGGCTAAATTCAGTTTGAATTTTGTAACAGTCATAAATGACTCTAAAACTGCTTTATAAAGGAGTCATTTTTGAGTCCAATAAGTGCTGATTATGTAAAAAGAGAGAGTCATATATGACTCTTATCCAAGCTCATATGATATATGGAATTAGGCTCATATCGGACGACCATCACAAGAAGGGAATTCATAAATGATTCATTTATGATTCCAATTGTTTGCTGGGATGTTATTTGGTCCGTCCTTCCTGATTTTCACTACCCACATTACATATATAAAATATACCAAACCTGTAAAAATTGTACTTTGCAGATTTTTAATTGCAAGAGTTATAGTCCAAACCACTTTTTTTGGAACAATCGATTGTATGGGAACAGTGCGTTCTCTAAAACTGCGTTCAAACAAAACGGAGGGAGGACGGACATGGCTAAATCGACTTAACTCACCGCCCTGCTCATTTCAGTATTCTCTATCTCTTCTTCTTCTCATACTTACAAACATCGGGCCAATGTTATAATACCATTTGATGTTCATGAAAGGTAAACAAATTTAAAAATCCAATTCTAATCCTTTACCCTCAACTCACTTCATCATAGTAATATCAGCCAAACTAAATAGTAATAAATTTGTCTAGGCATTGAATTATGATCTATTTATGTTCGCTGCTGGTATGTGAAAACTTGGTAAGTGCTGTTCGAATTGATCGAATGGGTAACACCTGCCACGACGTATACGTGACATTCAAATGAGGTAAAGTACCGAATTTGCATAGAGTTTTAGATAGTGGCTGATCGTGAAGTATTTACAAAATGTCTTACAAAAACAAAAAATAAAAAAATAAGCGGTACGCCAGCTACTAAAAGGGGTGTTGAGTATGCACAGAGGCGTTAAAGAAGCCAAGCTCGTGGAAATCTTAACGTATTCACTTCCATGGCTTTGGCGCGAGAAATTTGATACGGAGTATGATGAATTGAAATATGTATAAAGAAAACTGAAGACGAATTAAATTATCTTCTGTCCTCTAACTGAGATATTCTATTTCGACAGCAGAACTCTGCAAATAGCGCTCTACCACTTAAGATGAAAAATCGGGTTGAAACTAACTTTGTAGAACCACCGCATATAGAGGAGACTTTGACCTTAAGTTGAAGTGCTTTAAAGACAGTGGGCGGCGTTTTTTTTTATTAATTACTAGAAGGACCCGGCAGACGTTGTTCTGCCCAAATTTAGGGAAAAAATCGCACGATAAATAAAAAAGTTTGGAATATTTCGGTCCCTGGTCCACTTCCCGGAAAAAAAATTACCCCATTAGCAAAAGTAAAATACTACCTTTGTACCAAATTTGAAGAAAATCGCACCATAAATAAAAAAGTTTGGAATATTTCGGTCCCTGGTCCACTTCTCCGAAAAAAGTTAACCTCATATTTTAACAAAAGTAAAAGTCTACCTTTGTACCAAATTTGAAGAAAATCGCACCATAAATAAAAAAAGTTTGGAATATTTCGGTCCCTGGTCCACTTCTCCGAAAAAAGGTTACCTCATATTTTAACAAAAGTAAAAGTCTACCTTTGTACCAAATTTGAAGAAAATCGCACCATAAATAAAAAAGTTTGGAATATTTCGGTCCCTGGTCCACTTCCCCGAAAAAAGTTAACCTCAAATTTTAACAAAAGTAAAAGTCTACCTCTGTCCTAAATTTGAAGAAAATCGCACAATTAATAAAAAAGTTTGGAATATTTCGGTCCCTGGTCCACTTCCCGGAATAAAACTTTACATAAACACTCTCCGGACTCCTACTGAGCTATGCTGTAAATATGAACAAAATCGGCGCTGTAGTTCCGGAGTCTATAACATACATACATACATACGTACATACATACGTACATACATCCTATTTTTTATATATACATATGTATATAAGATTAATTATTTAGAATTGATCTTTCATTAATTTTAAATCGCGAATAATTTACTATCACATAAAACAATCAACAAAGCGACAGTACGTACCACCGTGCCCCAAGTGCTTTTTCGCTCTCATCAGAAGAGTGTAAGAACCCTGCATGGGTTAGGTTTGCCGCCCAATGTTTTAAGACAAGACAAGCGAGTCAAGGACACTAGGCATACCCTTCTTACATAAAATATCTTGTCAATATGATATATGTTTTGAAAAGGAAGACCTCTTGCAAGTTACAAAAAGAAAGATGGCGTACGACTTGGGGTCCTTTGGTGCTTCTAACTGTCGTCAGTTACCATTAAAAAATAATGTAAGCCATGCTTAAACAAACCAACTGTTGCTGTATTACTACTAATAAAACGTCACTACCTTTCCTATTTAACTTTGATGGCCTTTTATGTGTCAGTTTGCTTGCGAGTTTCTTATCGGCCGTATTCAACCACCGACCGATAATTAACGCACCAAATGATGATTTTAACGGTTTAATTTTTATTTCATTACCACACATTTTTATTGCTGCAGCACAGAGATAACAAAAACATGAGTGAAAAGTAGTAGTGTTTGTACAATTACAACAATATAGTTAAGTGCATTGTTGTTACATCAATTCATGCTCAATGGATTGCAATTAAGGTTTAAACTGTTGCTGTTGCAGAGGTGGTTAAACAATGAGTTATAGGACGCTTTTTGGTATACCCAGGAACATTAGTGAACACTACAACTTTTCATCAACATCCCAAGAGAACTCAAGCAATTTAATTTTCAAGTTAAGTTGGACATAAAAAGAGTCTCGAAATATTGTGCCCCCAATGTTTTGTTAATACTGAGAGCACGAACTAAGCTCCCACGAGTTGTAGGCTCACTATTGGTGTGCTTCACTAAATTTTGTGCATTTAGATTTGAGGTAGTTACAGATTCGTGCGGATCGGTTACTGGGTTTGGTCGAGTAAGGTCCTGTGAGAACCGCTAGGCGATTAGAAATTCGATCACGTCTGCCACCCAAACTATAAAACCTGATGCCCCCCATACATTCAGACAAAAAAAATTCAGACAACTTTTTCAGAAACCAAAAATTCAGAATAAAAAATTCAGAAGGAAAATTCAGACAACTTTTTTCAGAAACCAAAAATTCTGAATCAAAAATTCCGAAACACATTTACGGCCATGCATTAACCCATTCGTTATCTACATTTTTATTTTTATAACGATATTATTAACGATTTTTTGGTTGGGTTTGAATGGGTTGTGCTGCACTTAATTGATAAATATTTCAAATTATAAGCCATGAGCGGCCATACGTTAACCCATTGACGACCTCAATTTTCTTTTAACTTTGAAATCAAATTTTTCACATCTTCAACCCTTTAAACGCCATGCTATAACCCATTGGTGCCCCAAATTTTTATTTTTATTATTTCTAAATAATTTTTTATAAGAAAAAATAAATTGCTCTACACTTCAATAGTAGATATTTGAAGTTTTAAATGCACGGCGAAATAAAATGATTCACCTCAGAGTAGCATTTCATTATTTTATAAATTCTAACATTCTTTTTATGTTAGATCTATTACACTTAAAAATTAAATGTATACCTATATTATTAACCCATATTTGGGTAATGTATTAACCCCTTTAATGCCTTTATTTTTTTTTTTTAATTCTGAAATAAATTTTTTTGCCGGTATGTTTAGCGTTATAACACAAGTAATTATGCATTAACCCTTTGGTAACCAATTTTTTTTTCTTTGGAATTCAAAATCAAATTCTTTAAATAGGAGTTCCTATAAATATTTGTAAAGAGCAAATGTGTAAGGTTCTTTTTCAAAGTAGCGAAAGAAAAATTAATCAATGCTTCGTGCAACTGATTTTCACTTATTTCAAAAACATTATCTCCTATCTAATCATTCAGAAAGTAAAAATTCAGAAAATTAAATTCAGAAAGTAATGAGACGGCAGTAAAAAATTAAATTTTGCGCAAAATTGTGACCCTCTGTCAAACATGCTACTGGGTATATAATACTTGCTTTTAGCGGTACATTCAATTTCCTTTCCCTTAGTTTTTTGCTTGTTATCAAGCGATAGATTGGAGTGCACCTAAACCCATGCGGGTGCGCATTGCTTTCACATTTAGCGATGTGGCAATGCGTAATCGACTAGTGATTTGTTGAGTTGATGGCAACTTGTTGGAGCTGTCGCTATAATTTACGCTGCAGAAGGCGTGGGTGGAAACAAAATGCGCTTGAGTGATGCGAGAAAGTGGCAATGAGCGCACAAGTCAAATGTCACTTAAATCATTCACAATTGATTGCTGATTATTTTAACTGCTGTGTAGGAGTTGCTGCAATTGTTGCTATTGTTGTTGTTGTTGTAGACAATGATGCTCTTCTACTGTATGTTACTGTCATTCCTATGCCTCATTAAGTTGTTGAAGTGTGGATAACGTTTCACATTTATACTAAGCAACACATTTGTGCCATCATGTGGCATGCAACATCAGCACATGCAACAAATAAAATTGCAAAAATTCCAACAAACTGATATTTGTATTTTTTTTTTGTATTTTTGCATTATACGAAACAAGTGCACCACATGCCAAATATCTGCGTTGCACTTAAAATTCCAATAAATAATCACTTGCAACATGCTACAAAATGCCCATTTTACTAAGCGGCGGCGTAGCTACAAAAGCGTTAAAGCGCTTAAATTTATTATTGCCACATTGCAACAATAAGGAAATAGCATTCGAAAAATGCGTTTGATGGCATTGCAATAGAGCAGCCTTTGGTGATTATTTTTGCAGTGACCCCAATTGGCGCGCATGCCACATCCCACTTATTATATATGTAAAGCACTTGCATTTTGACTCAGTAAATTTATAGTAAATTCCATTGGCGTTGGCAGCACTTACCTTTTATTTTACAGAGAGCATATTTGGTGGGTTGTAAAAGTCGTTTGTGCTATAATTTTTGTGGTCACTCTAAGAGTTAGCGATTTGGTTGTTGTTGTATCTGAAAGTCAATCCAAAGCACGCTACTTTGTTTTTATTGATTAAAATTTGGTTGAAACTAATTATTTTAAAAGCTGCAGCTTATGGTTTGAGTTTCAGTGCGTTTCAGCGTTTTTAAATGGTCCCGAAATTATAGGAAAACAATACCGAGAAAGTTCCAAAATAATCCCGACACTATCCAGAAAACAATCGCAAAATTATCCAGAAACAATCTAGAAAGGAGCACTAATGATCTCCAAAAGGTCCCGCAATTATCCCGAAAAAGTTTCAAAATGATCCCAGAAAGGTTGTAAAATGATCCCGAAAACAATCTAGAATGGTACCGAAATTATGCCGAAAGCAACTTAAAATGGTCCCGAAATCAAAGGAAACCAATACCGCAAAAGTTCCAAAATGATCCCGAAAAAGTTCGGATATAATCCTGAAAACAGTCCAAAAATGATCCGAAAAGAGAACGAAGTGATCCCGAAAAAGTTCCAAAGTGATGGCGGAAAGATTCCAAAACTATCCCGAAAACAATCGAGAAAACAAGCAAATTAAAATGTCCCCCAAATGATAGGAAAACAATAACGAAAAAGCTTTAGAACGATCACGAAACTATTATATTCTAAAAACAATCGCAAACGATCCGGGAGGAATCTCGAAAGAGGCACGAAGTGAGCTCCGAAAGGTCCCGAAATTCTCCCAAACAACTTTCAAAAGGGTCGCGAAAAGGTTCTAAAATGATGTCAGAAACAATCATGAAATCATTCCAAGAGGAAAAAAATTATGCCGAAAACCTTGTGAAATGGTCCCGAAATGATAGGAAGCCAAAAACAAAAAAGTTCCAAAATGATACCGTAAAATACCCAAAATGATCCTGAAAACAGTCCCAAAATGAGCCAAAAAGAACCCAATCCCGAAAAGATCATAAAATCACGAACGCAAATTCGAGAAGATTCCGATGTGATTTCCGAAAGATCCTGAAATTATAGGAAAAAGCTCCAAAATGATAGCGAAAAGGTTCCCAAATGATCCCTAAATCAATCAGAAAATGGTTCCGAAAATTCCAAAATGATTCTGAAAAGGTTCCAGAATTATTCCGAAATGGCAAGTACATGATTTTTTAGAATGTTCGCTAGCACCATTAAAAATTAGTAAAAATAATCTGTACATTACTTTGGTAGCCACGCGTCACCCAAAGTTGCCCGAAATATGTTCTTGGTATAATAGAACAGGACAAAATCATTGCAACGCGCTGCTCAACTACTCATTAACCGATATTTTCTTCTACACAATTTTAAATCTCGTGCTTAAACATGACAGAAAATTAGTTCAAGTAAAATTTATTAAAAGTGCACCACCCACTTACACCGTCAGACTTTACATTTTAAGAGAAGATTTCTACTTACAACGCACCTAGCCACAGGCTATTTTGAGACAATAACTAAAAAGTTTACAAAAACAGTAAACAAGAACAAAACGAGCAATTGAAGGCTTGGGGCCACCCACGCTTAAATGGAGCAGAATGTAGAGGGAAAGGGCGTCCAATGCAACTTCAGCCGCAGGCGAGCAATTTCGATTTGAACAAACTTTGTTTGATGGCTTGAAGAGGAAAGGGAAGTAGAAAGTTTTGCTGATGAAAATTTTGTTACGCAAAAAGGACGAACATACATAAATAGATCGTAACGTAAGAGAATATTCCAAAAAAAAATAAAAAATGAATTGAGTGTAATTATGTTTAAAAAAAAGAGTAATGCACAACACGAAGCTAATTAAAGAATTTTATGAAGAAATTATGAGAGAAAAAATTATCAAAAGAGAAAAATTAAAAAATATAAACATTTACAACTTTGTAATTCATTTAAATATGTATTTATTATTTTTTGTACACGTTTTTTAAAATTAATTTATACAACTACTCCTACAATGGCTTTGCTGCATTTTCTGGAAATTACTTGTTTGCCAAGTCATTTATTTTATGATGCATTTTTATTGCTTTATTGCTCCCAAAGGATAAATTCATAAATTCAAATTCAAAACATACAAGAAATGAGACAAAGTTGTACTTGTAGCATACATAAATAGTCAGTCAGTCAGTCAAGTAATTCGCAATCGACGCATTGTAGTGCTTGCTGTCATCTGGCAAATGAGTAAAAACAAGCACCAAATCAGCAAACAACGACAGAAAATCAGCTGCCATCAGCCGTCAGCATCAGTGAGCAATTGAAAATTTCTTCTCCTAATTATTATTCGCCAACAATTAAACAACTCACTCAAAGCACAAAGTGTAATACTCACAGCGTCACGATACGATGCCACCGCAGTCTGCTGAATCATAAGCAGAGTTGCCACTTTGGTATATTTGAACCAAAAAAAGTACTTTTCTTAACTGCACAGCCAAGCAAAATTTATGACGTTTAAATAAGTGAGAACGGTTCATAAACCTCTCATTGATTAGATGGCGCCCAGATTTCAGCAGAAGAGCTGCGTTGAAAGCTAACACCTTCCAATGCTCTTTGACATTACTCAATTGGGATAGCCAGCTGTATGAAAAGCTGTAGCGGGTCGAAGGGGAGACTCGTTTATTCATTCCGTGAATTAAAAAAAAAATATTGGTACTTTTTCTCTGTAAATTGGTATATTTTACAATTGTTTTTAATCCAAAAATTAAATTCATCTGGCAACCTCAAACATTTGTTTACAGCTACAGATTGCTCATACGCAATGTGTTACCAGCCGAAATGCTGCTTTGCATACAAAGTCAAAGAGAGCGAAAAAAACACAACCGATTTAGCACTTTTTTCTGCGTCTGCTGGTCATTAAAATTACAAAAACAATGACAACAACTCTTAACGCTAATTGTGGTTGTGTGTTAAATATTGTTTGCTATTGTGCTAAAATTAATTTTTGTTTATGCTTTTGTACGTATGTATGTATACAAATATGCCTGGTTTTTTAAACAGTCTCTTTTATGTTGGAGAAATGTTGCCAGATTGACAAATTCGGTGCCAATATTTTAAAACAATTGAAATGCTGATGGAAGCATTTAAAAATTTATGTATGACAACGCAACAGTATGCTACTGAAAATATATTAAGTTATAAATAAGTAACTGTGTGGGCTTGCTTCGGGAGTTTTCAGATGAAATTAGCTGGCAACCCTAGCCAAAATTACTTCTGTATTAATAAGACACTGTGCCCCTATTGTATTGACTGCTTTGGAGGTGTGATGTGGGAAGTACTTAAATAAAGAATTCGGTATACATATTTGTTATTAATAAAATAACATATTCGTGTAAGGTGGCAACTCTGTTGAAAATAAATTTTATTTAAAAATGGCGTAGAGCACAGGTTCAGAATTTTATTGCATTTCATTAAGCCTACAAACATATTTTACAACAGGTGGCAACCTGGCCCAAATATTCTCTGTGGCAAGAGAGTCCTATCCTTCCAGATGGTTCATCCGCGCAACTCTTGCCATTCCTACCTAAAGGTCTTTAAACTGTTGTTTATAAAGGCGAGTTCAGGTTCAAACCAAACCACACAGGGGCTGGTGAATGCATGCATTGACTCAGCTTTCCGTAATTTTGGTACTTTTGTTGTTGTTTTAATAGCGAAACACTCTTCGGATGATTGGGAGTTCTACGAGCAGCTCTTTAATAGAACTACTTCTGTACGCCACGGTAATAGATTAGGTTATGTTAAGATAGTGCTCATGAGATACACCAAACTTCTACTTGGAGACTCTTGTGTCTTCTTCAAAGATTTACTTTCACATATGAACTCAAGAAGGAGCGAAAGATCCACTTCCCACACCTCTAACAGACTGTCGAAAAAGCGTGTTCCCAGACATCTGAATCGACTTGACTGTAGTCCCCGGCAGCTTCTACATAGTAAGCCGGTTGCAATACGCCATCGTCAAAGCATTGGATAGCACAATGTTCTGTGATGACACCCGTAAGTAGCCTTATCCCTGATTTATTTATGTTGAGAAGGTAGCTAATTCTTTTTCGGTCTAAAAATGGCCATATGCACCTTGAGACTTCGGAGTCATCCCGGCTTGTACATAGCAAATTGAATGTCGTCAGTCCTATAACAGTATATTTTTTAAAGAGGTTCTGCTTCAAAATGTGAAGGGCTTCAACATATTCGCTATTACCGAAAGGCAGTACCAGAGCGTACTGGGTTCATATCCGGCAAAGGACTGTCAATGCGACCTCACTACTCAAAACCTTCTTCGGGAAGTGTTTTTGTCGTTAAAACAACAACAACAACACCAACATTTTTATTTTTACTTTGAGCTGTTTAACGGAAGTAGTTAAAGTTCGCAGCAGTGAATCACCAAAATTATCCTCACTTATACATATTTTATGCAGCTTCTTCTTCTTCTTTGCCACTTACAACTTTCTCAACTTGAGCACTACAATTCGTATAATCTCGACCTCGTTCGCATAGCAAAGCAAGCGGCTCATTCTTAGCGAAGCCCCAAAACAACTTTAGGGAACAAATGTTGGAGAGCAACATCACCCACACTGAGAATGAGGGCAAAGTACAGCCAGTGAAGACATTAACATTTTCATAATTACTAAATTGTAATGTACATGAACTTTTGTACTTTGCTTATAATCGTAACAACAATCAAGAGAAGAATAAAATTATGGCGTCACATAAAAATATTTAGAACGAACATAAAGTAAAACAATGAAAAATATGAATGAGAATGATAGCAAGCAAAGTAAACCAAAAATATTAAATATGGAATTAAGAAAAGTTGCAAAGGATTAAAATAAAGCAGTATTCTTTTGTTAACGAGTTGCAAAATAATACTTGGTGGGATTTTGGAAACAGCTGGAATGGAAGAATTACTTGCTCTATTCCTTGTTGAGAAAGTGTGAAAGTTTTCTTTTCGCTATATTTGTTTTATATATATAACTTTCCTAACCATCTATATTTTTATTAAGTGACAGTTTTTGGGATCTCTACTTGATAGCGACATCTCTGCATTTGAAAGAACCCACCCTTTATAATGATAGCCAACCTACCATACCGAAGTTTCGAGCCAAGTCTAGTCACATCTTAAAAATAAAAATGGTTTAGAAAAAGTTATTTCAAAATAGAGTCGCCGTTGTCCCAAACATTTTGTTTTTAAATTTCTCTACTAAATTCAAATATTTTTTGAGAAAAACTTATATTTTCGGAAGCGAGCAAATTAAAATTATCAACGAGTAGAGAAATATTTGACAGTTTGGCTACAAAAAAATATGGCTCAAGCTGAATGAAATAGAAAATTTACAAATCCTGCTTTCTTTCATGGCAATTCTTCCTTCACTCCAACATGCACTTCTTTCCCACCAAAAAAAACCAAAAAAAAGTTCGAACAATTTCTCAAATTTTATTTTATTTGTTGCTGCGGTTTGCTCTCGAACTTAGCACCATTGTGTTTGCAGCGCTGAGCTCGCTTTAACTAATCTTCAGCTTGTAATGAGATTCATTATTAAAATTAAAACTGTAGCGCCAGCAGACTTGATGACATTTCACTCACAAAACACATTTCAAAGCTGGATTATATTTATTTATGAGTCATTTCCATTTGTAATAATGAGTATCTACTCTATTTGTGTGCCTTGGAGCTGTCAAGATATTGGAGATGGTTGCTTTTATGTATAAACGACTGCGTCCTTCCTCACTGAAAGTGTTTTACATTTCTGGCAAATGATTAATGAATTGCGAAAAGTTTTAAGCAAGTTTTACCACGAAATTGGAATGTTTTCATTTTGCTTTTTAATTGCGTTGAACTAAGAGGTGAAAGTATTAATTTGAGTTCTAATTATTTAGTTTTGCTCTGATTGGCATGAATTTGCGCACAAAGTGATTTGAGAAGACCGGGAACTCGAAGATTATTCGTTGCAGATTATCATCAAGAGGCATCATTGATTATTGTGCTTGTGAGGAGTCCTTTGAGCAAAATTCATTTTTTCTGCCGTCTCATTACTTTTTGCATTTTTAGCTGTGAATTTCACTTTCTGAATTTTTTCCTTTCTGAATGTATAGATAGGCAAAAAAAATTTATTTAGAAATTATAAAAATAAAAATTTAGGTCCCGAATGGGTTAAAGCATGGCGTTTAAAGGGTTAAAACGCTTAAGATAAGCTACTTAAGATAATTTAAAACTATTTTGATGTGAAAAAATTGGATTTCAGAGTTAAAAGAAAATTGAGGTCGTCAATGGGTTAACGTATGGCCGCTCATGGCTTATAATTTTAACTATTTACCAATTAGGTGCAGCACAACCCATTCAAACCTAACCAAAAAATCGTTCATAATATCGTTATAAAAATAAAAATGGAGATAACGAGTGGGTTAATGCATGACCGTAAATGTGTTTCTGAATTTTTGGTTTCTGAAAAAAGTTTTCTTAATTTTTCCTTTCGACTTTTGGTTTCTGAAAACTGATGGGCACCAAAGTGTTACCACCTAATCGTATTACATATTCATGCCTATTACGGTATCCGACGGATGCTTTGCGGTGGGAGTGCGAATCGCGAGAAAACAGTTGCGGATTTAACCTTTAAACCCAAACGCCATTGTCAAGATATTTTTTTATATTTCTTGCGTTGAGTAGGCTAGTAGATTTAAAGAAAATCGATAAAGTTATTTTTCAAAGTGTTTTAATTCAAATCCGCAACTGATTTTTCGCGAATCGATCCCCACTCCCCGCGAATGGCATCCGTCGGATATCGGAATAGGCATGATTCTTTTTTGCGTATACAAAAACTAAGTTTTCTGACCTTGAATATTTTTATGGGACTGTCTATGGTTTACAAACCTTACAGACTAAAACGTACATAGGTTTTAATTATATTAAAAAATAGTACATAGAAAGTTTTTCTTTGAATACATTGCGATTTACAAATATATCTAAATTTATATCTCTACATAACAAATTAAATTCCGCTAGTAGTCTGATAATTGGTTCATTGTGAGCATACCTGGTTTTGCAGAGGTCAATAGCAAATAAATCATGATGTCGCAAGTTTCTAGCTGGAACATTGAGTTTAATACAGTTCAATAAGAACGGACAATCAATAGTCCCATTGAGAACATCTCGAATAAAAACTAAGCCAGAGATCAATCGCCTACTGGCAAGAGTATGCAGACTGATCAGTCGGCACCGCGGAACATAAGACGGAATGGGCATATTAAACCTAATACTGGATAAAGCAAATTTTAGAAACTTTTTTTGTATACGTTCAAGTCTATTGGAATGCACTTCATAAATCGGATTCCAGATTATAGAAGCATATTCCAATTTGGACCTTACAAATGTACTAAACAGTAATTTTTTAGTATAAGGATCATTAAATTCTGAACTATTTCGTGTAATGAAAGCTAGAGAGGAATATGCTTTAGGTATGATGTAATTCAGGTGATCAATAAACGTGTAATTCGAATCAAATACAACCCCAAGGTCTTTGAATTTATAACTAGAACTAAGGACAGAACCAGAAATAGAGTACGAAGACATGAGTGGCAATCTGATTTTGTTGAAGGTGACCGAGCAGCACTTTTCGATATTGATCATTAGCATATTTCGATCACACCATTCCTGGAATTTATTAACCTCAATCTGCATAATTTCAATATCAGAGCAGCTTGTTATTTTTTTAAAAAATTTTAAATCATCAGCATAAAATAGATGTTCACACAAGGAAAAACATTCTGAGCAATCATTGATGAAAATAACAAAAAATAGAGGACCAAGGATTGAGGAACCCCAGAGGTAGCTCTATAAGAAAATGATTTTACGCTATCAACAACAACATAGTTAATTCTATCTATAAGGTATGATTTAACCCATGACAAGAAAGTAGAATGAAAACCAAAATTTTCAAGTTTATTAATTAATAAGTCGTGAGACACTCTATCAAATGCTTTTGACAAATCAGTATAGATTGTGTCAACCTGAAAGCCGTCCACAAAGGCTGAAATA
>OX608081.1:68721156-68823656 GCA_951509765.1 Sphenella marginata | reverse complement strand
TACTTCTATACCTGGATTTGGTTTGACTGAAAATCTATATACTCGTATATAAAGTACAAATTATGTTCCTATGTGTCCACTTGTGTCCTAAACGGATTGACCGATCATGACGAAATTTAGAACATGTACTGAAAACCTTCCATAGATGGTTATAGGCTACTTCTTTTGTCCTTATATACAACGTGTAACGAAAAATGGGGCGTGGCACCTCCCATACAAATGAGATTTTTCATGTCGCATATCTCCGAATGTGTTCATGCCAGGGCAATGAAACTTGGCAGAACATTATCTGAGGTCAAAATCTAACACCTCCAGGAAAATGGTAGAAAAGCGGGAAGGGGGCGTGGCACCAGACTTTTCATGTCGCATATCTCCGAATGTGTTCATGCCAGGGCAATGAAACTTGGAAGGACGTTATCTGAGGTCAAAATCTAACACCTACATGAAAATGGTGGCGTGGCACCTCCCATACAAATGAGATTTTTCATGTCGCATATCTCCAAATGCGTTCATGCCAGGACAATGAAACTTGGCACGACGTTATCTGAGGTCAAAATCTAACACCTCCAGGAAAATGGTAGAAAAGCGGGAAGGGGGCGTGGCACCAGACTTTTCATGTCGCATATCTCCGAATATATTCATGCCAGGACAATGAAGCTTGGCAGAACATTATCTGAGGTCAAAATCTAACACCTACATGAAAATGGTGGCGTGGCACCTCCCATACAAATGAGATTTTTCATGTCGCATATCTCCAAATGCGTTCATGCCAGGACAATGAAACTTGGCACGACGTTATCTGAGGTCAAAATCTAACACCTCCAGGAAAATGGTAGAAAAGCGGGAAGGGGGCGTGGCACCAGACTTTTCATGTCGCATATCTCCGAATATATTCATGCCAGGACAATGAAGCTTGGCAGAACATTATCTGAGGTCAAAATCTAGCACCTACAGGAAAATGGGGGAAAAGGGGAAAGTGATGGGAAAAGAACAAAAAAGTGTCTTTGAGTTCATTTTCATTTCTTGCATATTTTTATTGAAGCGAAGGGTGAAACCAACGGGTATAAGCTAGACGCGGCGAGTGATGAAAAGTTTTTCATGTTCAGCCGAATTTGGGTCTGCCTTGGTCTGTGGGAAGAGCTAAGTCGAGAACGATTTGAGAGTTCCGAGTGTTTCCTCTCGACGGTTCCGGCAGGGGCGGTTCCAGGATTTGGGAATGGATCCCCCTACTTCTTCTATGCAACATCAAGGACATATTTTATTCACGATGCCTGAAAAATATGTTTTTTTGTATTCAGAAGCGGACGGGGCTTAAATCCAAAGGAACCCCCGTGGATCCGCCCCTGGGCTCAAGTAAGCAGAGCAAATAAGATACTGGGTGCGACCTTACGCAAGTAAAATAATAAAAGTAAAAATTAATAATCCCAATTCGGACAGTTTTCTCAAGTAAACCGTAAAATTTATTTCCCGATAAAAATCTTTTGCGGTCCAGAAAATTTTAGTTAACATATCATATTTTCATTTTTGTATGATCAATAAATAGTCATAAATAGTGTAGTCAGTTGCTGAGTAATTTATTCTAATTTTTAATTACATATATTTGTTTAATATATACATATGTTTTACTCATTTCTGATATAATAATTATTATTGTTTCATTTTCAACAATTTTCATTTTTTCTATTTCATTCAATTAATCTATTCTCTCAACACATTACTAACTATTTATCACACATAGGGCTTCGGATCACGATACACCAGTCATTATGTGTCCTACTAACCTTCAAAACTGTCTTCCTTATTATTTCGTTCGTGATATGAGTTGTGACTGAATCACAAACAAGCACACGACATATGGAATGGTATGTATATAGAAACAATTAGCTCCGCACATTAATTTATCTCAATGAAACATTGCCTTTGTTTCATATCAAAAGCTTGACATTACTCAACGCCATTCAACAATTCATATCGATAAATTGTATAATAATTGGTGTGTTATATATCTTTGTATATGTCGATGGGTGTATGTGTGACTTATTCTAACAGTCCGTAGAATAAAAAATGGGATGTAAGCAGGGTTGTAAAAGAATGCATTCATATGCGAATGCAATCAGTTGAAGTCTTATTCAATGGCTTAAAATTTCGAATGCACTCATTGACTCACGTTTTGACTAAAGAATGAAAAAATTAAGTCTAAAGTCTTTTTGAAGTCACGACTTTGAAGTCATTTAGAGAAGTCACTTAATGACATAATTTTTTGAGTGAAGTCACTAACTATTTGCAGCAAAAATAATTTACGATCATGTCTCGTATGCCACAGGTAAATTGAATCCATATGACTCCAAATGACTACAATTGACTTCAGAGAGACTTTTTATTCAATGAATGCAATACATGAATAACCAAAAAATGAATGGAAACAAGAATTCGAAGTCGCAGAATGAAGTCAGAATGGTGACTTAATTTTTCAAGTCCCAGTCAAAGAATTCAAAAAATGGCTGCAATCATTTTACGGTAAGTAACTCCTTCGAAAGATTCAATGAAGGGCTGATAGAGATTTGGCTGGACTAAGGCATGGTTCAGGGCTTAACATCTGCGTAGCGAATTGAAGGACTAGCGTTGGCTTTTTTAGTGGAATATCAAGGTATCCCAAAATATTTGAAAACGACCCCCCCCCCCCCCCCCCCCGCTTAAATTGTTTGAAGAAAAGACTTCTGTTCCTGAACTTACTTCAAATATGAAAGAAAACTTATTTTATTTCCAGCTGAGGTATGGGTTTTTGAATCATATTTTAAATCGTGAAAAAAAAATCTAGAAAGGGTGACTCTTCCCAAAAATTGTGAAGTAGGGCGTTTTAAAAATATTCTGAGATATGGCGTTTTTCAAAAATATTTTAAAATAAGTTGTTCTTTCACTCGAAAATGAGCAATGTCGAAATGGATCAGGGACTTTTTGAGGAAGGTAAAGAAAGAGGGAGAGAGAGTGGACTAAGGATTAAGAAATCTATTGTCAAGGACGAAAAGCAGAGATTTTCAGTAGATGGCGCTATTGTCGTAGTGAGTATGTGGACACATATAAAGCTGAAGAGGGTGACTAGGAGGGATTTTCTTTTAACTAAATTGCATTCCGATATCTTTACTTTAAGCGGTTTCTGAGATATCTAACATAATGTAAACCAGGATAGACTACCTTAGCTTTTGAAAAAGACTAGTAGTAAATCAATATACCAGCGGCTAAATACGTCTGTTTTCAATTAACCCGGAGATCATTTCAATCGCGTCATATTTGTTTATAGGTGAGAAATGATGATCTATTTTAGATATGTTGTGTGAGGCAAAAATAATCCACGACTGTTCCAATCAGTAACACTAGAACAAGGCCTCTTCATCCGCTAAAACAGCAACTGGTATAACGACAAAAATCTTTAAATTAGAGCACAAGGCCTAAATATATGAAGGTAGATCCTTTTGAAAATTTTGAGATTCCCGACAAAGAAAACAATAAGAAGCGCTATTTGGCGGAAGAAGTTCTAATACAGGTTTGAGTCCTATACTGACTATAAAGCAACATAGCAACACACCCCAAAACCTTCGTATTTCTACGGTACCAACAATTTAAAAAGTCAAATTGAGAGTTAGAATTTTAAACCTTCAGTCCAAATCAAAGAGCTAAAGGGCTGTCGAGTCGGCTGGTGATTATAAAAAATTGCCCATTTTGCCTGTCAGTGACTGTATATAATATCTACATAAAATAAGTTTACTTACATAACATATTATGCAGATTATTATTTGTTTTTTCTTATCACAAATTTGTTTTGTGGGAATTCTATAAGACGTTGGTGAAAAGAGGGCCTTTGTGAGAGCTTTCTGGAGTAAGATTCGAATCGCCAAAGATCTATTGAGGATATCAGCTAAAGTTCGGTATTGTTACGGGATTGAGCTTCCACGGTTGTTGCAATGCCAGAAAGTTCTGAGTCTGGGTCATTTGAACGGTTCATTCCTCCAATCCAACCGTTTAATTTAGAACCCTCAGTGTACCGGGGAAAGTTGTCTTAAGCAACGAAACACCTGGTATATTTGCCAAATTTATATTCCGTGCAGTTGGCAATGGTATTTTTTAGTACTTTATGTAGATCACTTGTACCAGCTCCTCTCCGCGAAAAGGACCTCAATGTTCATATTTCAAAAGTTGCGTTAGAGAAAGTTTTTAGACTTATAATTCCTTCTGTTTAGTCCCTCAATCCCTCAGAGATCCTTATTGAAAACTACAGATAAATTCTTGTTGCTTTAGGAGAAGTCTAAGACGTGTCGCATATTTGTAGATTAAGGTGGTCATCTATTGGGAAATTTTTGTTTAAAGCCTACTTCATCAATCAGTAAGGCAATCTTAATTTCTCAGCCTGATTGACACTCCTTACTGTCTCCATTCGGTATGTTTTAGCCTTTTTGATTTTTAAAACGGGATCGAGGTTCTCATCACCACTGGTGAAGACAAATATATGGTGCGAGAAAAAAAATTCTTTGCTAAGGGAGCAGGAAATCGATGGTGGCCATCTTTTGAAACGAAAACAGGCTAATGTTCAGATCAAATAAAGTCTGCCGGGTCAACTAGTCATAGATAAATCTGTGTACATAAGATCATTAACATAAATATAAAAAAAGTTTTGTATCGAATTTCATAAATCAAGTCATTAAACACAAAATCAAATAAAATAAAAAAAAGATGCACATACCGGAAACTGAAGATTTTTTCAAAGAAATTCCTTCCAATGCTCGTGGTCGTCATCATCATTATATAAACTTTCAAAAACAAATTGAAGTAATTAATATACAAAAAAACGGTAAAACAACACACAAACACAAACAAAAATACACGAAGGTTAAACATAAACACAAACAATTGTTGATTTCATTGTTGTTGTTGTTGTTGTTATTGGCGATGAATAAAGATGTTGTTGAGTAAACGCCAAAATTTGCCAACTTACTAGAGCACATGAATGAGAAGAATTAAGAAAAAAAGCACACAAATAAAAAACGATAAAAACCGAATGATATTGAGCCACAAACGTTGTTGGTTTTATTGCGTTGCACAATTGAATTAAATTTTTTTTTCCTCAAGGGAAACACAGACGATTAGAAAACCTCAAAAGGGTGAGCCGCGCCGAACGCGTTTGCTTGACATGTGAGGCACTTTTTTTTCTTTTAAATTTTTTTTTTATTTTTTTAGATATTTTTTTTGCAAATAACAGAGCACTTTGCACAACACTTTATGTTGCTGATATTGTACATATATTCGTTATTCTTTAATTTATTTATTTTTTTTCTTTTAAGTAATCGTTATCGACGATATACACAATAATGATTGCATGAAATTATAAATTAAAGCACCACAAGTTTGGGGAGTATATGTATGTACCTGAACTAACAAAAGTAATGCACCCTGTAGGAAAATTGGACTAGTCCTTCGGAAAGTGTTTTACCTTTACAAAAAGCAACAACAACAAAGTTGGGTAATTTCGACAGCTCCAATTTGATTTTAGAGCACAGATTTGAACCATTCGAAACCAAGGGCTTAAAGGTAGGTTTAAGCCTATAATCAGATTTCTTTGGCAGTTACACATTTGTAGCTGTAAGGGACTTTGTCTCTAGCGGAATCAGCTTTAGCAGCGGAAATAGCATCGCCCAACAAATTCAATGGGTACCAATTCTTGACAACAATTCCTACTTTGGACTGAATAAGCTATTAAGAAACATTTTTGAATTGAAAGCAACAAAACTTTTTGCAGCAACGAGACGAAAACTTAAGCCAGGCAACTCCATAAGACAGCTGCTTTATAGCATTGCTCAAATTTTGTAACGATTTGCTACAGGGTGCTTACAAAAATGGCCATTGCACTTGCATACATACATATCTACTTTCCAGTTGTATATGTGAGATACAAGTTTGCTCTAATATAACGGTATTTGTATGCTAAATGCACTTAAACTCGTTAAAGCGCAACCGTGACAAACAATTTATTTGCATGTTGTTGTTGATAACTTGAAAATTGCAATTGGAACGTGAGCTTGACAAATGTATTTCATTTTAAATTTGATTAAAATAAAATTCAAGTTTCGTATTCTTCGTGTTACGGCCTATGTCTGCAATCTTATTGCTTTTGTATTTTAATTTTTGCAATCAAGGCAGTGAAAATCAAAGCAAGATTAAAAAAATTAATAGAAATAAAAAAAGAAAAAACATTATTTCAATTATTTCAGTAAAGTAAATCGCAGACGGCGTACACGATTTTCTAATTTTATTTTCATAGGTAGTTTTGTTTTATTTATTTACACGCAATTTTCCATGTATTTTGGTTTATTTTTAGTTGGCGCTATGACGTAGTTTTTTTTTAGAGATATTCATACATATTTACCTACGAAAACTAAAGAACAACAGACATTTCTTATCATGCATTTAACTGAGTGATGTATCATTAATCGAAAAAAATAATTTAAGAAATATTTTGGCTGATTAAGCACATTGTTTTATTGCTTAGATTTTAGTTAATTAGTTTTAGGTCAGTTTTCGTTTATTTGTCTCTTATCTGAAAATTTAGTATTTTGATTAATCGAAAAATTTATTTTGATTAATCGATCTATTTATTTTTATTAATCAGAAAATTTATTCTGATTAATCGGAATATTTATTTTGGTTAATCGGAATATTTATTTTTAATGATCCGAAAAATTATTTTGGTTAATCGGAACATTTACGGGTCGATTCTATAGTGGTAACAACATTCGATTTACCCGGCAAACAAATATCTTGGAAACTTTTACACCCGTTTGGTATTCTGCCGGCTCAAGTTGCAGTTCAATTTCGTAACCACCGAAAGAGGTGGTAACGCCAAGTAACCGCGACAAATTGCACTTGTTTTGTAAATATTTTTTTGGACAGAAAATAGCACAAATTTTATACACATACTAGTTCAGAAGAATTAATAAACAATATAAGCACTTTTTGACGTGATGTTTCGTGCGCGTTTGCCTTTTATTCTCTTTTGCGCATTGTTTGTTTTTGACATCGTTACCATGCGCGCTAGAATTGCGGGTACATGCACCGGTTACGATTTTTGGTTAGATAATTTTCTGGGTACAAAGTTTCCGGTTACGCTCAGAATCGACACGTTATTCTGATTATTCGCATTATTTATTTTAATAAATCGGAATATTTATTTTGATTAATCGGAATATTTATTTTGATTATTCGGAATATTTATTTTGATTAAAGGAAAATTTATTTTGATTAATCGAGATATTTATTTTGATTAATCTGAATATTTATTATGATTAATCGGAATATTTATTTTTAATGATCAGAAAATTTATTTTGGTTAATCGGAATATTTATTTTGATTAATCGGAAAATTTATTTTGATTAATCGGAATATTTATTTTGACTAACCGGAATATTTATTTTGATTAATCGAAGAATTAATTTGATTAATCGTAATCTTTTTTTAATTTATCGGAACATTTATTTTGATTAATCGTAATATTTATTTTTATTAATCGGAAAATTTATTTTGATGAATCGAAAAATTTATTTTGATTAATCGGAAAATTTGATTTTAATTAATAATACATATATCCTAATCAAATCTAACTAATCAACTTTTGAACGATGTATTTATCACGAACTTCATCTCAATGTCAAAATTTTTTCCATGAGAATATCTAAGCAAAAAATAAGATTTTGTAGTAAATTTTCAATATTTTTGAATAAGATTTCTATGATAAGAATATTGAAATTCTAACGAATAACTACAAATGATGGAAACTTGTCAATATAACGTCATAGTAGAGCATTTCAATTCATAGCTTTGCTAACCATATGGCTCATCGACAATCACACTTTTCCATTTTTAATACCACATTTTTGACGTACTTTTCAAATACAATCAGCACACGAGCCAAAAACAACAATCGAGCCAAACAACTAGCGAAATTCTAAAGCTCTCGCTACAAAAATATAGCACACAATTTACTAGTCTAATTTTGGCAAATACTTATGAATTATTTTTTTTTGTTTTTCCCTAATTTCATAGCACTTGTTTATCTAGAAAATAACAGAAAATTTCGTTTACTCAAAACAAACACATGGCAAAGTGATGCTGCGGGAAAACACTATAAAAAATAGTATAGTAATACTATGTGTAGTTATCGTTGATAAATTGAAAAAAAAAAAAAAACAAATATTTGATTTTTTATTTTTTTAGGAATGGAACTTTAAGTTAAATTTTTCTTAACGTTTAGAAATTTAATAAAAAAATTGTATTCAGTTTAAATGTTCTGAGGTTTTTAAATTTTTGCGATTAATTTTATAATTATCTTTTGCCCTTTTTTTCTTACTGAAAAACAATCACTCATTTAAATTCTGCGATAAAAACCCGAGAATGAAAGATCAATTGTGAAACTATCAGCTGCCATGCTTTCAGAAAATTACCGAATAGCTAGACCCTATACTTATATACCATATTTAGAGAAATATAATGCTTTTGGGGTATTTGAAGTTACTGACACAGTGGGATAAATAGGTTGAAACTTTTATATTAGTAGTTAGTAGTTCATTTCAAACTATGATTGTTATAAAATTTTATTTTTTTTAATAATTTTATTTTATTACTAAATTATTTTTCAACTTCTCAATTTTAAAAGATTTTTTCACTATTTTTTAAATGTTTGGGTATTTTTTCAAATTATTTTTTCTCTTTGTTGACACCTTTTATACTACTGATCTTTGCAATTTTGTTTTCTTGTTTACATTAGTAATTTTTGCATGTTTGACAACTTAACATTGTTATCGAACTTTAAAGTTTTTTATGATTATATTTTAAATAATGAATAATTTTTTTCCAAACTTATTTCTTTTCAAAATTATTTCGCGACTGAAATATTTTGGATTTTTTTTTTACTATTTCTCAATTTTTATTTTATTATTTATCAAAATATTAGACCCATTTTTTAATATCAAAAATAATTTTTAAATGGTGTAAACAATTTTTTTTTATTTTTCGTTACGACTTAATTTTAATGCTTTTCAAAATATTTATCAAATAATTATGCACTTTCCTTAAATAATACATATACTATGATTTAGATACATTATTTTATAATTTTTTTATAACATATTTTTTGGCTTTTGTTATTAAAAATTTTGCCAAACGAATTAATTTTCTTTTTTGCGAATTTTTTTGTTGTTTTGAGTGTCAATGTATTGATGTATTTAATTTTTTTTTTCATTTTTAAGCGATTAAAAATTTTATGCAACATTTAAATTAATTATTTTTTCATTATTTTGGCGTTTAATATTTTATTGTTGTTGCTACTTTTGTTATTTTTTTTTAAAGCGCAACTGCTTAAAATCGCTATCATTCACTTTAAAATCGGAATTGGTTTGAAAAGCTCCACTCTTTTAGCCATTAATAAAAAATTTAACAAGTAACAACAACAAAGTAAAGCAATGCAAAAGTCCGCTATTAAAACAACTCAACCGTGAATTACGATAGTGCAACAAAACCAACAATAACAACTCAGTAAAATAACGTTGACATTCACCAAAGTGGACTTGGTCTTGGCTATTGCAAGTTCTTTCACTTCTTTTGCAGCAAACAAACCCCCGCACTGCTTGCAACACTGCCACTTGCAACGCCACTCCAATTTCCAACTTCTTGCCCTTCAACTTTTCATATTTCGTTTACTTTTTATGTACCTACTCGTGTAAGTACAACAATTTTCACATTCACAAGAATTTTTTGCTGGCATTCACTCTGATTCTTCCCGCAGGTCGTTTGGTTTCTTCTTCCTTTTTTTACTTATTTTGGCTTTTGTTGTTGTCGTTATTTTATTTATTTTCTACTTCGCACAAGTTTTATTTTGTGAGATCGCGCGTTCGCACACAACGCGTTCAACGGCTACTGCGCATTCGTTCGTTTTGAAAGTATCACGGCGACTAACTGAGCGTCGCAGATGTGCTTGTTGGTTGGGCTGGGTTGGTCGGTTCGTTGTTTGGTTGCTTCTCTACTTGGCTAGCCGGTTGTTGTAGTTGGCGTGATCCAGTGAGTAAATTTTCGTGTATCGCTTGGCTGCGTTCGCCTTCAGTTTGTCCACTAGCGGTGGCGCTGCTGTCGACGTCGTCGTCTTCGGCAACCCCAAAAAAAAGTTTACAAGGCAATACTTAGTATTACAAGTACAACGATCACTAGAACCAATTGTGAGCTAAAACAAAGTTGTCTTCTGGATTTGTTTTGTTGCGTTCATTTCTGCTTCTTCTCCTGAATTGGATAGTTTTTTTGACGCGCTTCTCTGCTCAGATTTACGAGTTTGTGTGTTTTGCTTTGTTTTTCCTGAATTTCTTTTGTTGGTTGTATGACTCAGTTTTATATATGTTTGTTTGCTTTGTTGTTGTTTTTGTTATTGTTATTTTAGTCGGTGTTGATTGCAAATACACGAAATTACCGTAAACACACATTCACCGGAGCGAATTCAAGCGAGTGCAAGCGATATGCAAATTGGAACAGCTAGTGAGATTTCGAGAGCTAATTTGTTCGCATAATTGTTCTTAGGGCGTATGAAAATGGCATGAGGGGAACTGCTGGGCACTCAAAAAATAGACCATTTGATGGGAAATAAGAAAGGTTTTTTTTATAGATTGTGAGTAAGAGACGTCTTGCAAAAAAGAAGGGCACAGTTTTAATGGAAAGAAGAACTCATTTAAGGGGGGCGCCCAAGAAGCCAGCAGGTTTTTGATGTTTTTAGATCCCGTACGAGTTAAGGGACTAATAATATGTCTTCGTATCTTTCCAGCTCAAGGTTGTCCTCTTTTCCCCAGGTTGTTGTTTTTGTTGTTGTAAGCAGTGCTTCGCCCTGCCCAAAGGGCCAGTACAATCCTAGTTATCATCGGGCTCATGTTAGGGGAGTTAGAAGAGTATGTTCCGAAGAACACGAAAAGAGATGTTTTCCCCAGGTAAAGTCCCCCATTTACTTTTAGCTGATCTGTAATCTAAGTCATTCAGAAACGGTTTGAGATACTTACAGCCTGTAGTCGCTGTCGTAGTCATTCTGTTGTTGTCTTCCTGTTTTGCAAACGCTGTGAACTAAGTTGAAGTGACGAATACTCCGCCCATTTCTCCCATTTCTTTCACTTCTGAAGGCTATATGACTGTCCAAGCGGCACGACTAATCAGAACGAAGTTCTTGAATCGATCAAGTTTCCCTAGGACTGCCCCCAAAGGTATAGAAGAATATTACCGAAGGGTTGGTCGTCCTAAATAGTTTATTTTATCTTCAAACTAGCCCCAATTTGAAACACTACGGAATGGCAAACTCAATCTCCGCTTGGTCTTTTCAGCCTAAAATCGCTTTGCCCCTACTTTCACCGTCGGTTCGAATAATAGCCTATAGGTCGGAGCTTAGATTTATGCTAGAACAATTTCCCGAACGAGATTAAAAGTTACACTGAAGATGGCGGAGCGCCGAAACCAGTTTGTAAACCAACAAAAATTGACAAGGGATGACGGAAAATCGTTCCAGTATAAATCTTACATTCACCCTGTCGGAAAAACAGAAAATCAAAATATGTACATAACTCATAATTTATTCTTACAATAAGTTTTACCAATAAATTCCATATTTTTATTCCTTGAACTATGTAGAGAGTTTTGGATAAATAATCGATTACTCAGACCCGCGATCACATATCTATGCCCGCATACAGCTCATGTGGATTATCATTAAATCATGCTCTCGTAGAGGTCCATAACTCTTTCAGAGAGCTTTCCTCCGGAATACTCCGAGCGACGTATTGTCAGTTGTTAAAGCTCACCGCAGTTATATTCTACGACTTTCTCTAAGCTCCCACGGCGACAGGTATTTGAAAGCCTAATTATTTCTCACACCGAATATGAACTAAAAGCTTTTCAGAACGCTGTCTAGTTTACCATAGACTTAAGTTATAGGAACTTTGGTAGTTCTAGCTGAAATATCAAGAAGTCCAAAAGAAAGACAATTCCAAGCTAAAAAACATTTGTTCTGTAATATATTGTCCACTCTTTAAATGCATTCCTCCCTACAAAAACATTGTGCACTTGTACACTAAAAACCTAAACCAATGGATCGTTAATGCATATTAAGAAGCTCATTGGGGACTAACGTCAAAATTACTGTTTAAAGATCCATATTAAGCGCTACAGTTGAGTCCAAAGAATAAGGAATGTTCGTTGGAAGCACTGCTACACTTCACGTGAGTTTCACGACAATGGCGCCTGAGTGCCAAACTGACTCGGGTTTTATGTGACGTAGAGCAATTATTTCATTCCTGTTCTCTTTAATTCGCATCCATGAGTGGTGGTGCCGAATAAGCAGGGAGAATGGGTAATGTTGCACGGTGCACGAACAATATTGAACAACTCTTAGCTCAACAGTTTAGCTGAGGGAGCTGTACCATGGGGTAGTGAAATCGGACGAATCTGCGTACAACAATAGTTGGAACCAACGAGTAATTTTATGGAAACGACTTTGTTTAAGCTTTGAGGGGGTGAGTAGTTTTTTATTTTATTTGAGTTTTTTATTGTTTTTATTTATTTAGAGTAGATCGGGGGTGTGCGGAGCACATTTTACTGGTGACGATCTTTGGGAAAATTATTATTATTTTATTTTATTTATTTGTTCTATATAGAACTGGGAGGGCACCTTTACACCTTGTATGTATTCATTGGGGGTTAACACTGGGGGCTCTGAGGTAAAAGCGCGGGATGATCTCCTCATTTTCCCTTGGAAAAACTCCATAAACTTTATCTTCATAATAATTCATAAGCTGGTTGAAAATTATAAAAAGGGTGCGCAAATGATAAACGAAAGAAATTGCTTAAGTCGCTTAAGCAGAGTTCTAGTAGTATCCTAGTAGGTTAGTGTACTGGACGGATTTCAAAAGACCCATTCCCAAAGATCTAGTTAGTTATGAAACTAATCTAGAATTGAAGAGGCTGTGAAGGCGAGCGTCCAAGGAAATAGCATTAACCGCAACTCTGCCTGAAAATGAAGGGATATACATAGTTGAAAACACAAGGCAGATGACACTCATGGGTTCTTCCTTAATCATTTTATAAGCGGTCGGAGTTTATAGAGCTTTTGTTGTATCGAGCATAAGTACGTAGTTAATCCGGTTTACTGCCACCATCTGTTAGGGCCTTTAGCTTGTAACGAACATGCAATTGTTGGACAGTCAACTATCTGCCATTTCGTCGTTTGCAACTTCATTGGTGACGTTCTTTCAACTTGCACTTTTTCGCTTTTTTGTCATTCGCCACATCTTTCAACTCTTCTTTTAACTTGTCGTTTCCTCGTTTTACTTGAATGATTGCAGTTGCATGCCGAGGTGTAGGGGTGTCAGTGTGTGAGTTTTTTGTAGAGATTTTTATAGTTTCGGAGGGCCAATGCATTACGGAATGTGCGTAAATATATTTGTGGTAGCCGAAATGGCCCATTTCACGAATGACACATATACTTATATACATGTATAAGGCACGTAGATATATTTTTGCAAAATTTTGCTGAGGTGTATGTAAAAAAGAACATTTCGTTAAAAGCAACAACAACAATAGTCATATTTTGTTCCCCTAATTTAAGAATACACGAACTCTCAACAAATTATGTAAATGAGTCATACCAGCTGCTCGATGTGAGAAGGAGTGAAAAAGCTAACCTCAGTCGACGATAAATAAAATGTGATCTTAGTCATTGAGTTAAAAAAGAGAGCTTCCCAAAAAAAAACTAGGCAGGTAGACACATCTGTAAAAAAGCGGTAGGAAACCTAGGACCTGTTAACGAAATTCTTCCAAATAACGAGAATTGTTATTACGAATCGTCGAACAAGCTGATGAGCTAACACTGAGTCCTGTGGCTTTGTTATATATTTAAGATTAAAATTCAGACTGGCCTATCGGTAATGATCACGACGCCAATTTAAAAGGAAATTAGGAACATTTTGCCATTAGTGAGCAATGGTTTGTATAGGCTAACAATTTTTTTTTTAAATCAGAAACGGATCTGAAAGAAGTAAGATCTTCCCGCACTACAACCACACTAAGACTCTGTCTTGGGTTATTAACATCGTTCCAAAAGGCCAACCACTTGAAATATCTGAATAGGAGATCGTTCTTTCCAGGGAGACTATAGACATGCTGACTCTATTTCGATTTATTTCTTTATCCACCACTGTTGGAGATCCTTGTTTACTTTAACTTGTGTCAGAAGAATTTGATTATGCGATTTTCGGAATGATCATGCCCATAAGGACGGACGGAGCACTGGTTGAATTTTTTTTGAGTAGAAAGATCTATTTGTGAATCTAGATTTTCTTGAAGCCCTCACTGCAATCGTGAAGCCATTGCTAGTGCACTGCTTTTGAAACATTTCACATTTCTAGACAAGTTCAGTTTTAAAACCTTCGATACTCCAGTGCCTCTCAAACTGTGCTTATTTCTATACACTGGGCTTCAAACTTTTATGATTTACGTAGGAATGCGACTGTGAGCAGCAAAAATCGATTAATCAGTAAGCGCTTCTCTTTAGATAAATCGGTTTGTAAAAAATCGATTATCAAGCAAATAGTAATCGATTTTAGTACATAAATCGATTTTTCTTACGCAAAATGGTTATTCAATTCAATAGGAAAAATGTATTATGAGTAATTGATTTAAGTGAAAATCATTTAAAATAAACGATTTAAACTTTGTAATAATATCTATGATATATTAAAAATCAGTACACAAAAATCGATAATTAAAAAAATCGATCTTAGTAAAAATCGATTTATTATGCGATATGCAAACTGTTCTGGTATGGAAGCGGCGAATAATCTAAATGAGGGAAAAGGACTTCGCTATTAATGTCGGTCAACTCAGGTGGATCTATACAGGGTCTTTAGAGCAGCATGAAATGGCTTTCTTGAAATTGGCGCTGCAAATCATTAACAAGAAATGCCAGCAGTACATAACTCCTCTATATCGCACTCACGCGCACTTTAAATACTAAAATTTCGCTCTCACCACACTTCCTGTTTTGGACTGGAAAGTGCGGCATTGCGGTCTTAGCCATTTTTGATGCCTTGGAATTTTGTAATAATTTGCAATTCTTATAAGGTTGGAGAAAACTTAAATGAGTAAAAAGAAAATGTTCAGCCCAATGAGCAGTTGTAACAACATTCCGTAATAATCGAGTATAATTTCCTGGCAATGACAACATAAATAGCACGACTCCACTAATAGTCGACAACAACAGCACCTCGGGCGTAAAAACATAATAACGTTTTATTGAATAAAAACCTGTACAAAGCGCGAGGTAACAAAATGGCAAAAACTACAAAAAAAGGCCAACATTCATAAAAATCTCTGCGCAGCTGGAGAGGAAGGAAGCAACAACAATGCAGCATAATGATAATCATAGCAAAAGAAAAATCAACTTAAATACGCAACGTCCGAGAGGCGGAACGAAACAACATGTTGCAAGTGGCAGCAGCAAACTGGAGTCAACAACATCTCAAATGCGTAAAAGCTGAAAGCAACAAAAAAGAAAATTTCAGAAAACGAGTAGATGAGGTCTTAGGTTGGATGAGATCAAGCATTGTATAACCAGTTGTGTTGAGATGTTAAGGAGCGTAACTTAATGGTAGACGAGGGAGTACCTACTGAGTAGAGGCTGTAATATAAAATATCCCAGCAAGAACCCTGAAGAAGATTTAAGCCAAACTTCTCTTCTAGTTTGTGGAGTGCTGCTTTTATTTTTCTGAGAAACTGACGCGACTTGCATGTTCTATGACAATGCCCAAAGGGATTTTAGCTGGGAACCTTGTCAGAACCAAAAATACACTTGGTGCGGTTTGCCGATATCTGTCGAGGTGTGATCACTTTTTGGAAAACTTTGTGGTTGATCGTCAGACTTACTGATTTACTACTATTTTTAAACCTACGGCAATCTCATGCTATACCATCCTAGCACAACTGGGTATACAAATTGCAATGTGAAGAAATTCGCATCAAGTCAACTGAAGTCGCACAAAGTGACAGTAAATAAAACAACAACAATAACTGGAAATAAACAAACCACATGAAAAATTCGTACGCAACGCTGCACAACGATGCGGCATAAACAACAACAAACAGCAAACACTTGCTTAATGCTTACAACAACATTACTTGTCACCGAATATTGCTGGTGGCCTGCCGGTCTGCCTCTCGCTTAGTAGACTCTTTCTTTGTTTGTTTGCTTGCTTGTCTGTATTTGGCCATTGCTGCCACTTGTGGCCACTTCATTAAATGCAATAACCCGGCAACTAAAATTGCATACAAAAGCAATAAAAGTAATAAAGAAAATAATGTCAACGAGAAAAAATATAATCAAATATGCGCCAAAAGGTAAAAAAAACAATAAACAACAAGTTGATAAAAGGAAAAACCACTAAATTGGCATTTGCTTGGGTTAGCAGGAGTCACTGAGCAGCAGTAAAGGTGAAAGTGGCGTGGCATTCGAATGGGGAAAATGCGCACAAATGCTGTTGCAATAAAAACACAAAAGTCACCTGGTCATGGTTGAAATGAAAAAATTTTAAATAAATAAAAAAATAACAACAAAAGTGGAAAAAATGAAAATATCTTATTTCAAGTGCAATGACTCGCCGTTGTTGATTAACACTTGTTGTTAATTTCTATTGTTACTCTTCAGAAATCAATACTCTCATGTGTTGCAGGTCAATTAATCAGTGATTGAAGTCAGTTCAATGATCATAAAAAACAGAGCTAAAAAAGCTAAACTTAACATAATAATAATAATAATGTATAAACTAAAGTAAAATAAAATAAAATAAAATAAAATAAAATAAAATAAAACACAATAAAATAGAATAAAATAAAATAAAACAAAATAAAATAAAATAAAATAAAATAAAATGAAATAAAATGAAATAAAATAAAATAAAATAAAATAAAATAAAATAAAATAAAATAAAATAAAATAAAATAAAATAAAATAAAATAAAATAAAATAAAATAAAATAAAATAAAATAAAATAAAATAAAATAAAATAAAATAAAATAAAATAAAATAAAATAAAATAAAATAAAATAAAATAAAATAAAATAAAATAAAATAAAATAAAATAAAATAAAATAAAATAAAATAAAACAAAATAAAATAAAATGAAGTCAAATAAAATAAAATGAAGTCAAATAAAATAAAATAAAATAACATATATTTAAATAAAATAAAATAAAGTGAAATAAAATAAAATAAACTTAAAAAATTAAAATTAAATAAAATATGCCATTTCCGTCATGTCCCATTTTACATTTTTTCGTGTTATGTCATTGGTATTAGAGAATATTGATTGACAGCAAAAACAACAGTGTAACATTAAATTATTAGCACGTAAAAGAGCCATAAATTTGCAATAAAATACCTAAAAGTAAAAAATGTGCAATAATTTGCTGAGACCCAACTGTCAATGGCCATGGGAATTTGAAATATGATTAACATCGAAACAAAATAAAATCAAAACAACCAAAATGCAATGAAGCCAAAAAGCATAACTAATTATTTTTAGCACGTTTTAATGTTGCTTCATCGCTGTATTGATTAGCTGATAACAAACCAATTAACCCACAATTCTAGAAAAACATAAAATTTTTCTGAGGAGCCAAGAGCAGAAAACGCTAGAAATAATAAAAAAAAAATTAAAAATAAGAAACAAAGTTAACAGCAATAAAAAAGTAGAACTAAGCATTGAAGCATAACAAAAACAAATTTTCGTACATAAATAAATAATTTTTTTTTTATTGATGGGCGTCTTTTTGGTTAGGTTTCTATTTGAATTCTAGCAAGTTCTTCAATTCAAGAGATTAAGCTATGATATATTAATTTTAGTTATATTCTTTTATGATTCTACGTAGTATTATATTACTTTATGTTAAGTTTTTTTTTTTAGGAGGCGAGTAGTTTTTTTTTTATTTTATTTAATTTTTTATTTGAGATTTTTATTATTTTTATTTATTTAGAGAAGATTGGGGGTGTGCGGAGCACATGTTACTGGGAACGATCTTACCAAAATTATTATTTTATTTAATTGTTCTATATAGAACTGAGAGAACCTGTTACACCTTGTATTTATCCATTGGGGGCGAGCACTGTTGGCTCTGCACGAGATTGGCTTCCTCATTTACGTTTGCAAATTCCCCATTTGGGTTATGCAGCCATAAGCTATACCTTTAGAATATTTCAGAAGCTAGCTGAGAATTATAAAAGGGTGTGCAAATGAAATAAACGAAAGAAATTGCTTAAGTCGCTGAAACAGAATGTATGTATTTCAAAATTATATTTCTATTCTAGTTTTTTTTATTGCTTCAAATTTTTTTAAATTTATGCAAAAATTTTGAAATTTTTGTTCCAGTTTTTATGAAATATTTTTTCGAACACTTTTGGAAATTGCTGAAAAAAGCTTTTCTTTACAAAAAAATTTCATTACTTTTTAACTTTTAGGAAATACGATTTTGGGCTCAAGTAAAGTTGTTTATGCTTTTGAAAAAAAAAAAACTAAGCAAAAACTTTTGCAATTATTATTTTTAAAATGTCGACAAACAAAGTTCAAAAATTTTACATTGCATCTGTTGAAAAATATTTTCGAAAAGCTTTTGAAATGTCAGAGGAAGATTTCAAATATCGGTGCATTTTTTTTTTAATTTTTACACCCAAATATTTCTAATTACGTACATACATATATTTTCTCCGAAATTGCTCACTGTGCCCACACTTAAAATTACCAACAACAATTTAGCAGCATTTTAGTAGTCTAGAATCTCGTACTAAGTAAACGAAACTGCTTTAGATATTTATTGCTCGTGTATCTCAGCGCAACGCCATTTATTTGGTGCCTCCTCTTGTCGTATGCAATATGAACAAAACGAATTTTCGAATATTTCCAAATGCTCAGTCGCCACTTTTGCCCCAGCTCAGTTGGCCATGCGACGCAGCTCATTTAAGAAATTTAATTCAGTGTGCGCTGAGTGGCAAATAACAAATTTGCTGGCGCGCTAAAAAGATCCAACAAATAGCGCCTTGAAATGGGCAGCAAGCATGACTTGTTGTTGTTTTTTATTTGTGGATTTTTTTGTTGTATCTTTTTAAATTGCGGAAAATCATGAAAATGCATATTTTCGTTTGTTTCAGCAATTAAGGCATCCAAAAGATATCTACTTTGCAACGTTCGCCATTGCCTTTACAGCACGCGCAATTGCCCACTAGCTCTGTGGCTCATGCTGGTGCCAATGAGCTTACGAACGACCAGCACGCTGCAATGTTCGTCTGCGAGAATGACCAAATTGTGTATGGGAGCGTGCAGCCGTTGCAACTTCCTTGTGTTTGTTGTTGTTTTAGTTTTGTTTAAACATAATGAAAATACTATCAACTATATAATTAACGGTATACATACTATATACATATATAAATATGTATGTATCTATGTATATAAAAGTATTTTAGAGTGGTGAAAGTTTTATCGTAATTATCGCGCGAAAATATTAATTGTTAGGTGACTGGGTTAATGTGTTTGGAAACATTTTTTTTGTTTTTTTTTTTGAAACCCAAGATTTGTGCAAGTGGTTATAAAAATTTTAAAAGTAAGCGTTAAAAATGCATGACGATAATAATTATAGGCCAAGTTAGATTAGGTAAGGTTAGTTAGCCGTCTATGAAAATACCAACGAAGCATGTAAGTAGGAGCCCTGTCTGCGGCTGAGTAGAGATATAAGTCTCAATGCAAAATCTCAAAAATCTCTTTTGACGTGCTGAGGATAGGAATTACTTTTTAAATAAGTTTATGTTGCATGATCGCGGAGTCCAACTGTTACTTAGGCAGTGGGGAACCGGGCAGAGCCCCTTACGACTTCGCTAACCAGTGGCCTGACAATCATCTCATAAAGAAAGTGTGGCACTTTTGGGTGGGGGAGTATACGATGACTTCTCTTCAGTCGACTCAGAGTTTCCTAACTCTATCTTGGGCTTTTGGCCAAGGCAGCTTCAAATCAAGTCATATATAAAACTATCAAACCGTATAAGAGTAATTCATTCAATCGAGGGTATTCAGAAGGCAGGGATCTAACATATTCTCAAGAGGAGTGCGAACTACATTTTCCTGGGGTTGACGGCCAGCCCGCTAAGAAGAATAGTGAATTTGCTCGGGAGTCAAAATAGTTCAGGGCATTAAAACTCAGCCACTTCTTTGGATAGGACTTCGAATGCAACGAGGCTGTTGACTGAAAGCTCCCATCAGTTCAAGAGAAAAGAGAAAAGAATTTTTCGAAATTGCTTTGAAATATTATACTTCGTAACTGATAACCTAAGAGGTCTGAAGACGGTGGAGCACTTACAACTTTGATCTGGACGTTGTTAAAATGCGAACTCGAAAAGATCTGTTCCGTAGTTCTACCCGTGGAAGCTACAAGTTTCGTGGAATTTCCTTTAAAAGATATTCAGATATTTACTAGGCAGGACGAAACACTGTTACAACAACAACAACCATAATCTGTCTCCAATTCCGACCAATCTTTGAACTCCTACCATAGCTTGCCATCTTGCTGCCTCAAAGTAAATTACTTCCTTCTTAAATCACTTCATTATACAACTTTTAATGTAATCCTCCTTCTTCAGCAGTTCCATGAACCGTCGCAATTAATTGCATCTTCCTAACTTTAAAAGTAATATCCTACTAACGCATCAATAATTGTCTATATACGGCACAATTAAGCACTAAAACGAGCGCCCCCCATCCCACACCCAGAGATATACAAAGCCATAAACCCACAAACAAATCATTAATAGCGCATTGAATATGTGCCTTATAAGTTCATATGAATTTCTGACTGATGACTTGTAAGTACAATCATAATGATGAGTACTGATGCAATCAAATCTAATCTACATGCAAACATGTTGGAGTATGAGTAGATATTAGTGGATATCATAAAACCGTTAATATTTTAATATAGACACGTACGAATGCAAACCACTAATACTAAAACCCACACACACTGGGAATTGAAAGAAAGGGGGCTGCCTACACGAAGGGACGCTAGATATCCACCCACACACATGAGCTCAGCTTCCCATTTGACTCACTTTTCAAACTGTGCCGAGTACTCTGATTGTGAAGTACTTACAGGTCAACAAACAAATTACGCATATCAATGTTTGTAGGGGGATTGAAGCAGCAACCCTGCTGGAAATAAATTGGCATTACCGTACTTTTCTTTCAATTTCCTTAAAATTTTTCGCTTTCATTTATTAATGCAGTTTCTTTTTATTTGTTTTTTCAATTAAATTTCAATTTTTTATTATTTAATTTTATTTTATTTTATTTTGTTTTATTTTATTTTATTTTGTTTTATTTTATTTTATTTTTATTTTTTTTATTTTATTTTATTTTATTTTATTTTATATTATTTTATTTTATTTTATTTTATTTTATTTTATTTTATTTTATTTTATTTTATTTTATTTTATTTTATTTTATTTTATTTTATTTTATTTTATTTTATTTTATTTTGTTTCATTTTATTTTATTTTATTTTATTTTATTTAATTTTATATTATTTTATTTTAGTTTATTTTATTTTATTTTATTATATTATATTTTATTTTATATTATTTTATTTTATTTTATTTTATTTTATTTTATTTTATTTTATTTTATTTTATTTTATTTTATTTTATTTTATTTTATTTTATTTTATTTTATTTTATTTTATTTTATTTTATTTTATTTTATTTTATTTTATTTTATTTTATTTCATTTTATTTCATTTTATTTTATTTTATTTTATTTTATTTTATTTTATTTTATTTTATTTTATTTTATTTTATTTTATTTTATTTTATTTTATTTTATTTCGTTTTATTTTATTTTATTTTATTTTATTTTATTTTATTTTATTTTATTCTATTTTATTTTATTTTATTTTATTTTATTTTATTTTATTTTATTTTATTTTATTTTATTTTATTTTATTTTACCACCTTTGAGAGCTTTTCCCTACCGGGTAGAACTTCAACTTCCTCTGCCTCAACAAGCCTATATCCATATATTTTCAGCCATTAGTATGCTCAGCCCCTTCTTCATTCCTCGTTAATTTCCCTCCCACCTCCCACAATTCAATGCCATTACAATTCGCAAACGTTTAGTCGTAATTACGTGCAACATCAGGGCTAAGTTCATGCGAATATTTATTGGTTATGTTATTAATGATATGCCACATATGAAATAGCCCTCAATGCAACTTTATAACTTGCATGCTCCCCAACATACTGCTAATGTGTATTGGATGAATGATTTGTGCTGCTTTAGTATTTGAACTGACTTGCCAAGTTTTTGTTGTTGTGTAATTTTTTTGGGTGGGCGATGAGCATTTGAGACACTAGAATTTGAGATAGGTGAGTGCAAGCTTGTTTGTGACGATTGAACTACTTAATGAGGCGTAGAGGAGGTTTTATTCAATATTATTCACAGGAATCTTTTGGACGAAAATTTTAGAAGGAGGACCTTCTGTGAACCTGTGAAGTCATACATCGGACTACTTTTCTTGCCTTGGACATGCATGAACTTGAAAGCTTGCATTGTACATTGCAATGTGAAAAATTCATCGGGCACTACCTATACTCACCAAATATTCAAGCAATATCCCATTCTCTACAAGACTAATAATTTTAAAATGCGAATACAACTGAAAAGCAGTTTATAAAATCCTACCCAGTTTACATTAAGAGATGTCCCACACTACCTTTTTCTATACGCACCATAAAAGCGATTAAAAGCTTTACAATCTTGTAAGCCTAGCGGCAAGAAAGATAGGAAAAATATTTTGAGTTTTCGAAGGGGTGCCGTTTTATGAAGCTGGGATGCGTGCAGACAAACTGCAGCTGTTGCCAAGCCTCAAACCACAACCAAAGTGGCACTTTAGTGCTGTGGAATTTCAAGGGGAAATCGATAGAATACCAACTAAAAAGATTCGACGTAATAAAATTTGTATTGCCAATGTGAAGACGAGGAGAAGGTGAGCAATGTAGTTGAGCTTAAATGGCTAGTACTTCAAAGTGCGCGCTTGGACGTTACGCAGCACAGGACACCCAACAATCGGTAGTGAGGTCAGCCGGTACGGGGCATGAGTGCATTAAATCTTATATTTTCAATTAAAAATGGGAAATTGAACATGCCGCATTGCTTGACCCTACAACACACGACCTCTATCGTGGGGCCATGTCAAGCTCACAGGACATTATGCGTGGAGCATAGCGCTTGAGCTGTGTTGTGTGTGTAGTCTGGTGTAGCTTTCGATTTTTTGTTGTAAAAATATTTTGTAAATTTTTTTCTTCCCTGAGCTTTTATCGTTTTCAATAGGAAATCAAGCTGTCTGCATCATTGCTGGTGAGCATATGAGATTTGTTGTTGTGCGAAAATATTTCAATGACCCTTGGGCATTCGCACAATTTTTTACGCCCCACTGCCATTTTCACTTTCACTATCAAATTGCATGTAAATAAAAATGCCATTGCATTGAGCCGCAGGGCACAGAATGCAGGAATTTTTTTAAATGCTCTCCATCCTCTCAACCTTACATAGTATGTATGTATATTCATCCTGCACAAAAACGGAAATTTAATATCATCAGCCATAAATATCAGGCGCGCGACAATAACGTCAAAGCACTGCAGTGAAGTTAGGGAGGGCTGCAATGGAGTTTGTGTGTTGTTTTTGGGGGGCGCAGCTGGAGTGTGCTGGCTGAGTAGAGATGGAGAGAGCGCGATAATATTTATGTAGCCGTAGGCAGTTTTGCATTGATTGTATGAGCAGGATAACAGCGAGGGCTCGAGTCGAGTTGTTGGTTGCAGGTAAATGAGCAGCCTAAAAGTATGCCACACTTAAAAGGTGATTGAACGCATAGCCGGATCATGCTATGGGCATTGGAGTTTGCAATTAAGAAGTAATATTTGAAATATAATGCTTTTTGGATTGTTTTATGAAAATCGCAGCGGCGTTAGGAGGCATGAAATTATTAAAAACATAGTCGTCAGATCCATTCTTCCATTTTCCTGCTACCAAGGAAGGGTTGTATGCAGGTAGCCCATAGTCGCTGTTATTAGGGAAATAATGACAGCAAACTCCTGGACAGTTAGAACTGGAGTCAGCCCAGATAGCTTTTATGGATAGCCAGGTCTTTCTATTCAAGTTGTGCAACCAAACTGACAGTCTTAGAGTTCTAGATTCACGGAGACACGAGTTATTTGTTGACCTGATTTACACAAAAATTAATGAAGTAGGCGGTAACTCCTCTAGAATGTTCCGAGCCTCTGACTGCATTATAAAGAGTCGAAGCAAGCCTTGTCTGGAACTTTTTCAAACCAACACTTTTCTAAAAACCTTAAGTCGGCAAGAACAAGGAGCTTCCGAATAAACAAATAATGAGAAATACTGGTAAGTCACGAAAAGTGAATAAAATTACCGGCGTGAAGGTTTGGCATGGTCAAACAAATCGCGACCTCGTCAGTAGGGCTATCCTATACGATGACGGTGGCTTCAGACAACAAAAGTCATCCAGTTTCGGTATGGTTCCTTTTTTTATTTTTGTTAACGAGATGGTTTTCTGCTTGCTTTTCGGTTTTGACTTTTTAATATCTACTTAAAGCACTTTCAAAAAATTCATTTCATAAAAAAAGTGTGCCAATACAAAAGCTCTCAACTTTGAAAATCATCCTTCCCTACGCATCGAAAAAAATTTTAAATCCTTGCGAATTTGTGTTGTCTGCACGTCATCATTCACTGACGCTTTTTCAATTTTGCACAAAACTTATCACATTTATTAGAAAAATGCTCACATATGTACATACATACAATCAATTGTTAGACTTAACACAGAGCTTGCGAATCAAAAAACTTACAAAGAAGCATTTCCGCAACGAAAGGTAGGACATTTAAATTTCCAAGCACGTAAGCAAGTGGCAAAAAGCTTTACCACAATTTTTCTAATAATAAACAAAAGCATGTATGTACTCGTACAATAAAAATAAAAAATACACAAGAAAAAAGGAAACACTTGAAAATATCTATCGATGAAAAGAGACAACAAAATAAAAAAAACGCTACACGAATAGGAAGCATGCACATCCTTTTGTATCAAATATCATTCACAATTGCATTTGAGCAAGTAAAATGCAAAGAAAGTATCCAACGCTAGACATATCAGTACGAGTACTGCGTGAAAGCAAAAAAATTCTAAAAAACAAAAAATTCTAAGAAACAAAAAAATATTTAAATCTTGTCTAACTCTTACCGCCGGCTATCCCTAATAAATTTTGACAGCCAACAACTACGTGGCATCTGCTTTTAATGGCTACTGTATGGAGTTTCTACTTACTACACGTTCATTTAGCTCATTTACATTTGTTTACATGCACTCAAGACGGACATAACCTTTTCTGTTTTAGGATTTACGATGTAAAAGCTATGTAGTGGAAAACTTTTTGAATGTGCTAAACTTAAACGTAGGAATCATACTGAAGGACTTCACTACTTCGAAAAAAACATTTAGATTAAATTAATCTGTCGAGTGCTTTCAAATATCAATTTCTGTGGAATACAATGGAAATAAATTGATTATTATCAAAATGATTCGATTGTTATCGAAATTAGTCGATTATTATCGAAACTAATCGATTATTATTGAAATTAATCGATTAATATCAAAGTTAATCGATTATTTTTATATAATTAACTAATGTTTCCAACACATATCGATTTTTTGCATATAATATATCAGTACCTAGCAAAACTTCTGTAAAAATTTCTTTCAATTCCATGGCGCGATTTTCAAGTTATGCGCGTTCCAACATAAATACTGAAAGATACCAATTATGAACTCATTTGTTATACCTTCTTTCTTCGGTATCTATGAAGTAAAGACATCGACATGTTACAGCTTTATTGTATTACCAAAAGAACCTGGCATACGTTGTCCTCCCCAAATTTAGGGAAAAAATCGCACGATAAACAAAAAAGTTTGGAATATTTCGGTCCCTGGTCCACTTCCCCAAAAAAAAAATCCCAAATTTTAACGAAAGTAAAGTGGTACCTTTGTACCAAATTTGAAGAAAATCGCACCATTAATAAAGAAGTTTGGAATATTTCGTTCCCTGGTCCACTTCCCGGAATAATGAAAAATAGATGTTGGTCGATTCTCAGACCTCCTAAATACGCACACAAAATTTCATGAGAATCGGTCAAGCCGTTTTGGGGGAGTATGGGAACGAAAACCGCGACACGAGAATTTTATATATAAGATTTCAAGTTTCGTATGGGACTACTACACTCTACGTCAAAGAGAGATGAGCTCTTCTCTTTCCATGCTGATGAATAATGCAGTTAACTACCTTTTTTTTGTTTAGACTTGAATTTCTTCAAAGTAAAAAACCTCAAGCTTTTTCACTTTTATTTTATTTTATTTCTTAATTCACCCAGACTTCATTTCATACAATTTTTCTTCTAAATTTTTTTTCACTTCAAAAGCTCTAAAAGATTTTATACCCAACCACTAACATTCATTCATTGCTTATCGTGTAATCTCTTACTGTCTGCTTTTAGGCGTATGTACCGTTGAATTCTGTTTTCTTTTACTTCTATGCGAGTTTTCAAAGTAAGCCCTATAAGCATATATTTTTGCACTTACTTTTCGCATAAAATGTTTGCAAATTCTTCTCCTGACTGTTGCAAAAAGTGGCTTAAGCCATTTCCAAATGCACCCTAAAAGTATGCAATGATTTTAAATACACAAATTTTAATCCGCTTAAAACTGTATGGAAAAATATTTTTCTACGCAATAATGGCACTTAATGGCGTGTTTAAAATTGATGTGACTCATATACTTGATTTAATTTAATTTAATTTAATTTAATTTAATTTAATTTAATTTAATTTAATTTAATTTAATTTAATTTAATTTAATGTAATTTAATTTAATTTAATTTAATTTAATTTAATTTAATTTAATTTAATTGAATTGAATTGAATTTAATTTAATTTAATTTAATTTAATTTAATTTAATTTCATTTAATTTAATTTTATTTCATTTAATTTAATTTAATGTTATTTTATTTAATTTAATTTAATTTAATTTAATTTAATTTAATTTAATTTAATTTAATTTAATTTAATTTAATTTAATTTAATTTAATTTAATTTAATTTAATTTAATTTAATTTAATTTAATTTAATTTAATTTAATTTAATTTAATTTAATTTAATTTTATTTAATTTTATTTTATTTTATTTTATTTTATTTAATTTAATTTTATTTTATTTTATTTTCTTTTATTTTATGTTAATTTAATTTATTTTATTTTATTTTATTTTATTTTATTTTATTTTATTTTATTTTATTTTATTTTATTTTATTTTATTTTATTTTATTTTATTTTATTTTATTTTATTTTATTTTATTTTATTTTATTTTATTTTATTTTATTTTATTTTATTTTATTTTATTTTATTTTATTTTATTTTATTTTATTATATTTTATATTATTTTACCTCATTTTATTTTATTTCACTGCTACAAAAATTGAATAGTAAGAAAATTTTCGCCGAACATTAAAAGTTGAAATATAATTTCCTTGAAAACTGCATTCTACTTTCCACTTGAACTTGAATTGTGAACCAGCCAACCCATTCCTTGTTTTCCACTGTCAAAAAAACTTGTGTACTCAGAAAGTGGAAAGTTTGCTTATCCATACCCTTACCCACTTAGAAAGGGCAGTGAATCATCTTTTAATCTCAGACAACCCAACAACCTAGGAAACGCAAAAAAGAAGTTTTAATCGACAAAATTGGACAGTTTTGAATCCCAACAACTAGCAAACAGCAGTAAAACTAGGTTACAACAACCATAAACACTTTGAAAATATTGTTGTGTCCCACTTGAAAAGACGGTGCCAGGTCTACGCTTTGCAAATCATCAATATTTAAGTATCAATTTAACTTTTGCTCTATGACGACGATGGAGAGCAACAACAAACGTTTTTATATCAGTTTGAAGGGATGATAAGGAAAAGGAAACAAAGTTCACAAAGCGACAAAGAAACTTTAACTGTTGAAATGCGAAGGGAGGTGGTATAAAGTAAAGAAATTGTAAGCAGAAAAGAGAAAAAGAATTTTTATCAAGCAAATGCTAAGCTGGTGTATAATTTAGGAATGGTGTTGCCTACTTAGCGCTTTCCAAATCGATTAGCGACACGCGGATGGACAACCCATCTGAGAAGATGAGGCAGCCGCAAGCGAAGGACTAAAGTTCGAAGACATTGAAGGCTGATAAAGATGTGGAGATAAAGACTCAATGTTGGTTGGTTTTGTGGGTCCACGTGTCAGTATACTGGGTGTGCGAAAAATTTACGAATAGCTGAGTATTTTTGTGTGTGGAAAAATACTCAAGGGAAATTAAGACTAATTTTTTTTTATTTTTATTTATTAAGATAAAAAAATGTTTCTTACTCTAGCAATTAAGCCTTTAGCCGTTTAATATTAAACGACTTCCAATGAAATTTCTCAACGGGCGTTTTTGAATATTTTTGCTTCAGTAATTTTGCTCCACCCTGTATTTGCATGCTGAAGTTCTTGTGTCTGATTGAATATGTTTGTGTGTATGTGTGAGTTGAGCAAAAAGCAATTACTTAATTAACGAAAAACTTTTATATGAACTTCAATTATTACAAGTTGTATTTGTTGTTGTTATTAGTGGCGGCGGAAACGAAAATCAAGTCATATCATCGAAACTTTTTCCAACAAATACATACTACATACACACATATCGACAAAGCAGCAAGGGAATAATGTCAAAACAAATTAAATTAAAGCTGGTTAGATGTCAGAAGACTTTGTTTGAATGTGTGTGTGCAAACATATACATACATACATAACTAATAAGAAACATACGTGTTAAGATGATTAAAGTTTTTAGCCAGACGCTTTAGGAGCATAACTTTAATAAGCAGCTTAAATGGTCATTAGCTTTGCTCCGAAAGCTTTCAAGCGAGCTAAATAATTTTTGTAGTAGAAAATTAAGTATTTAAGTATTACACAATCAAAAAAAAAAAAAAAAATTCAAAACCAAAAACTTTCACTAATGTTTTTGCTAATATTTAATGCCCCCAAAAAGGCTATTACAATTTGTCTCCCCTCTCACCTTGCAACTTTTATACTTAATGTGCGAGTATTCGACTAATTTGCCTGAGGAAAATTACCTACTTAAAAGCTCTTTCACTTTCTGTTCGTTTCAGATTTAGGTTTTTGTCTGCATGAGAACTAAACAGCTGTTACGCTCTCTAATGCAACTTAATCTTAAGTTGTAGCAGAGTACAGTGTTGGTGACAAAAAAAGCAGTGACCACTTGAACTTTATTTTTAATAGCTAGCAATGCAAACGATTTAATGTCAGAGCGCAATCCGATACGAAATTATTGGGATAAGATACTCCAAATTCTGGAGATTAAGCATCGCAAGTATCTCAGTCAATCCCTTAAGCCCATAATGATACTTTTGACTGCTGAGCGAATTGAGAAGTAAAGTTCTCCCTTGACAATCAAAGATCGTTTTCGAAAAGTTTCTCATTATAACTAACAGGACAACTAGAGTTTAGAAGCAGAGACAGTACCAAGGAAAGATGACCTTTGGATTACTCTAATTACAGGGTTCCTCCAACTATAAAACTTTTCGAAAAACGTTTATTAAAGTCATGACAACTTCATATGTCTCAGGGTTTCTAAAGAGAAAAAACTTTCTCGATATAAAAATTGGTTTTGGGCGTCTAAAATAGCTCACACGGTCAAGAAAGCATTTATTATTAAAAAAAAAAAATTCTAGCATATTCACTGCTTTTATTTTTACCACCACTGTACCACACATGCGTCCATTTAGTATGCACTGCCATGACTATTTCAGATGTCAAAACTTTGGCTATTATCACAAATGATTTTTATTGAGTTTAAACTTCAATTTTATTTAGTTCAATGAGCACGTCAGTAACAAAAACAAAAACAAACACAATGCTTAGCGTATTTGTCCCTTCTACGGCTGGCAATTTGTACGCCCACACACATGCGACCCATTAGGTTATTGGCTATGTAGCTACTTAGCTCCATTGTAAAATCATACCTTTTTAAGCAGCTCTACCCAAAGCTCAATTGTTTTGTTGTTGTTGTTTTTTTTTCAGAGTTTATTATTTGACTTGTTGTTGATTATAAAATCAAATACAATAAAATGTTAAATGTAGTTATGGTCAATTTAACCTTCAATTGGGCACATAATTGGCGTTACAAGTGGTGAGTATGATTTCTATTTTTGGGTTTGTTTTTTTGTTTTGAGGTACTTAGATGACATGAAGTGAAGAGACCACACTGGTCTCCTGTAGCAGACGAAATAATAGAAAACGGAAATTAATTTTTTATGACTCCGTTAAAAACTTTGATTGCTTCTAAGGCACTATAATGATTAATCATAATTTCGATTACTCAATAAATCGATTAATTATGGTTTTTGATTAATCAAAAAGGGTGTTTACTCGATTAATCAAGATTTTGATTAATCAAAAAAAATAATTAATCGATTAATCACCTATTTGATTAATCGTTTTTAGATTAATCATATGTATATTACCATTTTTGAAAATACTCGAGTAACGCTCGTTTTGATTACTCATAATTTTGATTAATCAACTAATCGATTAACTGAAAATTTTATTAATTAGCTTACTCGATTAATCGAATCAAGGCACAGCCCTAATATGTAGAGATGCGTAATGGGGACTTAATTTTACTTCGAATGGTCATCCAACCGCCTAGGCGATTTTGGCCGTATAATGTAGCTTGCCAGTCGCTTTTTCGTTGAGGCTATTGGAAACACCAAGGGATAACAAATAGGTCTTCACTTGGTAGAAGTTTTTGTCTATCTCTTCTTCTACTTCCACCGGCGGGTGCCGATTAGAATACATTCCGTTTTGTAAAATAATGAGCACAGATGGAAATAATTCTTGAATCATCTAACAGCCAGAGATGTAAAAGAATGCATTCTTTTGCCAATAAGTATTCATTTGATTTATCTCAAAATGATTGCAGTCATTTTTAGAATTCGTTGACTGGGACTTAAAAAATGAAGTCACCATTCAGACTTCATTCTGCGTCTTCGAATTCTTTTTTTCATTCATTTTTTGGTTATTCATGTATTGCATTCGCTAAATAAAAAGCTTCACTAAAGTCATTTGAAGTCAATTTACCTGTGGTATACGAGACATGATCGTTAACTATTTTTGTTGCAAATAGTTAGTGACTTCACTCAAATAATGAAGTCAGTAAGTGACTTCTCTAAATGACTTCATAGTCGTGACTTCAAAAAGGCTTCAGACTTCATTTTTTCATTCTTTAGTCAAAAAGCGAGTCAATGAGTGCATTCGAAATTTGAAGTCATTGAATAAGACTTCAACTGATTGCAATCGCATATGAATGCATTCTTTTACAACCCTGCTAACTTCCAAGTAACAATGACATTTTAAAACAAATGTGGGGATTTGGGAACTATACTGTTGAGTTTGAATTCTTAATTTCTGTGAGGCTCTTGAAGAAATTATTTCTAAGGCAGTGCGCTGATGCATGGCTTACTTAAATGAAACTCTACAAACTTGAAATTATTTCAGCTTGTCATAAACTTCTACTAGTCATCCGTTTCTGCGAGGTATCTAGCCGACTTTCTCCAGGCGTTATAGTTGGTCACAGTTCCGAACTTGAAGAAATCCTAGTCTTTTCTAGGTAGATAGTAGGTACATAGTGGCTGATACTCCATTACCCAAATTAGCTAGGTATTATTTCCAGCTCCTCATTACTACAGTTTGCTTTGTGGCCTAGAATCAAGATTACCACAGCTAAAAGTAGCTCGCTGGCCTCCGAGCTGGTTTGTAGATTACCTATTGGACTATCCGCAAAATCTTGTCTTCATCTTCTGTTTTATTATACGTTTTAAATATTTAACTAGTTTAAGACCAATAAAGAAATACGAAAAATAAAAGCGACACGTGGCTCTGTACGCAATGAAGTATCCGAAGGACATTTATAGGATATCATAAATGTTTGAATATAATTTTCATAACTAAAAATATATGCTCCTAACAGACGTTTATTTGCACTTAAATTTTACGGAATTGGGGAGCAATCTAAACAAAAGTGAAAATGAAAATGAAAATATGCGCAAATGAAGCGAAAAATGTCACAATTGAGATTGCTCCACAAGGAGTAGCGAGGCGACCAAAAAAAAACGGGAAAAGAAAGTAAAGCAAAGGCTAAGGCAATCAGCAATGACACCCAAACTTCAAAAAAGGAAACTTGAAATTTTCTAAAAAAAAAAGAAAAAAAAACTGCAGCCAGACAAACGAGGCGTTAAACCATAAAGCAACCCAGCTGGTGGGCAACATTCAAGCAGCTACTTTACATACTTTTAGCTTACCATTTAAATATTTCTCTTTGCTTTTTATTTGTTTCTTTCACAACCACTTCATTGACACAACAAGCAAGCAAACAAAGTGTGAAATTCATAAAGCAAATAAATGCAAAGTGTGAAAAATCGCAAAACAAAAGTGGCAGGAGAAACATAAAAAGAAATTGCTGCGTAAGGCGACCAAAGTGGGAGAGAGGGAGGGAGGGAGGCTGTGTGACAAAAGCAAATGTCAACAGTGAGAAATCACCGCATTTTGGCAGCCACAAAATGCCAATACACTTAAATGATTTGCTTTGTATGCAGACAGCAGCCAACAACCACCATTTCAGCAGATTTCGACTATCGACTGGCAATGTGCTTGCATAAATTGCAATATTTTTTATTGCATACATTTAGGCTGACGAAATTGATAGCGATGAATTTGGATTGTGGGATGGAGTTGTGGATGCTAATGCGCTAACTATGAACGTGTGGATGTGTGGGGTGTTGCCCAACAAGCATTTATAGTAATGTCGAATAGTTCGGGCGTGTGCGACAATACCCGGCTTTTACAGAGGAACACTAACAAGTGAATTCTGTAAGCACTAATACCGACATTTCGTGATCAATTTCAATTTTGAAACATTTTGTGGTTTTAGTATCACAGAAAAAGAGACGATTCTGTGCTAATAAGGCCAAAATTTAAATTTATCATTAAAGGTTTGGTATTAAAATAAGGTTATAAAACATACCCGATGAACCAGCTTTAGATAAATATTTTTTATTTTGCATTTTCATGAATTTTGAATTGTATATATTTTTTTGTAAATTTAGATTATTGTAATTTCATTTTTTCTGGCAATTTAAAAATACACGAGCATGTGGTATACATCATCAATAGTTTAAATGAATAAATTAATAAGTGTAAAAAAAATTTTCAAAAAGTTTGGTGGCGCACTAAGCCACTATTCTTACAACGATTTAAAATATAAAATTACGTCAATGTCTCAATTCACTTTCAACACATTTTATTGATGAATTTCTTGAAATCTTTTCTTACATTTAAATTCACAAAAATTTTGAAAAATGAATGAGTTCCAATGTTGGATAAAGGACCTTGAGATAAGACTCAATTACGGAGTAAAGGTGTTAATATACTTTACAAATATTGTACTGTAGCCAAGTCGAACTAAGATTTTAATTTTGTTGATCTTGTAAGCTTATGCCATATAAGATGCAGCAACTACCCAAGTACAAGCACGTTATAAGTCAGGGTAAATCGTTTTAGGATATCAAAATTTTAAAAATAAATTGCTAGTACGGTCTTTCCTCGTCGGGAAAATAATAAAGTATTTTTGCCAGACTGGTAGAAATTGAAAAAAATGCATGCAACAACCCCGAATGGTCATAAAAAAATCATGCTATCCATGTTTGGAAAACCCTGCTTTCTGTTGTATGAGCTTCAAATTTATAAAAACCTTTGTAGGCAGCTGTACAAGTCACAGCGTAGCACTAAGGAATCTATATGTAAGAGTGCTTACCATGAATGAAGAAATCGCATAAGCCATATGCGTACATTTGCAAACTTCAGTAAAATTAAGATATGTATTTGAATTTAGTAACTAGAATTGATTATCTTAAAAATGATTTTTGCACTATATATGAGTAAGCGAATATATCTGATTGAACAGTTTTGAAAATATTCTTGGTTACTAACTCTAGAACCGAAATAGTACTACTTCGTATGGTACGTACTGTGTTTCCCCTACGGAAAGTAATAATATAATATATTGCTACGGATCAGGTTTCGGATAGGAACCATCAAAAATTGTTTAGTAAAAGTAGTTGGATAACACATACAACGGTTTGGCAGTTGATATCAAACATGCAGGTTTAAAATTTGAAGGATCTACATTAGAATAGTTACAAAAAAATAATTGAAGACGGTTCGAATTAATCTCAAAAGTAAGTACACACGTCTACGCTTTAAGAGGGCGAGTCGTTTTTTGAGTTATTTTTTATATTATACTATTTGGTTTGGGGAGGAAAAGGGGGCGTGCAGAGCACATATTTAATAGAGAGCCCTTTTCTACTAGTTATTTCATTATTATAAATTTTATTTATTGGGAGTGAGCACTGGGAGGCACTGAGGTACAAGCGCAGGATGGCTTCACCGTTTTCGCTTGGAAAAACCTCACATTTGGGATACACAGACATAAACCATATATCCAGAATATTTCATAAGCTTGTTGCGAATTATAAGAGGGTGCGCAAATGAAATAAACGAAATAAATAGATTATGTCGCTTAAAAAAAGTATATCGCACCAAATTACTACCATTCCTATACTTTCGGGGAGATTAACACTAAGCTTCTCTTTCAAACTTTCTCTCGAAGTGTAGGTACAGTAGTACGGTAACAAAATTGTTGAAGTCGGGAAACAATGACTGGATATTTTTATATTTGTTATCACAATACTAACCAATCGTAAGTAAATGGAAACTGATATAGTTGCTTCGTTTTCAAGTATTTATTATATAAAATTGGGGATACATTCTTTGAAAAAATGAATAGAAACGAAGAAAAAAATAAAACGTCTCTCCCAATTTTCCAATTCGATTATGAAACACTCTAGAAAAAAAATATCGTAAAGCATTTTTTTTACCATTTTCATAAGGATACTTGAATAACGAATGTTTTCAAACCTTATCAACCGACATTCAAAGCTGAAGCAAGTGCAATTGCAAAACCAAAAAGGTGGCTAAATCGTTAATAAAATGGTATTTGTAATGGTTGTAGTCGAAGCTCCAGCATCGTTCACAGAAATGCTCGCTGGGTATTCAATTTGTGTATCGCATTTGTGGCAATTCGCAATGCTAAAAATTATTGCATAGTTTTATGCGCATCAATAAAAACCGACTTTGATTTGTTCATCGCCGCACACATATGCACCTACACACATGCAGCCACACTCCCATCCAACAAAAAAAAATGTATTTTTATGGATTAAAAATTCGTTCATCATTTACATTTTACGCTTTATTTATTCAAATATTGTTTTTATCTTGCTTAACAACCCTTTTCACACTGAACGCCCATCAACCAAACTGAGTTTTGAGGTTTCTATTTCATTAAGTAAATGGCCGCTGATTTATTTTATTTCATTTTCATTGTAGGGGTGTTTGGGAGAGAAGTGCAAAGCAATAAAATTATAGATAGAATAAAGGATTGTTTTTTTTTTATTTTTTCTTTTTTTGCTTTTTGTTTTTTGTGATATCAGAAATATAGTTATTTTTCATTTGGTTTGCGATTCATTTGAACTCAGCCCATTAATTGGGATTGGGGAGACAGAAGATGTGATTTCTCTCTTTATGGAAATAGTCGTCAACAGCTGTATTAAAGTTTTCGAACGTGGTGTGTTATCTCGTTATTGATGCTAACCACTAGTTAGCCCTGAGAGAGCTCGTAGCTCGTACTGGCAACTCTAAAAAAAAACCTTAGTGTCTTAGCAAGAGTGAGAAGAAGGATACCAGTTCCTCCTAAGACTCTTCCTATCGGAGATTTGGGAGTTTCTTGACCCGGATCCCCTCGGCAGAAGGCTCTTCATCAACTGAGAAATTTTACTGAAGATCTAAGAACAGATCTGTTTCATTTTCCTGCGCTCCGTTCATGGTACCACAATCATCCCTTAGCTTGAAGGTTTTGCCTTGATTAAAACTCTGTAAACCGAAACTATCCTACCGCTGGTCAGACCACTTAGATGATTCCCTTATTTCACAGGTCTGCATTATTTTTGGATTGGATGAAGCATATGCAAACCCAAAATTTTACTATCCACTCGCCCCAAACCCACACTTTAGTCAGTTTATGAGCAATATTTCATTTCAAATTCAATAACTCCAAACAGCTTGAAGCTCAATGATAAAGCAAAAACGATTGGAAGAAGGAAGAACGTGAAGGTGTACGTGGGAAAAAGTATGAATTGGAAGCAGAGGAATAACAAAAGTAACAGGAAATTACACAGTTTCCTATAGAGAGTACTCAGCTCGTTCTAGTTTCACTGGCAACAATAACAACAAAAACAAAAAAGTACAATCAGATGAGAGTTTTTGTATTCACCAAGGCTCCGAAATAATATTTTAATGGAAAAACAGAAATATTTCTCACTGCAATAAATCTTTAATGAGAGAAAGTGAAGAGAGGAATGTTCCTCAAAAAATTCCCATTCAATCTTCAATCCGGTAATAAATTTCGGGTTTTTAATGCTTTCTTTCTTTCGTTGTTCAAAATTTTTTTCGTTATTCAAAACTGACCACGGTTTCGGGTATTACAATTTTTTTCTGTATCGGTTTTGCCCTTATGTTGTCGGTATCTATGATTTGTGTTTCGGTTTCAGTTACATTTTCATTTTCTAACATTTATTTTGATTTCGAATTTTAAAATTTTTCGGTTTCGCTCTACTACTTTCTCACGTCTTTTTCTCTAAATTTTTTCGGTCTAAGTTCCGATTTCATTTTCGAACATTTCTTTCGATTTCGAAAAATTTTCAAACATATATTTAGATTTCGGATTTTTTTCGGTTTACGGTTTCGCTCTTCAACTTTAATTTCGGCTTTTTCTTTAAAATTTAATAAGCTAATTCTAACATTTATATGAATTTCGGAAACTTTTCTACCATTTGTTTCGATTTCGAATTTTAGTAACTTTTCGGTTTTTGGTTTCGCTCTACTACTTTTTTCGTCTTCTTTACTAACATATGTAGTTTCGATTTCATTTTCGAACATTTATTTCGATTTCGAAAAGTTTTTAAACAATTGTTTAGATTTCGGATTTTTTAAATTTTTCGGTTTCGGTTTCGTTCTTCAACTTTAAATTCGGCTTCTTCTCTAACATTTCTGGTTCGGTTTGATATGTAACTTTTTTCGGTTTCGGTTTCAGTTCTGGTTTTGGTCTAACATTTTTATTTCTTCTTAAATCTTTCGGTTTCCGTTTCGGTTTTGTAACTTGCTTCAGTATTACTTTCGGTTTCATTTTCGGAATTTATATCGATTTCTGAAAATTGTCAAGCATTTATTTTGGTTTCGGTATTTTAAAATTTTGCGATTTTGGTCTCGTTTCTTAATTTTTTTTCGGTTTCTTCTCTAAAATTTCGGTATCGGTTTTGGTTACGGATTTGTAATTTCTTTCGGTTTTAGTTCCGTTTTCATTCCCCAAACTTTATTTCGAGTTCAGAAAATTTTCTAGCACTTTAAACACAATATTAAACTATCGCTTTCCATCTTTGAAAATATAAAAAAAAATATTTATTACCAAAGGTATTTCAAAACATAAGAAAAGTAGAGTCTTCTCGAACCGGTTTCTGTACTTAAAGAGGTTTTCTTAAAATTTTTTTTTCCGGAATAAAATTTAATTAAATTGTTTCCGAAAAATTAATCGGTTTTGAGAGGTAACGATTTCTGACGACAGTTCGTTGAGAGTTATTCAGGAGCTCTGGTTGAAACAAAATCAATTGATATGCACACCTGTAAGCGCTCTTTAGTCTGTAACGGAAACGGAAGTAAAATGTTGTGTTTTATCTGAGGAAAGTAACAATAACTTGAGAGCAAAGAAAAAGAAGTGGGCGCTTGTGAGGAGCAGAAAATATTCTCCTTTTTTGAAATCGAAAGCCTTTAGTGTTATGCTGGTCGCGTTCGTTTGCCGCTTAAACATTTAACAAATGAGTTGGGGTTGGAGGGTGGTACATCTTTGCCAGCAAATTGAAATATAATGGTTAACAACAATACTGACAAGAAAACTTATATTGCACAACAACAATAACAGTTGGCCGTAAAAAGTTTTCGTGCTTAACTAAAAAACACAACAAAAAATGTTTACAACAACACGCTTGCAAACATGAGAGTGAACTACTTTGACAAGAACAATAAAACTTGGAGTAAAACTTCAGCTATGATGCACATCTCCCCAGAGGGAAAATATTGAGATGGCGTTTGCCACAGATACTTTTTTAAAAATGTGGCTGTCAAAGAGCGTTACGTGAGAGCAATAGTAAAGGAAAGGTGCTCATATATGTAGCTATGTATCAGAGCTGCCTTCTCTATGGCGCAGGTGAAGCAGGCGCCACAGCCCCACGAGCTTCAAAGGGTAAAGAAGATATTGAGAAAATATGAAAATTTTGCCTTGGAAGTCAGTAGCAAGTACCTGAGACTACTTTTCTCTGTATCCGTCACCACTTATGTGCTATGTGAAGTTGAAGTCAATTTAGGGCTAATCGGGGTCTTAACAGTTTTGTGATTCCTAGGTAACAGTAGTGTTTATTGCGCTGAATTGGCTACGAAGAAGCAGAAAAACATTCTGGCAGACACCTAATAATTGATCTTCTTTGTAGGACAACTTAAGAAGATACTAACGGGGCACTGTTTGAGGGGAGTACATGGTGAGCGCATTTTATTAGGATGTGCAGGAGACAGCAATCTCTGATATGTTCAGCGTCAACCACCATAACTTAGTGAAATTTTAATTTACCCTTGTTAAGAACTGGACTGAATGGCATCCTCTTCATCCGTGGCTCCATTCGGCCGATGAGCAAAGGACACGCTCTATAAGTCTCTCGCCGTACCAATCTTCTTGCTGTTGTTATCAGTGTCATCGAACCAATCGTGTACCAATCCCGATATACGGTTCGGATTCGAGTGTCTAAAGAAGACGAAATGTCCCTTAGAGTATTAGACAGAAACAATTTTCAGAAAGATTAAATTTCCCTTTCGTAATGTTTCGTTGAGTATCGGAGTGAAACCACTGTGGGTTAGGGGTTAAGAATATTCACAAAGGTAATGACGTGCCACGCCATGGTTGATCTATACGGCTATGACACCTCTCTCAGCTCATTACCCATAACCAAAGCCCTTCAATGACTCGGCACGAACGAACAATCCGTTTCTTAGGTTTTTCCATCGACACGCGGGCTCTGCGACAGAGTAGGTGCAGGCCCCTGCTGAGTGGGAAAAAATAGGTGAAGGATGGTTTGAACACCCTTGGCGTGCTTAATTGGTGTCAGCTAACGATGAAAAGGGATGACTGGCGTGCTTTGGTACACAACGGCCTGAATCGCCAAGGCCAAGGTTAAGCAGCAATAAATGATAAATGATGACTCTTTACTTATGTGTATTCTATCTTGACCTCCGAACAGATCTGTTCTAATTCTTCAAACAATTTTCTTTTCGCAATTTATAGCGATTTGCCATTTTTGTAAGGCCACGTAGAGTCGCTTCTTTAAAGGAGTTCCTTCCCATACACGGTTCATTGATTGGCGAATACCTTTCTAGAATTATGAAAAAAATATTAATATTGTAAACAAAATGTTTCTTCTACCTGACGCCAGCCAAGCAGAAAAGCCTAAAAATATGCAAAGCAGCTAGATAAGTGGTGTTCAACATGGAAAAGCAAGAAAAGTGTGGATACAATCGTAGCAAAAAAGGCGAATACAAACAGATGAAGGAAGTCTATAAATCTCACTACCATCGCGGTTAAAACGCAAAAAATGGCAGTCGTAAATAAACGTTGAACGCCATTACGCGCGCTATCCACACTCCGTCACTTTGTCGTAACCCTGTAGAAAATGCGATTAGACTAGGATGCAGCCGGGATGAGTCGTAAAAGGAGTATACGACTAATACCAATACTAAACACTTTGTGTGGATTGAAGAGTTCACATTTGTTAGAGAATGTCCGATGGAGAGACTAATTGCGCTCACTTATACCCGAACGAATACGAGAGGACTTATGTATCAACTTTCTAGCCAAATGCATACTTTTAACTCCTACTTTTAACTCCTATAAGTATGCTACAAAAACTTAAATTGAGTTACACCCCTATGAGTATGCTACAAAAATAACAATTTACTTACGTATATTGAAACATGGAGTAAAGGAGTAAAGGGATTAAACGCGCACCAGTCGCCTTAAAATTAGTCATACGATTTTTTGCGGGGAATACAAACTGCAAGTCGTGCTAAAAACTTTGGGATTTTTCTCAGGCGCGACACCTTTAGTCCTCTGTACGTGTGTGTGCGTGTTTATGCCTGCTTCCTGCTGGAATCTATGGCTATGCGAGCGCGAACTATGAAAAAAAGCGCCTTAAAATATACTACGCCACAAACACTCCTATCGTTTGTACTTTCAACTCTCCCAGCACGTTCACACACAAGTTTCTTTTACAACACTTTGTTTTTTTTTTTTTTTTTGCTTTACTTCCTACTTTACTTTATTTCACTTTGTTGCTCTCTTAGTAATGACATGCACTTCAAAAAGTAGTCGTTTAAAACATTTTAGCTCGTAAATGCGCATGAAAACACCTGTACATGTTAAAAGTTTAAAAACACTTTGGCGCTTTTTGGGATGAGTGGTGGGTGTATGACGGCTCAAACGCCTTAAGATATGTCATACAAATGGCACTGGTTCACTAGTTCTCAAGTGTTGTTGCATTATATGGATTTGAAGTTGTCAAAACTGTGGTAAGAGTTGAATGTACTTTATGGGTCCAAATGACATTTGCTTGATTTACTCGCCTGGAGCACGAAATTTTTCTGTAAACTTTGTAATATTATAAGATTTTGATGGTTTGGGGATGGGTTTAGATTTTATGAGCTTTTAAGCTCATTTGCTTTTATATAGATTTGTTGTAATGCCAACATTTGATTTATACTCATTGCGTTTGCTTAATTATTTCTCGGGTAAGCATGGCCTAGCTTTTGGACGCACTTCTGAAAAGCAATAAAAGTTTCAAGCCGATACCAGCTCTCTCTTAAGCGGACAGCATAAGTCCAAGCAAAAGTTGAATAAATAATAGCTTTGTACATGCAGGTTGGAGAGAGAGCTTTCCCTCCCTTTATTAATTTCCGCATTCAGGTCTTCAATTTAAATCCAATAAAACGTTTCGCTTTAAGTGGACCGCAATTGACGAGGTAGATTCTTCTTTCTATTTTATAAAAGAATCCATCACATATGTACTTCATTCGTCTAGACTAGCGACTAATAAAAGCTTCAGTTCATCCTAAGAATCTTCGGCTTGATTTTCCCCGAAATGCCACAGCTGCAGAGCCCACAAAGAATTTAACAAATTTTTATATTTGACTGCCTCTCTCAAGAATCATATGCCGGAGTTTGAGAGCACAATATCAAATTAAGCTAAGGTATACCTTCATATTTGCAAAGCTTTGCCGTCGTACGCCCCAGCGTCAAAGATGACTTCATTCTTTTATCTACGAAACTAGGCTCAATAAATTGAATTCTTTAATGTCTTCAAATTACTCCACAGAGATTGGACATAGAAATTTACTCATTGAATTTTATTGAATTTGAACATTGCCCCACACGATACGAAATCCCTACCAACTCGTGCTTGAAGGGTAGATAAAGCTACATCGCCCCCCATACGTAAGTAACACAAGGCACGAGCCAAACCCAAACCACAATGAACTCTATTATTTCAACGGTATTTTGCAATGTCATTGAACGATAAAATCGAAGCAAAAACAACAAACGAAGAACGTAAAAATCAATTGACCTTCCTTTACCCGCCCAACTTGATTGGAAGACGCATGGATTTTGCACGTGAAAAGTCCACAAATGGTAGAAACTCATACCAAATTTTATGAGCACACAAGGGTCACATTAAAATGCATGTTAAACAATGTTTAAAACACCAAACTGACAACAACAACAAAACAAAATATTACAAAAAAACACGAGAAAAATAGAAAAAAAAAATCGAAGACCAACAAGTAGACAAAATGACATGGGAAACGCAAGGAAGCTGATACGGCGCTAATGGGTAAAAAGGGCTGCCAAGTGCCAGGTAAGCTGACACAGCAACAACGAACAAAACCAGCAAACACTTGCCAACTTAATGGACTCAACGGCGTGCAAGTCCTGAGGAGCAATGAGGAACGGGATACAAATTGCGAGGCTGACAAGGAAATGCGGCGGCAAAAGGGAACGAGCAGCGGACGTGGTGAAACAACAACAGCAGCGCGTGTCACTATCGAAAACCAAAAATCTAATCCATTACTCAACCCCAAATGGCGCATGGATGATACCGAGTGACCGAGCGTCAGCCGTAATGGGTGAAGGATGTAAAAAGGGAGGTAAGCAGTAAATCTTTCAAATTCTCTCACTTTTTTTTTGTTTTTTCGGATTGGCGGATTTTTTATTACAACGAGCTACATATTCGTGTTGCGAAACGTAAAAGGCTTAAACGTGAAACCAACAGCATGAAGATGAGATCTGGAGCGGAAAGGCAAAAACAAATTACTATAAAAAGATACGCCATAGGAGAGTTTACGAGGACCACGCGATAAGGCATTTGTTCTCTTTGACTTTGCCTTTTTTTAATGGGCTGCGCACTGTAGGGTGCGTATGACGAGGCGCTCGGGACTTGAGTGTCGGGTTCGATAATGTAAATTCACACCACTAGGGAAGTAGACCAAGACGCTGTTAGAGCATACTTGGAAAAGTGGAGGCCAATCCCGGTTTTGGTCAGTCTTTATAGGATTCCCAACTGTGTTTCTAAAGGCACTCCTAGGTACGGCTATGCCTTCGTTGTTGTTGTAGTAAATCCAAAAACTCTCTTATATTTTAGAGCTTTATTACAGTTGAAGCTTCAGCTTGAGCTTAAGCAAAGTTCTCTTTTTGCAGTACATTTTTCAAGATCACTGATTTATTGAGCTGTCCTCATATTTCTGTATCAAACTCTAGAGGGAAAATATTTTGTAACCAGCAACAACACAAAGATTTAGAGGTCGACACAAAAATATGTTAAGACTACATACTTCTGACCTACTTTTGATATTTTTTTATGTTGACTCAATACAATTTCTCTCACCTTAATAGCCAAAGTAATAATGAGGGGTGTTACGGAGCTCCGATTTTAAACGCAAGCTTTAGAACTTTCGATTGATTCGAAGTTATCTGATTTAGATTTCGATTGGTACTGTTTGGCAACGGAGCTTTAAGGGAAGTGGTTAAATAAAAAAGGTCTGAGTTAAGCAGTAGTGGTGGATATTTTTGAATGTGTGAGGTGAATATAGCTTTACCATATCGCAAATGAGTATTAAGACATTTATTCACCATAGGCAAATATAGCCACCATGGTAATTGGATATAGTTTGGAAAAGGTGGAAAGAAAATGTTTTGCGTAGTCGCATTCTTCCGATAAGCCCGATTCCAATCGACCTTCCTTCACTTCCGTAGCATCCCTAATATTGACGCCTACCACCCTTGACGGTTCAGTTTCATAGTAATTCCCAATCTGTAGTTTGATTACAGTTAGCTAAGGCATCTCACTATTGTCAGCTATCTATGCTCAATTTTTATGGAATTTCGATTGATCTCTATAGGCAATTTCGCAGGACTTTTGGCCTTAATTTAGTTTCTTTAACTAAAGTTGAGTTCATGAAAGTGAAAAGGTAAAACTTGCCAAATTATATTATTTCAAAAAGGGTTGCTGAACGTAAGTTGATTGAGCAAGAATAAATAAGATGGTTTAAATAAGTCACAAAGTATCGATTTTCTCTAAAAGGTCAAAAGTTTGTTGCGGAATACGATAGTATGGTATGTAATAGATTGATCGACTCACCATGGCGTATCATTGTCCTTTGCGTAACTAGAAAAAGAAGAAAAAAGGAAAGTATAAATTTAAGAATATTAGCAAACAAAATTTCCATCAAAAATTATTTTAAGGTCAAGCGGAGCAGGGCTGGTAACCCTTTGCTTTAAAATCGCATCCAATGGGAGAAGTAACAAAGCGCCCTTGGATGAATCCAGCAAACGTCTTAATGACTAAATGCTTTAAAGCCTACATGAACAGCCTATCAAAACAATTGGTCATATAAAGAAGAAAAAAGAGGTGTGGGAATGAGATTGCGCCGCCAAGTTTTTCTGTTGTTTCACTATATTTTGTTTTATTTTTTTTTTAATTTAATTTAATTTAATTTAATTTAATTTAATTTAATTTAATTTAATTTAATTTAATTTAATTTAATTTAATTTAATTTAATTTAATTTAATTTAATTTAATTTAATTTAATTTAATTTAATTTAATTTAATTTAATTTAATTTAATTTAATTTAATTTAATTTAATTTAATTTAATTTAATTTAATTTAATTTAATTTAATTTAATTTAATTTAATTTAATTTAATTTAATTTAATTTAATTTAATTTAATTTAATTTAATTTAATTTAATTTAATTTAATTTAATTTAGTTTAATTTAATTTTGTTTTATTTTATTTTGTTTCATTTTATTTTAGTTTGTTTAATTTTATTTTATTTAATTTTATTTTATTTTGTTTCATTTTATTTTATTTTATTTTATTTTATTTTATTTTATTTTTTTTTATTTTATTTTATTTTATTTTATTTTATTTTATTTTATTTTATTTTATTTTATTTTATTTGATTTTATTTAATTTTATTTAATTTTATTTTATTTTATTTTATTTTATTTTATTTTATTTTATTTTATATTATTTTATTTTATTTTATTTTATTTTATTTTATTTTATTTTATTTTATTTATTTTATTTTATTTTATTTTATTTTATTTGATTTTATTTTATTTTATTTTATTTTATTTTATTTTATTTTATTTTATTTTATTTTATTTTATTTTATTTGATTTTATTTTATTTTATTTTATTTTATTTTATTTTATTTTATTTTATTTTATTTTATTTTATTTTATTTTATTTTATTTTATTTTATTTTATTTTATTTTATTTTATTTTATTTTATTTTATTTTATTTTATTTTATTTTATTTTATTTTATTTTGCTTTATTTTATTTTATTTTATTTTATTATATGCTCTTCGACCCTCTCTCCTTCATCCGTTGTAGTCTTCAAATATTATTTGCTGGTTTGCAAAAAATAAATATTTGTAATAGGCATCAATATATTGTTGTTGTTGCATTTGATATTTGCATACAAATTTACACAAATAAATATTCATGAAAAGCGTAGGCTATTGTGATATCCATAGCTGCATGCAATCGTTGTTCATTTGTCGACTTCCCGGGTTCATTGCACGTTTAATAGTTTCATTATTGCATTTGCTTTCCTTGTGATGGCTACCTAGCTAAAACTAATTCTATAAAAGCCTTCATCACATATCGTGCATGCAAACTTTGTCAATAATAAAATCAGCCGAAGTGTTATGTTATTCATCATTTGGTCATTCCAACGCAAAACAAACTAAATCATTTGGGTTGTCCGCATTCTGGCGGAGAGGTCACAATTTATTAGGCATTTTGATGCACGGAGTTTTAGAACTGAGCGATATTTATTTTAGTTTTTGAAATTACTTAATTTCAACTCTTTTTCCACTACTCACTGGTTAGAACACGATTCTGTCATTGGCACTACAACAATCTAGCAATTTAGTTCTTGGAACCTCAGTCCCAACAGTTAAGCTTCGTCCCATCTTCACCTCCAGGTGAGAACCATTTCTCTTTTAACGGCCACTTCTATGCTCATCGCACAATATAAAATTTCCCTAGTGAAGTATAAAGCTGAAAAATAAAAAAAAAACTTGAAAACCTCACACATCCACTCTGATATGCAAATGACCATAAAGGACGACCGTACTCGGTGTCATAAAAACATAAACTAAATACCGACAAGAAGAAAAAAAAATATTGAAAAAAAAAAAACATGCAACAACACGCAACGTAATGAAATTCTGTAAGGAATGCATATTAAATGTGACAATTTTTGTAAATAATTTTATACAGTGCCCACGAAAAGTGTGCATACGCAGGGTAGTTAGGGCTATCGGGCTGTGAACTCGATGAAATTTTCAATTTCAAAAGACATTTATTATTTTGGCAGCCGCTTGAGACACATTTAAGCAACAAGCAAAACAAGCACTCGAGACAGCAAGTACCTGGGACTGGTGGCTGGGGGGTTAATGACGGTAGTGAAGTTTGTGTTGGCTATAACGCAAAACTTTGTTTGTTACGCACAAGAAAGTTTGTCAAAGTCCGCTTAACAAAAGCACTTTGTAGCAGTGAAAAGGCTAAGTGATTCTTGTTAGCAACTTTGTTGTTTTATATATGTATGCACAGCGCGTCAAGGAGCACACATACATGCATAGATATGGAAATGAAAGAAAACTCAAGTCAGGTTTGTTTTAGACTGTCAGGGTGTTATTTATGCGTGGATTTTGCCTGATACTTATTATAACCAGATGGTGGATTGTTAAAAGCTCATTGATACTTTAGTAAACGAATGCCTTTTTCCTTAATATCAACGAATAATTTTTGATCACATGACTTTTCATCACATGATCATCATTGTAGCATCACAAAATTAACCACACAAATATTGGCTTTTTAATTTATTAATGAAAATGCTGTCATTCTTTTTCAATTTCGTCACTTTTGTTTTGATCATCTGACATTTTTATCGCACGATTATGTAAATTTGCTGTATTTGTACGATCACAAAGTACGATATACTCCACAAAGTACGATATACTGCACAATCTCATGATTTTTTCCAGTTTCAGTTTAAATCATATGATTCTTATTCTGCTTTTGCAAAGCGTTATTGATCATGTGACATTTTTATCACATGATCATCAGCAGGCTAGTATCTAACAACTGTCTATTTTGGAACTACAGTATTTCGAAAGCATGATGATACGATCAGTCGCATAGATTCCTTCACATTATTTTAAAAAATTTTTTTTTTTTTTTGTTTTACCGAACAAGTTTTGATCATGTGACTTTTTTATCGCATGACTCAGTTAAACTTTTGGACCTTGTATAGTCGCAAAATGGCTTTAAAAACAAATTTACAAGAGTTTTTCTTTCAGATTTAGTTATTATTGTTAGTTTTTTTCATTCAGTTCGGCCAAAAATCTATGATCATGTGACTTTTTATCACATGATCACTGCTAACTGCGCGAAAAGAACTGCCTTTGAACTCAAGCATTTTGAAAGTATTAGTTAATAACAGAACTTGTTTCCATAGTCTCTTTAGGTTTTTTTTATTTTCTCCCTTGTACTAAATTTTTGATCACGTGATTTTATTGTCATTATTGTGACATAGCTCAGAAAACCATATTTAACTTTCAAAGATTGCTTGCTTTTGTATTATTATTATTATTTTTACTCAATTCAATATCATTTTTGTTCAAATGATGTCTAATTCAAAATTTTGGGTTTTATTTTTATAGTTTTATTGCATAATTTTTGTTTATGTGACTTAAAAAGTCACAAGATCATCCACTTCTCTACAAAGTCACCTTTTAAAGCTATAAAAACTACCACACTTTGAGCTATAGATTTATGTAAGTATAACCCAAAGAAAATTCGCACGCTTTTAACTCTATATAGATATTTCCGAGTTCATATGACTTCTAGCGAAATGATTTGACATCATGTGATGTCTTTGAATGTGATTTTGCTACTGACCTCATTTAGAATTAGTCGACTTTTCTTCGTGCGACCATATGCCGTTTAAAGATAATCTTTTCTGCATCCTAAGAGTGTTTGTTAAAATAAGTATATTTCAAATTCCATTATGTGATGTTTATTGCTTTGGATATTCAATGAATAAATTAAGTTCAATAATAATGAAAAATTTTTCATAATAATCATGTGACTTTAAAACAAACTAGCTGGCAACATGTTGACCTTAATAGCGTGTGATCAGTTTTTTTTGTTTGAGATTGCAAAAGATTACTATGTCATATGACTTTAAATCAATTGAACTTCAATCGTATGACAATAATCATATCACTTCTTAGAAAATAGCATCAATTCAAATGCTTCTACATTTTATGAATCAAAGTTGAAGTAGCGCTATTTTCTGCTTGACCAGTATTAACGAGTTCATTTGACTGCTAACAATAGCAACTTCTAACATGTGACTTTTTCAAGAATGATGAATATTTAAAAAAAAAGTGCGAAATCATGTGACTTTTTAAAAATATCACTCCAACCACTGAATCTATTTTCAAGTCATAAGTGATTTCTAAAATAACCATATGACTTTTAATCACTTAAGCTTGATTCATGTGACAATAATCATATGACTTAAAACAAATATCATCTGCTTTCATGCGACTCTATGAATTGAGCATATGGGTAATTTTTCTTTATTAAATTTTTGAAACAAAATATTCTGCTCGAACAATCTAAACTTTTCATATACACTTTCAACCGGTGATTTCTTTCAATTGAATATGATGTGATTTTTTTTTTAAATCAATCATATGACTTTTTTACTTCTGACTTTTTCACCAATCATGTCAAACATTTGTCTTCCCAGCGGTTCTTGACTATGATTCCTCCAGTATGTTGAGGATATCACTACGTGAGATTTTCGATCACATAGTTATGTCATTCCTTGGACACTTCTTGCATCATATGATATATTTTAATGTCGTATCACCCAAAGGGCTTCATTATTAGTCAATGGAGCTTGAAGTTACCATTTAGTTTTCTTTAAAAAATGTCGCTTGCCATTCGCTTAAGTGACGGGAATAAACTCATCGAGACCTCAAGGACTGTTACGCATACCAAGTCAACATCAGCTTTACATCATCTAGTCATGCTCCACAGCTGAGTATAACTTCCTCACTTTCACAATAACTTAAACTTCTTTACATATTTAAGTGTGAGCTCAGTTTGACTTGGTTTCACATATTTCCTGACACCTCTAAGCTCGCGGGGTGTCCATTGCAAATATACATAAAATTATCTACGGTCTTCGTCGCATTTATCAGCCGTCGCGCTTGTTGGCAGGTGTAATAATCACACTTACACAGTTGCTTATTTGAAATGAGCTTATCTTACGCTTTTGCAAGTGGATTAGTACGAGCTGTTAAATGTCCACCATTCGGTTTGTGGTGTGAAAGTGAAAATTATTAAATTTTAATTGCAATCATAACGCAGTTTGTCCACAGAGACGCAGCTGTCTGTACGTACGCACTAAGTTAATTATTGCAGTTGTCTATCGCATAGGCGCTTACTAACTTGGCCTAAATCTATTTTTATTAAATTTTATCAAAATCGCATAAATTCGCACACTGGCAGCCTACATGAACAGCGAAATGACAGCTGTCGTGACTATTGCGCCTACTCGCATGCAGCATGTGGCAAGTGATTGCCGAAGAGTTGCCAGATTTTAAGAAAATGTATTGATTTAGGAGCTGCCAACAAAAAGTGCCAGGATAAAAAATAATGGGAGTCGATCTACCATTTTCTTTGCCGATGTCCAAGACTGCACACAAAAGGCGGAGCACACTTTTTTGACAGTCTAGGAGAGGAGAGGCTCTATTTCTCTTTTTTATATTTACATGGGAAAGCAAGTTTTTTAAAAAGGAGGACTTGAGGGCTGGCCGAATGTGCCTCCAGCCGATACACAAAAATAGTTCGAGGCGATCAAAACCGCAGTCAGGTATTTCCAGACCATACTCAAAAAGCACCAATGTTGGGTTAAGTACCTCAGTCGGCGCCTGGATAACAGATTAAATGGTAAAAACGGTAAAACCACGGGTAAATCCTCCAATCACCACATCCAAAATCCCCTCGATCTACGTTTGTTAGACCCGATAAAGTTGTATTTGCGGTTTAAACCGAGCTGCTGGTAGTATAATCCCAACCTTACGCAGTTCCCATCCGTGGGAAATAAATTTTAAGAGATCAGCTTCTAACTCTGGCCCCTATTATGATCATTTTTCGGTGTTCGATGTTCGCTGGCTATCGAAGATCGAAAATCGAATTTAAAATTCGTATTATGAGCAGCTCATCGCTGTCGAAATTTTCGTTGTGTATCTATTATTTGATCGAATATAATTTTGCTGTCGATCCTGTATCGAATTTTTATACAATTGCTAAGAAATGTAAGTTTTTGTATTTATCTTTTACTTTTTTGATTTATAATGCAAATATTTATCTATTTGCATTTATTGTATAAAGGTCAAAGGTCGTTAGTACAAAGCAACAGCTGGAAACATTGGTTTCAATAATGGAACAAAATCCGAACCTGGCGAAAATTCCAATCTAAAATTATTTGTAAATCTATAAAAAATTGTATTATTCTTACAAACTGATTAACTTTTTTAAAGATATACGTACGCAGCTGTATTCATTTCCAAAGGATTGGAGGCATCCCTCAAACGTTTTCTAATTCTGGCTAGTTCCAGTAAGCTCTCCTCTTCCTTCCTCTGAACTATCGAACCACATATTTTTTTGGTTTGTCTTCACAAAAATAGATAAATAATACCGCACTTGATTTGGTTTGATCTGTTTATTTTCGTTTACTTAATAACAGCTAACAGAAATGTGTTATTGTGAACAGATAAAAACATCGAAATTCACAATGACGCCAGTTCTTATCGAATGGCTGTGGTAATACCAAATGAAAATTCGTTCGATCAACTTTTTCGATCACAGTCGAAGATCGAATTTTTATCATAATAGGGGCCTCTATTAGTCAAAGTTGGGAAAATTGTTGAGAAGACCTCCTCTGCGTTGGAGAGACCTCCTCTGAGTTTTGGTTAAGCATTTCATACCTTGCCAAGATTCGAGTTTTTACAAAAGCTCCTCTCATTCCAACCAATCTTTATCCTAAAGCCAATCAAGCTTTATCACAACGTCTCTCCTCAGCCCAGCTTAGCATGCGGCAAACGCACCATCCAACTATCAACAACAAGCTATTCCTAGCCGCAACTAGTCTCCATAGCCGAAAAATGCAAGCTGAGCTCGCAGCGGTGATACCCAACCAACAGGAAGTTGTAAATAATTCAATTGTCATAATGAATATATTAAGGGCGTTTTTGTTGCCATTATTTTGATTAGTGCGAAAATTTGCATCGAAATTGAAAAATGTTTTTGCGGTGTAAATTATGCGCCATAACCTCAAAATAATTGCAAAATTGTGTGACGATTGTTTGATTGTTTAATTTGGGTCATTTCGCGGCTTGAGTGTTGACGAGACTGTCATGCTCAGTAATTTGTTGATGAGTCCATTCACATGTCAACAACCGGAGTGGCAATTTGAGTGTGTTGAATGACGTTTCAATCTGTTGTGAAGTGTTCGGGCATGCTGCGCCAGCGTTGTCAATGTCTAAGCTCTTCATTTCAGTGATCGTTTATCGGTAGACATCGCTCTGACGCCAATTTTTCCACACGTCACTTTGTGAATATCGTTTCATGCGATTGATCGACAATAACTAAAGATAGCAGTTACTCGTAAACGATTGGTTTTGATTAGCGTGCTCGTTTTGCTTTCATTCAGTTCGCGCATTTTTTCTTCTCTTTCTTTTTTTTTGTGCTCTACATTCTTTGTACTCATTCATTCATTCATTCAAATTGATTAGCAATTGACAATTTTAATCGAAATGTACTCAATTTAAAATAATTTCAGTAGAGCATTGAGGTTGGTTAAGAATGTGTGGCAGAACAAGTGTACAGTGGGGTTGGTTTGAAGAAATTTGTATCAAAATGAAAACTCTCGGAAATATATAAAAGCTTGATTAGCTTATTGAATATAAAAACATAATAAAAATATTTACAAAAAAAAAAAATTAAAAATTTTTTTCGAAAACTTCCATTTTAATTTTTTTTTTAAAAAGTTTTCGAATAAGCAGTTTTATAAATCAAGTAATTTTGGTATCATAAAATACCATTCTGTTATTTCTACTGCAATTTCTTTTTACAACTCGAACTAGGCATATTTAATTTTGAAACAAAAATGTACAAAACACCCCACCATGCGCCAATGTAAATTGAGACAATTTAGTACAATTTGTGTGAAAAATAATTAAAATTTTTCTGTAAATACTCTATTGCCTTGTTCAGGCGGCGCACAGTGTGACTTTGAACTACTTAGAATAAAAATAAACTAATTTTACAGTGTTGCCACCCACCTGTATTTTTCAAGTTAACTTTTTAGGCTGCGATTAAAATTTTTTGTTTTGTAAATTATAGCAGAGTAAATCTAGAAGCATGTTTTATTCAGATTACTCTTAGAAGAATTTCTACTAATCTTATTGAGAGCTTTTCTCGTTTATCCACTATTAACTCGGCAGCATTTCAACAGATTTGAATGAATATTTTTACGTAGACGTTGTAATAAATTTAAAGACTTTCTAGCTAAGTAAATACTATTACTTTTAATATTTTTGTTACTTTTGATATTCTTCCAGGGTTGCCACCTGTTTGATATTGTTTAAAAATGAAATAACACATACTTATGCCGGGATCCAACGAGCCATATATTACCTCTTATTCCAACAAAATTATTCATAAAAATTATTACCACCTAGGGTTGCCACCTTATCCTATTGCTTTCAATTGTTTTTTTATTATATTTCCTACTATATCCAAGGCCACTTGGCCCATTTGAATAGAGTTTTGAATTATGATAGAAGAGTGATGGAATTAAAAAAAAAATAATTATTGCATTAAAGCCCTTTTCTAAATAGAGTTAGCACCTAGGGTTGCCACCTATCCCATTAAATTTAAATTTTTACATATGCGCTCCTATTCTCAAATACACTACATCCATTTGGATGAAACTTTGAATATTGATTAAGTTTAAGCTCTCTACGGAGTTGCCGCCTTCATGAATAGAGTTATCACCTAGGGTTGCCACCTTATACTATTATCATATTTTTTTTTGCACATTTCCTATTTCCTCGAAAATAATCTAACCTATTATGAGGCTCTGTTAATTATGCGCAACGTTCAAGGTCTGCTACCCAAACTTTAGCGTCCCATTTAAGCTATAGCGTTGCCACCTATATTAATTTTTTGTTTTAAATTTAATTAGGTATAGCAACACCCGAACAAGAGGTATATTTCGTACTATTTTAATAACACACATTTCTAAATAGAGTTAATACCTAGAGTTGCCACCTTTTTCTATTTATATTTATTTTTTGGCATATCAGCTATTATCTCGAAAACAACTGAACACCTTTCAACTAAGTTCGTTTTGTAGGTTATTTGCCACAATCATAGCTGTGTTACTTAGGTACATCAACTAATGTTATTTTTACGGAGTTGCCACCTATCTTCAGTTAAAAAAATACAAATTTTGAGAAAACTTATCAAACTTTAATTTTCCAGCTCCTCGACACTCATCTCCCTGGTGTCTTGATTTTCATACCATTTTGCATTTCTAAATATGATTATCCCACTTTGTAACTGCTACTATAGAACACCCCTAGCATGACCTCTTGAACCGCTCCACCGGTGAAGCTACGTGGGCGTTGGTTTCATAGCAGTGCTGCGTATAAAATGTCTCATTGCAAACGAACTTAGACTTCATTCTTGTTTATTTTGCTGAGCCTCTACAAAACTCATTGCGAACTCACGCCTACGCACTCAACTGTCTCTACTTTGCAGCACATACTCATGCGCGCATGCCACACTCACCTCCATTCCCCCTGCAGGTGAACACATTTGCAATGGCATTTGCATTTTAAACTTTTTTTTGCCCAGAGTTCAATGTTCGTACGCGCCCACTTTTAGCGTTCTGATGTTCGGCTGCCCTCCGCGCACCTGCCCAGCGTTGAACGTGTGTTGCTGCATTCCCACTTCACCTTACCCGTGTGCACATTTCTTATTAAGCTCCAGCTGACGTATTGTGCCAACGCACAAGCTGAATTGGCAGCCGGCTGCCGGTCGCCGTTGAGCTGACGTCGCTAAGCACGTTGACTGCAAAAGCGGTGCGCTCCACTTCACGTCGCTTGTTTCCAATCAACCGATCGCTATCTACGTAAGCTGCATGTGCGACTTCACGCCTCAACCGTTTTTTGTATCCGTTCCGCACTCCGATCTACCAAGTTTGTCGCATTCAGTTTGTGCTGTTTTGGTATTTAAAAAATTGATACTCGTAAAAAATATTCGTACAAGATCGTAGAATATATTTTATGCGCAGTTCATTTGGTCGTTGATCTTTAATGCGCTGATCGACGAGACAATCTGACTGTCTGCCGTTCGACTGCTTGCGTCCTTCCTTCAGTCTACCAACTCGCATTCACTAAACTCGTTAACTTGTATGCATAGCAAATATTGCAATTCCCACTATTGGTTTTCAATCTGTACATATTGTTGTTGTCTGGGCAAACGCATATTCAGCTCTATTCGTCTCTAATATCGTCTCGAAGTTTATGACTTTTTAATTTATGCGCTCGCTGTGTGGGTCTTTTGTATGATTGCTTTAAGATTTGTGAAGTTTTTTTTTTTTTTTGCATTTTCGGGGGACTGGGTGCATGCACTCCATAAACCCGTCAAAAGCATGATCTCGCGCACGTGTTTTTATTTACCTCATTAATTTCCTATTCAAGCCATAAACGATGAGTTCCTATGATGCAATTGGACTAAGGAAGTTACGTCAAACATGCCAAAGTATTATGCAGTCAAAGTTTGGGAAGCGAACAAGGGAAGAGTTTTATATTGGCAACGGATTACATTAGGAAGGGAAGAGTATAAACAACTGTAGCCCGACAAATACGACCTCACTTTATTTAGGACCACATAAAGAAATAAATCAGTAAGTCACAGTGGGTCAGATGGCTTAGGATATACTCACGTAGGAGGTGACTACTTAGAATCTATGACAAAGATTCAGAACACCAGAAGATGTAAGAGCAATTATTTTTGGAACTGATGGACGGAGAAAACTCGTGTAACAGCAAATAGGATCTGTGAGCAGAAGACATTTTAATCGCCAAAATTCCCAATGGAGTCGAAAATCCGCAACTCCGATTGAAACACTTTAAAGGACTTAAATCTAGCTTCTAAGTACAACATGCTGAGTAGTGAGGATCTACAGCTGTAATCGGACTCCTATACTGGACGGATCTGATACAGTTTGGAAGACATTCTTTTTATGGTGCAGTTCGGATAGCCTCCATTCCATGGTATTGATCAGATTGGAATATGGTTTCCATCTCGTCCGCCCTTACTTTATAAGAAGCTGATGAATGCAACTAAAGATCTTCTAGCTACGGTGCTCCTACTTTAGAAGACCTATTCTTGTATATACATATGTGACTCAAAAAACGATTAGGATGAAATTCGGCATGAAGATAGTGCACTAAATTTTAAAACGGTCTACTTAGGTGATGTTACTTAGGATATTTTGTCAAAGTTGCCACCCATTTCAATTTTCATATTTCTACAAAAATATTTGTAACAAGGGTAAGGACATGGGGTTACCTTTATCAAACAAAATGTATTTAGTATCGTTCACCAACAGTCATGTTTCTGGGTAATATTACCATTTAAGGTTGCCACTGATTCCTATTATTTTTATTTATTTGCCTCCAACCATTATCTCCAAAAACAATTGACTCATATAAATAAATTTTTGAAGACATGTAAAAGCAAAATTTCCAACTTTCTCGCTCTAGAGATGATGTCTTTACAGGGTTGCCATTTGTATATTTTATTTTTAGATTAAGTGAAAAATGCTACTATGGGAATCTAAAGAAGGGTATTTTACTTAGTTTTTACATTCACAAAATTAAAATTTTTCTAAGTAGGGTTACCACAGCTACTAACAAGGATATCCGCTACAATCTAAGATGTATAGGTCAAAATGTTGTTACTTAAAATATCTTAATATGGGCAGCAAACGAAAGGTATTTTTTACCTTAATTAAAAATTTTAATTTTCTAGATAAAATTACAAGCCCAGGTTTCTTAATAAAACTCTTTTGCTTTGCAATTATTATTTTTTTTTCATCCATTTTGATCAACTCCATGTCTTATTGAAATGTAAATTATATGGCAACCTCGAACAATGTTGAGCAAAGTTCGTGGACCTTTCATAATGAGGGATGCACGTCATCATAGGCCTGTAGGGTAACAGTAATTCATTCATATTCAACCTTCTCTTAGTCGCTTCTCGCTTACTCACTTGAAGGCAGAAAAGTACCAAAAAGGCAATGATCGTTCAGGACACTCAATTGTAACGGAAAAGGGGTCCCCAAAGCACAATGTTTCTTCAACTTATTCCATCTATTAAATTAGGTTTGAAGAGCATTGATGTCAAAATTTGCATTCATTACGATATAAACCACAGCTGCCGTCTAACCCCAGAACAGAGCAAATATATCAAACCGCTTACTACAAGACAGTCACCCCTAGTGGGTTCTCATCGACGCATGAGACTTATGTCTTCTTTGGCTCTTTTCTACTGCCTTCCAAGACTCCATTAAGGCCTTCCAACATTTGTATCACTGTTTTTACGAAATTTTTACACGCTTTTCCAATGAACTTTTTGTTGTTGCTTTTTGTCTTAAAAAGCCGTTAAGCTCACAGTACGATTTCAACTGAAATATCTAACTACTTTGCATAATTAATGAACTTGTGTTGCATGCAATTTAGTTTATTAAACACAAATGTATATACATAAATATATGCATGCACTAGGAATGAAAATCCCGAAATAACGATTTTTTTTGTGTCCCGAAAATCCCGCGACTACAAAAAATTCAGAAAAGTCTTCGATTTTCGTTTTTTGTTATTAAAGCCTAGCTATTTGTGATTCGAGCTCATTCATACTAGTGATACTTGAAAAATGTACAGGCCGTAAAAACCAACAAATTTTTAGTACAAAAAGGCAATATTTGTGATTAATTTATGAATCAAACTCGTGCCTTATTTTTTGGGTGATGTTAAATAATTGAATTTTTCCCACTATAAACTGGTTTTTATTTAATTTTTTAGTGATAATTTTTTTTATTTTTCTGTCACAAAAAGCACCACGGACTTGGCGCGTTACCACATAATACCAATTTTTACATTTAAAGGATTTTTTAGAAAGGATTTTTCGAAAGTTCTATTAAAAATAATTTATATAAAAGTGGGCGTGTTCCGTAGCCGATTTCCTATATTTTACCCGGGACAATCCTCATTATAAGAGTAATCTGTGTGGCGAATTTTTTTATGATATCTTCACCGGGTATCATTCATTAAGATGGTCAAATAAACTCCATAAAAGGTGGGCGGTGCCACGCCTATTTTTAAAAAATACTAAAAATATACATCGAGTGCCATAATTTGAATGCAAAATTTAGTTCCTATAGCTGTATAAGTACTGAACATGGATTGTTCTTGTATTTTTAAAATAATCGAGAATTCAAAAGAAGGCGTGGCTACCAGCTGAGCATATTAAACATTTAATTTTATGTAATATGTATATATTAAATTTATATAGTTTCTCTAACGATTTGTTCAACTTTTTTTAAGTAAACTGTTGGAAAATTACGATTACAAAAATCTCAGGACCAATCCCGAAAATTTCGGTATTACAAAATCAAATCCCGAAATCCCGGAACTGCATAAATTGAAAAAATTTGCATCACTAGTAAGCACATATGTTTTTTTTTTGCAAAGGAATACCGAGCGGAATCATTTTAATGAAAACTCAGTTGACTAAATTGCTCTCAGCACAAGACCAAAGGGAACACGGAGAGAAAAAGGTGTAATATGTAAATATCGCATATGTATGTTTAAAAAAAATAATAAATTTTTATTAATTTTAAATATAATATTGCAACAATTTACATTCCTTTACACATAAACATACCTAATTACACTTCTATATAATTTCACCAACAAACTTCCATATGAATTTACTATGAAATAAGTCCGAACATCTTAATTCTTTACAGCATTTTTAACGTTTTCCTTCTTTCCCCCCGCTTTCGTAAAAAGTATTACCAACATTTAAACAACAAATTATCCAAATATTCTACGCTAAATACCGGTCATTGTGCAAATTTTCATTATGCTGGTCATTTGCTGCAGTACCGTGCCGTACTTACGAGCCCAACAACACAAAAGGCAAGCTTAAATCAAAAATGCTGCAGTGCTGCTGGAGAGAGAGAGGTGTGGCGGCACCCAAAAAGGTCGCATGCTTTGTTTGCCTATATGTCGCCGGAAATTAGTGACTCGTCGCGCGTATTTTTAGAATGAGTGGCTCAGCTCGGGTAGAGGTCATGCTTGGCTAGACAGACAAATATGCAAATAAAAGCAAAAATTACTTTGTGTTTTTATTTTTTTGTTGAACATTTTGCTAATTTCTTTTGTATGCTGCGAATAGTAGGAGGGTTTATAATACATATCATAAAGTAACAGGTGGGGAAATCTCTTCGGCATTTGTGACAAATAAATCATATCATTTTTTTGTTGTAATAGATACTTGTATAGATATAAATACATATATACATATCAAGGCAAGAAACCGATTAAAAATTATATGCCGCTTTCGGTTTCATGTTTGTAAAATATTTTGTTGGTGAGTTTGGTTTAGTTCTTAAAAATAAATTTCAGTTACGTAATTCAAAGATGAAACTGGAGAAAAAAATTGGTTTTTTTTGTAGTAACAGTACCGTTCCGAAGAAAAATATCGAATAATTCCGAAACGTACATAGAACCAGCAGGCATTCGAATAAAAATTTCATTTTCAATGACTGGTCAGTTCACTAACCAAAACGAAACTAGGCGATGCAGGATTCTGGAATTCAGCTCGAGCACATATCTGTGATCATAAGCAATAAAAGCTTAAGTCGACATATCACAATCGCATATAATGGACTATTTCCTAGAAGCGGATAGAGTTAAATCAACGTCGCTTCTCTGTAGCTATCTTTGGGAATGGTTATCTTAAGGTAAACTTAAAATTTTTGTTGGATCATAAATACTTTGGAAGAATCGGTCAAAATACCAATTCTTCTTAGCATTTTGGTTTGATTGGAATCAAGTGGACGTACGTTCTGTATAAGCCCTGGCTAGAAAGACAAGTCGATGTTTGGGATAAAAACATTTATCATTTACTCATTCATCAGGTCTATTCATCATTTATTTATGGTGGAGGTAGTAGTTGCGAAGTTGTAAAATTTGCGAAGGTTTCTTCCTAAAAAGTTATGTGACGTCAGAACTTCTGGTAGATAGGCTACGTCTTTGCGCTTATTTGATTTGTTGTGTCATTAAAATCATCCCGATTCCATTCTTGGTTTCCTTCCGTGTTACATTTTTTTAAAACCATTTCGATTTTGTTTTTGGTTTCATTACTTGTAACATTCTTATATGACATACTAAAACTTATTTATGTTTAAGTTGGCCTTTGGTGGCTACTTCTCGCAGTTTTCCTTATTTGTTAGCTATTTTTATCGATTTTCCTTTCAATGGCACCACTCTGGCGTATACGTAATTTAAAATTATTTAGTGTCCTGGAAGGCGATATTTTGGTGGCATCATTGAAAAGAGCATTGTTGTTATTTTTTCAAGTTTCCGTGAACCGTAAGACAAGAGAATGGCGTAAAGGATGGTTGGCAAAGAAATCAGCCTTCCATAAGGCAGGTTGCTATTGTGGAGTGACCGGTGCCATATCCGGAAATCAGCCATCATTATTATTATGATTATTACCTTCGAGCATTTTTTTTTGTTATTATACCTTTCATGAACATGAAATGGTATTATAACTTTGGTCCGATGTTTGTAAGTGTGAGAAGAAGAAGAGATAGACCCACCATTAAGTATACCGAAATGATCAGGGCGACGAGCTGAGTTGATTTAGCCATGTCTGTCTGTCCGTCCGTCTGTTTGAACGCAAACTAGTCCCTCAGTTTTAGAGATATCTCGATGAAATATTGCAAGCAGGCGCCAATTTGCACAGGATTAATCATTTGTCGGAACCAGCAAGATCGGACCAATACAACGCATATCTCCCATACAATCGATTGTTCCGATAAATGGGTTTTGGCCTATAACTCTTGCAATCAAAAAGCTAGGAGAGCGAAATTTTTTTGCAGGTTTAGTAGATATTATATTTGTAACCTGTGTAGTGAAAATCACCCAGATCGGACCAACAAAACATATAGCTCCCATGTAATCGATAGTTTCGATAAATGGGTTTTGGGCTATAAATTTGGCAGTTAAGAAGCTAGGAACGTAAAATTTTGCAAAGTTGGTACTTATTATAAATGTGATGTGTGTAGTGAAAATCATACAGATCGGAGTAACATAACATATAGCTTCCATATAACCGATTGCTCCGATAAATGTGGTTTGGCCATGTAGGACACTTAAAAAAGATATGCGTATTCATGAAAGGTATAAAGCCTTCGGCACAGCCGAAGACAGCCCTTTCCTTACTTGTTTTTTTTTTTTCTAGGCACCTCTTATTAAATAACCCCTAAGCCTACCCCAAATTCTAAATTGAATCATAGTAACAGTACAAGTCGTTCCACGGTTCGAGACCTGGGACAGACAACAACAAAAATGGCCAAAAATTGTTTTCAAGTGGCTTAGTAAACTCTCCGAGTGTGTTTCTGAAATGGAAAACTTCTCAGCAAAAATTCATTTACTTTGCAGAAGCCATTTGGGGTTGGAAAAAAAATTGTAAGTTCAGCCAATTTGTAGCAAATTTTAGAAGTAGTGCAACACGAAGTGATAGAGAAGCTCGGCCTTAATCGCCTCGGACGTATAGCGTGAATTTTTTTATTATTTTTTATTGTAATAGTCTTAAAACGATTTCTTCCTTTTTTTAACTTGACTCTCTAGACAAAAAACTAATCCCACATCCCGGACCTCGTGCAAAATTAGATTCCTTAAATCACAGGACTGTCAAAGTGCAAAAGCTTAGAAACCCAGACATACATATATTTTTCTCATACATTTTAGAACCACCTTGTGTACATCGTCAAGAGCCCGCCTTCCCATTTTCTTATGTTATCATGTATTAGTTATAATACTCAATATAAGAGAATGAGAGCGAAGGAATGCAGGCGTCATGTTGAAATGGTTGTTTCCAAAACATTTAATAAACCAAATATAAATCATAACAAATGCCGTCAACACCAAGAAGGAGCACAAACGCATTAAATACTATCGAAAGTTCAAAGCGAAGTGCTTTAGTAGGGTAGTAATATAGTGAGCTACGTATAAAATAGCAGAGAAGCGTATCAAAAGAGCATGCACATAAAGAAAAATCTATATAATAGCGACTTTACTAATTTAACATTTTCTAGGAACTTTTTCACTGCACTTGAACCTAGATTTTTCGTTGAAATTTTATTCGAAGTTCTCTGAAATTTGATTCGAAGTTCGCTGAAATTTGATTCGAAGTTCGTTGAAATTTGTTGGTATGAATGATGGCTTACAAACTGCTCCTATTTTGAGTATTATGAAGCAGTTTTCTCCCACGTCAATCAGCAAATCGGATTATCCCTTCCTCGTCTCTAGCATTTATATCCTTTGTCCACCCACCTCACCAGTATTCTTCTCTCTTATTCCAACTTATCTCTACTTCTTCATCATTATTTTCCTCCATCTATTTCTCATCAAATCCCTGTTCCGCTCCTTCCTATACTACTTCTTGTTTCTCTGTCTCTTCATTATCGTCAGCTTGTGTTTATTTGATCTCTATATGATAGGATAATATATAGTTAGTCGACTGGAAGTACATTACATTGAATCATCCAGCACTTCTTTCGCGCAACTTACGCTATGGGTCGGCAAAGCATACTCAATTGAGCCCTACGCTCTTCACACGTATTCTTACGCTCTTCACTTTAGTTGCTGTTGAGAGCGAAAAACCAGTTTCACCACAATGATTTAGGACAGAATTTTCATGCCAGTCGCTTCGCAAACAGCAAAGGGGTAACACGTATGGTCGCTTTGCTGATTGCTTTATGGATTTGAAATGAATGAAAATATTAAATTTTTTCATAAAGATTTTGACAAAGATGAGGGCGTGGAAAGGGACAATATTTTTTCGGAAAAAAAGAATAAGCTTTTACAAAAGTATAAGCAATGGGTTCTCCAAAATGAAAATTGTAGAAATTCCGAAACTTTTTCTCCCACAAAATCTAGAAAATATTGTCTCTTTCCACACCCACATATTTATCAAAATCTTTATGAAAAGATGGGTCCCATGGAAGCGTAACATAAGATACATTGCATTTGCCCAAAGGCATCTGGAATCATCAAAAAATACTTAGCAGTAATTTTTAGTCGCGTTAGGCATCAACACGATTGCGTTGTTACTTCCGTGCTGTCGGTTAAGCAACTGATGCAACAATTTTGTTCTTAGCACCCCTGTAGCGAAGTTACTCTCCCGTTTACCAATACACTCTCACATTTCATTTTGCCGACCTCTGTTCTAGACGATAGCCTTATTTTTGCGAGAGAAGGCTCCGAACTTAGTGGATATGTATACCATTCTGAACAGTGTTGCTGTCTCTCTCGCACACTGTGCTGAAAATGTCGTTCATATAAAAAGCAGCACACCCAAGTGCGCAAACAAACTCGACTGGAACTCCCATAACTCCCACTCCAATCCCACTATTTACACCAACCGCACATGTAACCACGCACAGCAAATTCAACTTTCATTGTCAGCTGCCGTAAACACCGGTCGACCGTTCAAATGCCACTCATAAAGGAATTCTCTCCACCACTCCAACCGCATGGCAAGCATTTTATTTGTTTGTTTAATTCTATGTAATCATGCGTAGGCTTATCTAGGTATGTTATGCGCTACTCCAACTCGGAAACTCACGTTTGGCACAAAAAATTAATTGTCCAACATAAATCAAAAGCATTTTTTTCTACCAGTTTACCGGCTTCTGACTGTCTGCCGTGGTTGGCCACTTCAGTATGTTCCGGCCACTGTATTTATGAGCATTTTTGCCAACTGTTGCCGTGAATTGGGAGACGACGTGTTCCCACTCCTCGCGCACACTTTTAGTTTCTATGCACTTGTTTTGTGTGCTCTCTTTCAAACATTCTGGGCATTTCTTTAGTTCTAACCACAAAGCAAATGTTTACCTTGTTTAACGGTACTATGTTGACTTTAGTTTTCATGGAATTTATTCAATTTCAGTTTCACTTTCATTGCAGTTTTTAGTGAATTCCGAGAGATAAACGTACAATTATCCGAAAAGAATTTCATTGGATTTAAATTAAATAAAGGAAGGGTTTTTTGTTTTTAATTTCAATACAACTTTAGCCTATCGAAATTAAATTTATCTAAGCTTTGAGGGGGGCTAGTAGTTTTTTTATTTTATTTGAGTTTTTTATTGTTTTTATTTATTTAGAGTAGACTGGGGGTGTATTTATTGGGGGTGAGCACTGGGGTCTCTGAGGTGAAAGCGCCTACTCCTTTTCGCTTGGAAAAATCCAATTTGGGTTATGCAGCCATAAACTATATATTCAGAATATTTCACAAGCTGGTTGAGAATTATAAAAAGGGTCCGCAAAAGAAATAAGCGAAAGAAATTGCTTAAGTCGCTTAAACAAAGTTATTTTATTCGAGATTTCAAATCACCTTCGAAGGCAAAATGTGTTGTTATCGCTTGTGAAAAAGCAACCAAAAATTATGGGCGCTTATAATTTTTTTTTTGTTCTAATAAGAAACAAATGCTCTGTCAACTCTAGGAGCTCCAATGAACTTGAAAGTTGGAGGCAGTCATATTGCACCATGAGGACAAGGAGCCTTGGAATATACCTGAGGTGGGTGAGACTCTCACAAAAGCCGCCAAAAGTCTAGATCGACTACGATTCCGAGTTAAACGAAAGAGTACTCACGGCAAACGGGCTTAGTGCTACAAGGTGCTAGCATTGAAATTTACCAAACTCATATCTAGCGAATATTATCATATAGAACGAGAGGGTGACTGAATGTATTTTTTTTTTGTTGAAACAACAACAACAAGAAACAGCTCAGATCAAAAGCTTAACGGTGAATATTTTCAAAAATACCACTAGCCGCGGTGTAAAAGCCTGCATTACCATCTCGACCTCACCTGGAGATGTCGCTGGTGTCCACTCGTTACCTCCGTCTCCTTTTGATTGCAACCTCTCCTTTTCTTAATCTTTCCTTTTATTTTCTTTATCGCTCGAACATACGGACTTGTGCTAAAAGTAATTGTAATCTGAGGCGGGAAGACAGATGGATAGACAATGCTAAGCTAGAATTTGAAAATTTTTTAGAAGCAACTTTGTTCTTAAATCATGGTCTCTAGCATGTGAGGAACACGACGTCATCAGCAAAATATTGTATTATTCTTTTATTTTTATTCCAAGTAGTTATTACGTATTGGGTACTGAGTACAACTAGCCTCGGAGACTAGGAAGGTTTGAAAATTTTTGGATTTTTATATGCTTAAGATCCTGCTTTAGGAGCCCGTTGACATCCTCACAGTGGGATGGATGCTTCGACCAAAAATGTCTTAAACATATTATAGTGACCTGCCTCTGGCTTAGTCTTTTGGCAGTTTGCGCCTTGGGGTTTCAGAGTTCACTCATGCAACACCTACATAGTGCCTCCCGCAATGAAGTATAGCCACATCCAATTACACTAAAACGGACAAGAAATATTGGACACATTTCCATTTTCATAAACACATTAAACGATAAACAACAGCGAAAAAACATTACATAAAACTCAAGGCAAAATATAATAAAATATTACAAGTGAGATTTAGCGGTATGAGCCCAAAGGCAAGAAGAAGCATATGTCTAGCATTATTAACATTTTATCTGTGGAACAAAGATGTGGGCGTTTTGTAACAAATTTCAGACAATGACGATTATTATGATGAGCATGAAGATGAAGCAATGGCTTCATGGGCACAAAAGTCAAACAACAAATTCAGGCAGGATAAAGAAAAGCAATAAGAGAAAATGAGGTTGAAGAATATAACGAGAGCGTAAACGAAGGAGTGTGATAGTAACAAAAACATTAGTTTTATTGGAGCGTTAAGTAAAGTCAATTGGCACTGAAACTTTGGACTTTTATTATTTTCAACAATTTTGGAAGTGTATGGAATATTAGACATTAGACTGGGACAAGCAAAAATATATTTTTTATTTCTTATTATTTTAATATTATGGCTTAGAGTGGCTCATATGTCGACTTAATGGTTAGAGGCAAAAATTTGTGGAAGAACAAAAACTGATACCGACGACGACAGTGATTAAATGAGTGGCCACAGTCTGCTGAGATGACGACTGTAATATTACAGCTTTAGGCAAGGGTGCCTCTAATGGTGCCTCCATTGACGAACTCTGCACGAAGATCAACTATCACCTTTCCAGCTTCTTCGCCAAGTAAAATCTGACGCTATCTCCGACCAATGCGACGTGCATTGAGCAGATGAAGCTGGGGTGGACGAACTCTACCTACTGTCAGCCACCCCAAAATCATGGGCGGGGAATTGACATCACCTTTGCTAGATGTTGGCCCCCAATGCTTCCCTGCTGTTGGCATCCTAATACGCCAACTACGTCAACGTTACTCAAGCCAGACAAGCTGTCGCCAACCATGGCGCTGTTACTGAAAACTATAAACTGTTTATAGTGAAAGAGACTTGTCAACACTGTCATAAAACTGACATCAACTTTGTGTCGCGTCACACAGACGAAGAAGAAAGCGAAGCTTTTGTCATTCTACAAATAAAGCATTTCAACAGCTCTTGCAAGCCAGCAGAGAGGGGGGAGAAAATGGGAAAGTTGTCAAAAATTGAGTTGTTTGCTGCAAAATATGAAGTTTGATGCCAAAAGCTATTTAATCTGCTGCCAAATACTTTTAACGCGCGCACACCAATAGGGTTTTACGAACTCTTTACGGTAATTTCTGAAGTCTTTTAGTGAGCGAAAAGTTGTAAAATTGCGTACGCTGCGTATACGTAACTAATTAATAATTTGCTATGCATGAAAGTTGTTGTTCTTAGATGTTTTTATTAATGTACTCATGTAAATGCTTTTGTTGTTGTTGTATTTGGTTTTTGTTCTTTATACCCCTTTCTTTCGAGTTGTCATTCTTGTTGCTGCATCAAATTACCTTCTATGGGATTAATTGACATTTTCGCCGGTGCTTCAACTTTATTTACATACAAAAGAGCTGCTTGCCGTTTAACGCTAAGCGCTTGCGGTTACAACAAAAGTGAGTGAACTGTCATTGTTGTTGGTTTTGCGCTAAAACTAGGTAAACAAATTAGCATAATTAATTTATTTGCCACTTTGGGCGTGTGGACAAACACACAAACACGCTAAGGTATAAATTTTCATGAAAATACTAGGGGGTGCTAACAAAAGGTCGCTTATTTGGTGTTTTAAATCTCAAAAAGAGCGTGATAGTACTGCGGCTGACACGCTGTTAAGCTCTCATGGCTTATGTTATGTTATGTTATGTTATGTTATGTTATGTTATGTTATGTTATGTTATGTTATGTTATGTTATGTTATGTTATGTTATGTTATGTTATGTTATGTTATGTTATGTTATGTTATGTTATGTTATGTTATGTTATGTTATGTTATGTTATGTTATGTTATGTTATGTTATGTTATGTTATGTTATGTTATGTTATGTTATGTTATGTTATGTTATGTTATGTTATGTTATGTTATGTTATGTTATGTTATGTTATGTTATGTTATGTTATGTTATGTTATGTTATGTTATGTTATGTTATGTTATGTTATGTTATGTTATGTTATGTTATGTTATGTTATGTTATGTTATGTTATGTTATGTTATGTTATGTTATGTTATGTTATGTTATGTTATGTGATGTTATGTTATGTTATGCTATGTTATGTTATGTTATGTTATGTTATGTTATGTTATGTTATGTAATTCTATGTTATGTTATGTTATGCTATGTTATGTTATGTTATGTTATGTTATGTTATGTTATGTTATGTTATGTTATGTTATGTTATGTTATGTTATGTTATGTTATGTTATGTTATGTTATGCTATGTTATGTTGTTGCGTTATGATTTCCCTATCTAGGTAATTACTATACCATATTAAGTTATCTTATGTTATGCCAGGTATATACATACATTATTTTGCTTGCTTTATTCGCAATTACAACCACGACCGTAATAGTAATAGTAGTCACAATCTTAACAACAGCCCTAAGGATAATACTAATGGTAACAATAACTCTGTGACCGTTATGGCTATCTTAGCAAATGACTCTAACCGTGACTGATTACAGCCATACCGTAAAAATAAAAAGAAGCAGAACGATAACCTTAGCCGTAACCGTTAAACTGAACTATTGTTCGTAGCCTCGACATAGCAGCAAGGCAACCGGCACTTTTGAAGATAACCTTATACGTAGCAATGGCCGTAGGAACAATGTCATCAAGTCCCGGTTTAACGTTACCCCAACCATAAAAATAGATACTTCTTTGGAGCAAACATATCCGGGCCGGATTAGACAGCCCAAGCGTGTAGTTAGCTCGAGCTGTAACCGTATCCTTAGCTGTAGCCAAAAAATAACCGTAACCGTAAACATAAAGTTACTCTAACCATGATCGTGACTTATCGTTATAGCTAAAAAAGCTGAAGCCTAAACTAACCTCGCAAGAGAAATTGTAACCGTAGCCATAAAAGTAGCCATGGCTGTAACCACAGCTGTGCAATTCACCTTAAACCTTTGTTAATCCCTTCGTACAAACAAACAAACCTTTCTAAAATATTCATCTGCGCGGTTTGAGAAACATTTTCCTCAGTAAAGCTAATCTTGTTCACACTTCATGCGCTTGATTATTGTTAAATTACAAGCTTTTACTAAATTTCACTGAGTGTCACTGTAATTGTAACAAGACATATCGTTTCGAGTAAATAATAATATAAACACAAGCTACTAATGAAATTAAATTGTATGGCTGAATATGAAGCTGAGAGAATGTGAGGTGGAAGGTCGCGCTAACTTCGCTGGGTACTTTATCTTATTAATAATCCGATGAACTCGAATGAGGACTTAACACTCGCAGTTAGTCAGATGAGTTAAGGAACGGCTGAGTTCACGAATTTTATCCCACAACTACGAATTATGAAATTGGACATCCCGACCTTCATCTCATAGCTGAATACAATTTCCCATACAACAACATACAACTTAGTGTCTCTCAATTGCAGACAAATTTCTAGAACTACCATTAATATAGAATAAGTCGCCTATGTATGCACATAAAACAAAATTTTGTTAGACACTGCGGGTGTCCGATTAGAATGTGAGATAAAACTACGATCACTCCCAAAGAACAACAATTTAAAATATTTCACACATGAGCTTAAACCTAAAAATTGAACCCCACCATTTCCCTTAGATATCCAACAATATTTCTAATCTACAAATCTGTCTTTGTCTATAAGTTCGTGCTTGCAATAGCTAGCCGTATAACCGAACACCCGCTGCGCTATGACCAAATATATGGGCAATTACTTGAGTAATTATACTCCCTGGCGCACAATTACGATAAGTGAAAAATTATACGATTGTAACGGCTTGCTTGCTTGTTGGACAACTGGCAGAATGTGATCAATATGCCAAAGTGAGATTGTATGTATGCGTGTTGTGAGTGTCAGTAGTCGCGCATGCGCAGAAACCTCACAATAATCTGCAGCATTGATCGCATGATCGGTGGAATCACTTTGTGGTTCGTTGCGGTGTTTGTGGTTGAGCTGGCTCACTTTCCTGTAAACTAACTGCTTCTTTTTTTTATCAATCAATTAAAAGCGATTTATGAACACTACGCGCATATGGCGCTCGTTTTTTTTTTGAGTTGAGTGGCAAGCAGGGCTCCAAAATAAGAGCAAGAAAAATAGTTGTATTTTCAATAGATTTAGAGCAAGAGAATATTTCTCTCAATAAATACCTTTTGTTTAAAGAGAAGTATGTAAATAAATTTGCTAAGCCAATCTCCTTGCATTTCTTCGCTTTTGCAAATATTTAGCAGTTAGAAATTATAACTGAAGATGGGACCATAACCATAAAGATAACCATAACCTTAATCATAACCATAAGCCCAACCGCAGCCATAACCTCAACCATAACCATAAGCGCAACCGTAACCATAACCTTAACCATAACCATAATCTTAACCATAACCATAAACATTACTGTAACTAAAACGGCAACCATAACCATAACCTTAACCATAATCTTAACCATAACCATAAACATTACTGTAACTAAAACGGCAACCATAACCATAAGCGTTACCGCAACCATAACCGTAACCATAGTCATAAACGTAACCGTAAACATAAACATTACCAGTTCAATCATCATAAGATTAAAGGACCCCTAACCATAGCCGTTGACGTGACCTGAAGAATATATGTAACCATGATCGTAACTGTAAGCGTAAACATAATCTTCACCCTTATCCAAAACAACCTTTGGTGGATTTAGTTACGGCAACTTCTTTGGGGTCTGAAACCTCATTAACAATTATTTTTGAGACCTCTTCCATTGAGTTGAGAGTTATCCGGAGACTCTGCTAAGGCAAATGTAATTGAATACGCAAAGTGCGCATGCGCCACCACATAACGAGCGCATGTCAATGAAATGCGCTCATTTACCGATTACTCGTACTGCCAATTGGAATAAAAAAATATTTCGGTTTTTTTTGGTGGCAACATGGTTTTGCCATTTTGCCACTCGGCCACCGTGCCACACAGCTGTGTGGCATATTGATTGTTTTTTGTTGTTGTATTCTCTTGCTTTGTAAAGCAACACCACTTGATGTTCGACGCTCAGGAGCTTTGCAGGTCTTTTCCAGTGGGTTATTGGATTACCAAAATCATTTCTAACTCTGCTTACTGTTGTTGTATGACAAATAATTTTACTGCGCATGCCATGTTGAAAGTTCAATAATTTCACAACATATTGAATAGCTACTCGTACAACACAAATGAAATGAGTTCGTTGTGGTTCAACTATGGGGTCATATAGGAAGTGAAGTGGTTTAGCCAGCACTGCGAAAAGTGAGTCAATTACTAGTTTTTAAGTTTTTTTTGTTGTAGGCCAAATGTGACATGATTAATGGCTGGTGTCGCTTGAGCGAAAAGGTGTTTTGATGTGGCACGCAGTAATGCGAGTAGTGTGGATGTAGTAATTAAGACATTTTTTTTGGTTTTTGTTGTGAACGCTGCAACGCTCTCAGATGTTTATCACCAACATTGACACTTCCTCTTCATTGATTTCTAAGACAGCCGGTCCTTTGTGCTGAATTCACACAAGATTTAAAGGACCAATAACAGTAATAGCCTAGTAGGACGGACTTCTTTCAATCGACAAACCCACTTTACACCCGCTTCACAACACAATTAGAAGACAACCTCTCTCTACTAGAACACTTGTAGTGTCTGCTGTTGGAAATTATTCGACGGATAAAGAAAAGCATCAAATTGCTTCTCAGTGACTGAGGGCCAAGACCCCCGTTACGCTACTAAAACTCCTTTTTGGACGTCTTCAAACAAAGCCAGATCTTTCCACATTTCCCTCACAAACTTCAACTTGATGGTTTTGATGTTTTTGTTGTAACCGCATAAACATTGCCCAAAGGTTTAAGGAAATCTTGAGGATTGGGGATATTTTATTTCGGAATGATTCCGATACGCTCCTGTACTAACACCTTCTGGTACTAGACCGACTGCTGCGAAAATGATTTGTTTGAGCTCGCTAAACCTGCGAGCGGTAGATTTTAGTCAGTAGAGTTGGGAACTAAGAAGTAAACGACGAACAAAGATCACGTTCTAAAATTCTTGATGTCCTTGGCCTCTTAGGTATTCAGGAAGGAGATTAATTGATGATCTGTGAGAGTTCTACATTCATAGTTCCTATTCACTATCGAGGAAGGATAAAACCGGCACTTAGTTGGAAAAAACAGGCGAAAGCTGTCTTGGCCTCCCTTGGTGATGATTAGCATGAAATAGAAACCTTGATTTGGGGATGTGAGTGTAAGTTGAGTGAGTGAGATCGCACTCTAGCGGTCTACAAAAGGAAGTAAGCAAGCAAGGTATGCAATTTTTGCTCTTCCATGGGAAGTACTTCAAGAGCAGATTCTCTATCAAGAGCATGAACCGGCCTGAAGCTCCGAGAAGGGCTTATACCTAAATGAAGCACGGTGGATGTATCCTTACCTACTTCTGTTGAGACGTTGAAAATGACACTTAAGCTCACGAATATGGACTGTAGCAACAAAATTGTATAGTCCCTTGGATGCTGATCGAATACCTTCAACAGATCCCATTATAAACCAGCATAGTAACAATGCGGCCTTCTAGGGTTCCTACAGTTCTACAGGAATAACTCGAACATTACCCAACCAAGGACAAAGAAACTAAATAACTCTCAACTCAACCCAACAACAACCACAATATAATCCACTTCATCATGTCAGACAAACTGAAAACATTTTCACCTCAGCCCTTTAACCATTCATGGTTTAATAGCCACTAACAAATCTAGTTCCCTTCCACAGTCATAAAGAAAAACCCTAAGTACTTAGTTTCAAACAGGCAAACCCTCGTAAATTATGTTAAAATGGTTAATGTTGTTGTAGGTAGTAATAAAATTTCCATTTCGCATTGTTGTGGCTCAGCTAATGGGCTGCCAGGAAAGTGAAATCAGTTGACAGCATTGCCACGGGTGTGGTAGGGTTAAATGACAGTTAGTGTGAGTTGTTGGGCGCATTGTTCTTAAATCTTAAAGTTTGTAAATTGTTAGTGTTACGATTGTTTAAAGCCAAACAAACTAATAAAGGCGATAAATTAAATTTACAAATTGCGAAACATGGGTGTGACGAATTGAGAGTGATGCCAGTGGAATGTAGAGCTGATGACAGTTGCACTTCCTTAAGTATGGAGGTAGGTTGGTGTGTTGCGCAAAATTTAATTTTTTTCTGCCGTCTCATTACTTTCTGAATTTTTAGATCCAAATTTCACTTTCTGAATGTTTAAATAGGAGATAATGGCTTTGAAATAAGTGAAAGAACGTTTCACGAAGCATTGGTTCATTTTTCTTTTGCTACTTTTCCAAAGAACCTTACACATTTTCTCTTTACAAATATTTATAGCAACTTCTATTTAAAGAATTTGATTTGAATTCTAAAGAAAAAAAATTGGTCACCAAAGGGTTAATGCATAATTACTTGTGTTATAACGCTAAACATACCGGCAAAAAAATGTATTTCAGCATTAAAAAAAAAATTAAGGCATTTAAGGGGTTAATACATGACCCAAATATGGTTTAATGAAAGCATTTAATTTTTAAGTGTGCAGTAATAGATCTAATGTAAAAAAAAAATGTTTAGAATTTATAAAATAATGAAATTCTACTCTGAGGTGAATAATTTTATTTCGTTATTAATAAAATAGTTAAGGTCATCAATGGGTTAATGCATGCATTTAAAAATTCAAATATTTACTACTGAAGTGTTGAGCAATTTATTTTTTCATATAAAAAATTATTTAGCAATTATAAAAATGTAGGTCACCAATGGGTTAAGGAATGGCGTTTAAAGGGTTAGAACGCTTAAAATCAACTAATTTAGCATATGGGTGTTTCCATGCAGCCGTATGCGACATTCGTACACTTTTGGAGTAATATAAATCTCACATAAAACGAGTTTTCGGGAAAATAAAAATACAGTTTCGTTGCAATTACAAAGAAGTATGTTTGGAAAAAAATTGGTCGCCCTGAAAGCTTTGGTGTCTAAAATATCCGTTCAAAATGAGGTGATAACTTACGCGACAAAAACGGAAGTGCTTATATTGTGCACATACATATATGCGAAAGTCTGCGAATCAAGCCAGTTCTTAATTTCTTTGAATATTCGTAACCTAAGCTAAATAATGCACCTTTACAATCCTCTCATATTTAAAGAGAAATCGTCTCTTTATATTATTATTTAAAAAAAAAAACTAAATAACGTACGTGACATAACGTACGCGACAATTTTTCTAGTATATTAATAATAAAATGCAGGGACGTAGCTGTTATAAGAAATATGATAAAAAGGTCCCATTTAACCATTAATACTGATGTATTCAAATATTGGTTATAATTAACCATTACCGTAAGACATATTTTATATTGGTCAACATAACCATTATAAATGAGAGAAACATTTTTTGGTTAACAATTACCATTATTGTAAGTAACATAATATTTTTGGTTATCGGTAGCAAAAAAATTCAAACAATATAAAACAACTTGAGTTGCTGGAGTGGCATGACCAATGTGTGCAAGTTCCTCGGGGAAAAATTTACCACTATTCAGCAAAAATAGTTTGCTGTCGAGTGGGTCACCGATAACCAAAAAATTTATTACTTGCGATAAGGGTTATTCGTAACCAAAAAAATAAATCTCTCATTTATATTGGTTACGATGACTAAAATAAAATAAATCTGATGATAATGTGAATTCTGAAAGAAAAAAATAACAATTATTTTCGGTTCCTGATAAAATGTTTTTTGTTTGAAATTTACACTTTAATTAGGAAACAAAATAAAAATGTATTCTTATTATAAAAACTATATGATAATGAAAATAAATTCTTATTATAAAAACTATATGATAATGAAAATAAAATCGAATTCATAACATATCTATGTATTTGTTGATATACATTCTTTATATATTTACATAAACTCTAATATTTTCTCGTAAGGAGTATGCCGTTCGAGCAGTATTTATATGTATGTTGACTGTCGACGAATATATCGATATATTCACAAGCGTATTTATAAAATGAAAAAGCATCTGGTAAAATTATATTATTAGCTTTTACTATTTGCCACACCTTTCTCTTTATAACAACACCTATTCCATCCACAGCGCCTTTGCCATGCGAGGTGGCAAAGAAATTCCATCCAAAATATTTGCAGCTAAATTTATTTACAAAATAAGGGATGCTTGTTAAAATAAACTTATTTTTAAACTGCACCTATGTATTCAGGATAATGGTATTGAAAAAATTGCTTTTAACGTCGATTTTAATGTATTACAATAAAATATTCCTACTTAAAATAACGTATGCGACAAACTTTAAAGGGTAATACAATTTTTATTACTTCGATTCAAAAGAAAATTTCAGCGAATATATTTAACTAGAAGATCTCTTGATTTGGAGTTGTAATCTCTATTACTTGCGACTGTCAATACACAAATGATATAGACAAATAATGTTTTTGCATAACGTACGCGACAAAGGTATACTATCAAAAGTAAATTAAAAAAATACCGTTATTCGAGTTCAAACTTCTCTTTTTCTCATTTTTGTAAGTAGTTGGCATTGTTAATTTAATTTTAAAATGTATTTGCACTACTTCAAATCTCTTAATTTAAGTAATTCGGAAGAGAAAATAGTTGATTCAATTTGCGAAAACTGAGTTGAAGAAAATCTCAGTTTTACTCTTCCGTTTATGAGTTTTAAGATACCAACAAGCTGTAAATACTTCCATTTTATAAAAATTCAATTCCTTTTCCCTTAATAATTCGTCTTAAAACCCATTTTCTGGTCATATAATTTTTTCAGTCGTGGTTGACCTTCTCATGGAAACACCCATATGTCAAACTATTTTGAAGTTAAAATAAAATTGAGGTCGTCAATGGGTTAACGTATGGCCGCTCATGGCTTATAATTTTAAATATTTACCAATTAAGTGTAGCACAAACCTAACCAAAAAATCGTTCATGATATCGTTATAAAAATAAAAATGTAGATAACGAGTGGGTTAATGCATGACCGTAAATGTGTTTCTGAGTTTTCGATTCTGACTTTTGGTTTCTGAAAAATCATTTCTAAAAAAAAAATTTCGGAAAAATTGTGTTGCTGAACTTTTTTTGTCTTAATTTATGTGGGGCACCGATTAATCTACCATCGATACGGTCTTCCATCTTTTTTCGCAATTTGAAAGGGGTTCCCGACAGCTCGTAAAGCAGTTGGCTGTGTGCTGCTCTAATTGTGTTTGAGTTCACTGCAAAACTTTTCGACCATTCCCAATGATTTTTAGCAACATTAGCAGATACGTCGGGGCTGCGAGTGGCCTCTGGAATCAAACGAGACTTCAGACAAGCCGACTAATTAAGTACTGGATTTTCTGGTCCAATGAAAGAGGTGAAAGCACGTGTCTTGTGATGAGAAAAACTATTTTCCATCTCTAATAAGTCCCTCATGAGACCTGTAGTGGTATAGGGGTTGGCATCATGGGCAAAATAGAAAGATGATATGGTAGTTCTTGAAGTAAAACAAATCAAATAAATTGGTGGGTCCCTGAGGAAATCATATATTTCCAAACATTTTGGAAAGATTCAGCGTCTTCCCTGTATTGTTGCTCTGAGAGTCCTTTGTCTTTGGCACTTCAGATGAAAGATTTATAGAGTCCCACAGACACGCTTTTCCATATTAGTTAGTAAGGTCTTTGACTTTCAGATGTACTCCTATGGCACTTTTTTCCTACGACTAATCTCCACCCTACCAAATTTGCTAGTTCGGGTTACTTTAGTTCGTACGAGTGGTCTCACTTCCTAATTCAAGCCACAACAATGATGAAACACTCATTCCCCGTGGCAACATTTTGCTTTGCATGGGAATTGCGCCACTTTTCCACGAATATGGCTAATGACCATTGCACATTTTGAATGCGCCACACACAACAATGGCGAGCGGCAAATCAGCTGACAACGCTGAATGACAAATCGAAAGTGTTGCAAGACACAAATTCAAAACAAATGAGCAACGGCTAAACAACAGGTTGCATTGGAGCAATCAATGCATACAAATGTTTTAGCACCAGGTGGCGCGCACACACACAAGCACATGAACACTTACAAAGCAGCCATATTGAAAGCAACAACAAACAAAAAATTTTGCTCACTTGGCGGCGTACTTGTCAATGCGTTGACAATAAAATTTAAGTTTGACACTAATTGACAGTTGTAAGTGACACAAATAAGCGGGTAAATCGTAAAAAAAAAAAACAACAAAAACCCTCTTTCTGAATTTAACCACATAAACAATACTCACAAACAATAACTGTAATTTAGCTCAAAATGCAACAATTTTGCGCAAATATTGCAAAAAGCTACAACAACTCAAAAGCTAATGACTTTTGCATGTTTTTGTTGTAGCCAAGCAAAAAGTCAAAAAGACGCATTTGTCATAAGCGAGCATTGAAAGCGAGTGAATGGAATGTTAAATAATGCCAGTGGAGCACAATAGTTCGTCGCTAACACTAAAACAGCAATTTGCATTGCCTTGCAGCTTAAAGTAACTTCTCTACTAACATGTGGCAACAACAAACAAGCAACTTAATGATTAGTTGTTGCAGCCACGTTGAACCATATTTGCATTGACAACTTTTTAGAAGCGACTTTTATTTGCGTTCGAACTTATTTGTACAGTGGTGTGAGAAAAAATACGAGCCCTTACCGATGGTACCGTTAATTAACCCTAATATGGAACCGAAATCAGACCCCAAAAACAAACCAATGGGAAATTAAAATTCAACGAAGAAACGGAAGCGAAATTCAAGCAGAATGTGAATCACTCGACCATGTAGACCTAGACCGCACCTAGAGAACCAACCTAAAAAGCAAATCCGGAATTCCAAAGCAAACAGCCTAAATTCGGCCGGAAACTGAACTAACTTGCATTGGGAGAATGAGCCGACTGAGAGTTAAGAGGGGGTGACTGCCTTGCTGTGTTATGCAATACCCACATCGCCTAGACGGTTTTAAGCGGTTAAGCGTCATAATGACTGATGATTACGTTGAGTGGAGTTTTCACCTGTCTCAATTCAAGTAACTAAAAACATATAATTGTAGCTCCGAGCAACCATTACGCCTTTCCATATCCTCTTTATTCTCTACAAATCACCAATAACCATTTTTATTTCTCTTTTGAAATATTGTTGCATTTGATAATCACCGGCTATCTAAATGTTTTTATTGCAATCTCTAACAGGTAATTAGCGTTCGAAGATTTGGACAAGTGGTCACTGGGCCACTTGTACAACAAACTTTTAACGCTCACCAACTATGTAAATTCATTTGAATACAAGCAAAAGTGTGCAATAATATCGTTAGATAACATAAAAATGTGTATTTGGAGGCGTGTGTGAGTTACAAAGTTGCTCATTAGGGTGCACGTTAAATTAAAATTTATTTTATTTAATTTTTTTAAATTTGATTTTATTTTATTTTTTTAATTTTGTTTAGTTTATTTTATTTGGTTTATTTTATTTTATTTCATTTCATTTCATTTCATTTCATTTCATTTCATTTCATTTCATTTCATTTCATTTCATTTCATTTCATTTCATTTCATTACATTTCATTTCATTTCATTTCATTTCATTTCATTTCATTTAATTTAATTTAATTTAATTTAATTTAATTTAATTTAATTTAATTTAATTTAATTTAAATTAATCTAATTTAATTTAATTTAATTTAATTTAATTTAATTTAATTTAATTTAATTTAATTTAATTTAATTTAATTTAATTTAATTTAATTTAATTTAATTTAATTTAATTTAATTTAATTTCATTCATTTCATTTTATTTTATTTTATTTTATTTTACTTTATTTTATTTTATTTTATTTTATTTTATTTTATTTTATTTTATTTTATTTTATTTTATTTTATTTTATTTTATTTTATTTTATTTGACTTTATTCTATTTTATTTTATTTTTCCTTTTGCATTTTATTTATTTACTTGGAAAATAACGCACAACCTATTGCTAATAAACACATGTTGAATATGATAAATTTGTGAACGTTACTTTCAATTTTTATGTCGAATTTTATTTACCGCTTAACTACATTGTAACTGCATAGTGCATCGTTAATGGTTGTTAATTGCATTCTAATAATCGCATAAACATTTGCAAATTATTTGGTTAATGAAAAGTTAAAAAGTTATGAATGAATGGTAATCCTCATGGGAAATAAATATAAATTTTATAAAACACTGATTAAAAATTATTACAGAACTTTATTTTTTAATGCCACAACAGACATATGGAACATATCAATAAACCATACTTACAAGTATTTACATCGACACTAATTGCTTTAATATGCAAACAAATTAGAATAATTTTATTGATAAAGAACCAAGAGAAAAAACAAGGTACACACTAGAAAGCCTGCGGATTATGCAAAACAGAGACAAAACTGTAAACAAAAAGGAAGACACAGATAATATTGCGAGTGCTTATCTCTCATGTATTTAATAATTTAGCTTTAGTATGACAAGTGTACCACGGTAGATGGTATCGTTTATTACCAAATGACAATTGTATTTATGTACGTAAAAAGTCTCCTTGTGTTCATATTAACTATTAATGTTGTTTTTGTATATTTTTATAAATGTATATTTTGTATATTCAATAAATAGAATCGCTCCTGAGGAAGCCAAGGAAGTTGGCGAAACGTTGAGCATAATAGTGGAATGAACTTCGTTTAATTTGCACTAAATACTCACTAGATCGGATGAGCTTAAATTGACTACATAAAAGGTAACGAACCGATCGGAATCACGTATATAGAATAATTAAAGTTTTTAATTGAAACATATGTATTCATGTCACATATGTACGAATTAATATATTAAGAGCTTGAAAGAATTAATTATTTGTATTGTAGAACTAATTAGTTATCGTAATTGTGGTAGTTAGCAAAACAGTGGCAGAAACCACTTTTTAAAACAAAATATTTCTAACAGATATGGAGCGCGCATTCTGTGCTGTTGATTACTTTTCATTACAAGAATTTATGAGTTGAACAATTCTTTGTAGAGCTAGAACAAAAGAGGCGCGTTTGCGAGAGGCTTAACAACGCAGCAGTGATAGCAAAATGGTTGATATCAGAAACTGTGAAAGTTTTAATAGAATCCAACACTGTACATTTGATATTTACGATTCAGGAAATGATAAAAAAAAATTGTATGATAAACTCGCTAGTGCCCAGAGAGGGAAACCGATCAACCCTTTGTTAAACTTTGGCGTTTCAAGTCATCTAAATTTGTTGGTGTTTCAATTTCCTCTACATTTTGACATTTCCGCTGGCATTTATTATATTTAAACGACTTCTGTTTCGATATTTTTTGTTATCATCGCGTGTCAAATTGTCATTTAAAGGCGTCAATTATGCCCAAAACTAGTTTATTGTAATTTTTGCGAATGTAAGCAAAAAAATGTGACAATTGAAACCAACAACAACAACATGCATTTTATGTTGAATAGTACACAATCAGCCAACATTCCGTCAACGAACAAACCAATCAAGTCACACTCTCTAATCCATCGATATTCGCACAGCGCAACACAACACTATCGCACTAACAACAACAAGCAGTATCGCATTAACAACAACAAGCCGTCTTGCATTACCAACAACAATTGCATCACGTTCCAAAGCGGCTGCATATTTTTAACGCTTGACATTTGAGCGGTGTGTCTAATTAGGTGACATTTTTTTTTTTGCACTAATACATCTGTAGAAAACAATTTTTTTTGAGCTCTTTGCACCTCTATTAATGCTGCAAAATAGTTTTGCTACTTTTTCCCACATTTTTTTTGTTTTGTTTTTTTTTTTCTTTTTTGCTTGTTTGTTTATTGAAAAGGATTTCCTGTCACTTTGTTTAATTGAAATGTGACACACACACTCAGCCAAAGCAATGCGAGTACGCACTTACATAGATACCCGGCAGGGACCTCATTAGTAAGAGCGAGACAAACTTGTGGTGAAGAACTAGTTAATAGTAACCTAATTTTCTTTACTAGACATTTTGAATGGCATTTAAAAATTAATTTCCTGTTCAAATACTGAAAAATATTTATTAAATTTTTTTCATTTCACATTTTTTTATAAAAAAATAAATATTTTCTTTGAAAAGAATTCATAAAAATTGTTTTCTATACTCTTGACTATTTTCCTATTAATAAAAAAAATTCTGATTCTTCACGATTCATAACAAAAAGTAAAAGTAATGAAAAGCTCAAAAATAATAAAACCAAAAAAGTAATGATTATCGAAAGTAATGAAAAATTATTACTAAGTTAGTTTTTAAATTTTTTTTTCATTGCTACATGTATTTAAATAGTCACAATTCTTCAAGATTACTCAAAAAAAATTAAAAAGAATTAAAATGAAAGCCAAGAGTAATGATTGATAATTATTAGTAATGTTAAATTAAAAGTAATGCATAATTATTATTAAGTGAGGTTTGTTAGTTTTTTATTACTGATACATCTACATATTTAATTAATCATAATTCTTCAAGATTACTCAAAAAAAAAAATAAAACTAACCAAAATTAATGGTTGATAATTATTAAATTAATATTATCTTAAATTAAAAATTAATGATCAGTACTAATTATTTTTAATTACTTTGGATTTTCGTATCTATTTCTGTCATTGTTTTATTACTCTCTCAACGATGCTGTGATACAAATAAGATCAAAATCATTACTTTTCATAATTAAAATGAAATGGAATTGATTATATTCTTGAGTTGACAGTCAATGATGTAGTTTTCCAATTTTAGTAATTATTTTCCGATTGATTACAAAAATATTAAAAGATCGTGATTTTTCACGATTATTAACAGAAATAAAAGTAAAAAAAAACTAGAAATCATTAGTAATAAAAGTAATCAAAATGTCTAATTACTATTATTTTCACATTAGTAATTCAACAACACAGCAAAATGTTCAAAAGGTCAAAAGAAGAACCCATTACATTTGACTATTTTTAATTAGTTTCGATTTTATTCAATAGTCGTGAAAAATCACAATTAATTGTTTTGTAAGTATAATTAATTATAATTTTGTAATTATAATTAATAATTAATTTCACAAATCTGCAAACAATTGAAATGAACATTATCCATACTCGTGAATTGGTTTAGAAATATCGAACAAATAAACGAACAAGATCTAGACAGCAGAATTTGCGTTAGATGGGAACTATAGAAAGGGTAATGCAAAGAAAACAAATTCCATATCTAATTGCAAGTAAAACAAACGGGATAGTTTAAAATTATAGATTTTTCCAACAGGGTCTTCCTTCATGCATCAACTGACACCATTAGATAATAACAAATTACAACAATAATATCAATAATTATATGAGTAATTTGAAAACTGGGTCGATTGGTGTTTGTTTTGTTGACTATCGCTTACTGATCTCTCATATATATAGTACAAATATATGTATTTGAAAGATAATGATTTATTTGATATCTAGTAGTATCACAGCTGTTGGGCGTCTTGTAACAAAGAGAGCACAATTCATAATTCTACAGATTTTTTTTTCAATACTTTTGGAAGAACATATTTTTTTTTCGATCTTCTCCGAAGTGCATACATCACTTTGGCAACAGGGAATAGTTTCAGGAGAATCTTTTTTACTTTCCATCCAATCGAAACTCTTGTTCCAACAAACTAAAATTTTTTCATTTCATTTCTGAGTGCTTTTCATTTTATGTATCCAATCGTCTGCTGATTTAACACAACTTTTCAATAACATTTATCACACTTCTGATTGTCTCATCCACAAAATCCACTACTTCATTCAACAAATATTGACAATTTGAAAAAACAATAAATTCACACCACGACCTTTGGCACTCCAGCATTGACGGCAACACAATTCGAAAATTCGAAATTCGTTCCCAAAATTAGTTCATCAAAAGCGAACCCAGCTAATTAAAATCAACAACGTGTGAACCTTGAGATGTGACTGCGAACAAAAATGTCATCAAAACGGAAATGTTGGTCGAAAGAAAAAATAAATATTTGCAATTTTTATGGTGGCATAGAGAAGCTGTGAGACGATGGCGCGTTTCGTGGTTAGTTACAGTTCAATATTTGCGCATGACGAAGTAATGTTTGGGAGGAAGTGAGGTGCGATTTTTGAAATTTATGTGCACGTAGTGTGCTTTTTGAAGGACATACAAAGATTGAGCAAATAGCTGATTGAAAGTTGGAAGCTCTTGGCACAAGTTAACAATACAAGTGGGGACAACTAGAAGGGCAAAAGGCAATAAAAAGCTAGACAGCATACATTTTATTGGAATCCTAAAGTGAGGGCAAGGTTTGGTGGCTATTCTAGATATGGGAAAACAAGGAACAGAAGTATAAAATTCTTAATATCTCATTTCGGCGACACCTAGCGGAGTAGTAGGCATAAATTTTGAACTACAATTGACTATTCTAAAATACAATTTACAGTTTCTGAATGTCATATGACTATTCCGAAGTATAATTGATGAGTTCTGAGGTACATCGTCATCACTTTCAGGGTAACAAATAACACGAAAACTAATTTGGACACAGAACGAAACACCCTTTAAATAGGTAAGAACGAAATAAGTGAACAATGTGAGTTGCAACAATAAAATAACGAATGACCAGCAATAATTGCGCAAACAATAAAACCAATGACAACAAAAAGACTTATAAAATAAAACAATAACAAAAGCAACAACTTAGAACTCAGAAATTAGACGACACAAAAGCGGAACAAAAGCATACAAATAAACCAAAGACCATTACCGCAAGCAAAAAATTAAAGCTTCAAGGCTAAGGGAATAACTCATTGTGCAATTACTAGAAGGAGGCAATAATAACAATAACAATAACTTGCAATGTCTTGCTAGCTTGATAATCATTGAACATGACGAGCATGGGGTTGTACCTACAGACAGAGGATAGGATGGATGGACGTTTAAACATAATTCATAAAAAATGCAAGAACCAAAAACCAATAAAACACACATTCCCAACCACAAAGAGCTGAAGAGTTGGCGCGCTTCAAAGTCGTAGATATATACAAAGCAACGGAAGCAGAGCAGGGCGGTGTATGGAAGCTGCTTAGTCTGTTTGTCTGTCTTTATGCGACACGAAACTATAAAATTAAGAAATCCGTCCACAGAATAACAATGGCATGTAGACAAACAAATTCATATGTACAACATAGCACGAGCTCACGTGACTATGGTTGCATGCTCAAACACCCGCACACAAAATCTTTCGAACATCCCAGTATTAATAGTTATTCGATGAAGCTTCAAGATGTATTATGCTCTAGGAAAAAATTTTAGCTAGCCCAAAAAAAAGGTATAAGCGACTGCCAGCGAAACTCATGAAGTACAAGTTTTTATGTACCCAGTGACCAAAAGTGTGACTAGTCTCGAAAGAGACTGGCCTGGGCATAGTCGCTTTAGGCTACTGTGGATTTAAAGTGTTCCCATCTACACCTTTTCCAAGTGTACTTAAGAATGCGTAAAATGATTTTCAAAAACCGTAAATTGTACTTCAGAATAATCAATTGTACTTCAGAAACTGTAAAATGAATTTCAGAATAGTCAATTGTACTTCAGAAATGGTAAAATGTACTTCAGAAGCCGTAAATTGTACTTCAGAATTGGTTAAATGTAGTTCTGAGATCAAAACTTGTACTATGGTTGATCAACCAATATGAGGCCTCTCACCCCACAATACCTATCTTACCTTCCTTAAAATCCTAGAATGTTTCACTGCTCATTAAGCCAGTCGGGCAGTACCGGGGCGAACCGGGTTCATATCCAGCTAAGGACGGTCTCTAAAGTACAATTGCCTATTTTAAAGAACATTTTACAGCTTCTGAAGTACAATTTACAGTTTCTGAAGTACAATTTACAGCTTCTGAAATACATTTCACCATTTCTGAAGTACAATTGACTATTCTGAAATTCATTTTACAATTTCTGAAGTACAATTGACTATTCTGAAATACATTTTACAATTTCTGAAGTGCAATTGACTATTCTGAAATTCATTTTACCATTTCTGAAGTACAATTGACTATTCTGAAGTACATTTTACTGTTTCTGAAGTACTCTTGGAAAAGGTGTAGTTGCGTCATTTATTTCATATTTAATTTTTTTATTTTATTTTATTTTATTTTATTTTATTTTATTTTATTTTATTTTACTTTATTTTATTTTATTTTATTTTCTTTCATTTTATTTTATTTTATTTTTTTTATTTTATTTTATGTTATTTTATTTTATTTTATTTTATTTTATTTTATTTTATTTTATTTTATTTTATTTTATTTTATTTTATTTTATTTTATTTTATTCTATTCGATTTCGTAGAACCAGTCATTTGTTGCAGTTAGTCTGCGCTTTCCCTACTATGTGTGGATGAGTTCATATTTTCCAGCTACAAGCTGTCATCCATGTTGAATGATAATAACGAAGAAGTATCAATGCGTGCAACCGCATAGGTGTTTCATAATTATTGGCGCTTAAAGTTCGTGTTGCACGTATACTTGCAGCAAAACGTCATCAAACTGCTGGACACGTTGACAGGATTTAACATTTTAATTGGATGAATTGCTCATAGCGCTGCAGGCGAAATTGTGTAAGTTATTTTTAAGTTGGCTGAAGTTTAGATTTAAAGTACTGGTAACTATAAAGGTAAATTGTTCAAGGTTCGGGTGAGAAATATTGATCCCTTTCGCATCTCTGGTCAATAAGTAAAGTGCAATGTGGACTACGGAGGGTTTTGAACAGCTTTATGTTTTCTTTTGTGCGTTGGGTTCTACATGGGGAATTTACAGGGAGGAGCTTTCAGTTATCTGTAAGCTTACGTCAAACGGACCCTGTTAAACCTCAAACGAATAATAAAAGAGTTTTTAGGAGCTTACCGTGTGTCTTCACAGCCTATCCAAGAAACCTTCAAGACGTTATAAGGTGAAGTTTAAACCCAGCGCTTAGCTAGGTGAGACTCTCCCTTTCAAGGAAAGCTTTGTAAGTCACAGCCAAAATCGGGTAGACCTTTGAGCTCCGATAAGACTAAATAAGGTACCTCCTTCTTTAAGGGGTAGCCAGTACAAACATCCATAAAAAACAAATGAATCTTCATTTAACTCACCCAAAATAAATCGACGCTGGCTGCAACCAGTTCATCCGGAATGTCTCACCGCACGATCCAACACCAACGCCGTACTCGTAGTCCAGCAAATGTGTCGATGTGAGGGTTGTTAAACTAGTTGTTGTTATTGCACTTGTAACACCGCCACTGGAAACACCATAGGGACCACCTCCACCACTTGGAGCATTCGCCACCACCGTTGAACTGCCACCACCCAATTTGTTTGCTCTACTGACCGCATCTTGTTTGTTGCTTAGCGCACCCGTTGCCGTGATTGTAGCATTCGCTTTCGTTGTTGTTGTTGTTGTTGCTGCCGTATGCATTGCGGCTATAGCTTTTGTGGCGCGTTGTTGTTGTTGCAACAATTGTACATGCAGCTTTTGTGGTTGCTTCAACTGTTTGTGTTGATATGACCACAACGGCAATTTCTCTATGCGGCGCACATCGGCCGACAAACCAGTGCAACCAGGCGACGTGTCGGTAGCGTCAGTGCGTGCAACATTTCCGGCTGTTGGCACAAATTCATATCCGCTGCAGCCAGTGCCGGTGTTGGTGTTGCTGGTGGTGCTGGTCGTTTGGCGGTTGGAAGGTTTTGTGGCAGTGGCAGACGTAGCGGTGGTGCCAGTTTTGGTTTTGCTGGAAGTGGGCGTGGTCGTGCGTAACCTGTTCGCCGCATATTGTTGATTGAGTTTTTGTTGTTGGCGCGTTGTTGTTGCTTTTGTAGTCGTCTTTGTGGTTGTTGTTGCAGTTGCAGACTTTGTGCTAGTCGTACTTGTTGTTGTTGCTTTTGTTGCTGCTGGCGCATTGCGTTGTTTCGTTTGATTGCTGCAAGCATTCGCGGCTGAGGCGCAACAACGATGTGATTGCAATTGTTTTTGTTGCTGTTGTTGTTGTTGTTGTTGGTATTGATTTCGATTATAACGTTGCGGTATGCATGTTGTAGCTGTCCCAGTCGTTGTATTTGTTGTTGTTGTGCCAGTAGCATTTACGCTATGGGTTGGTATTATTTGCACTTTGGGTGTACGACTTGTTTGTTGCTGCTGCTGCTGGCGTAGTTGTTGTTGTTGTTGCTGTTGTCGCTTCTCTTGTTGCAATTGCGTTGCTTGCCTTTGTTGTTGTTGCTGCTCATATTGATTACTGTAATTGTTGTTTAGTGCACTGTGCAGATAACTGGACGGTGTATGGCTTCCGCCACCACTTCCACCGCCACTAAAACTACCAATCACTCCGTTTCCAGCACCGCTTCCACCAATGGTTAGTGGTGAGGATGAGGCATTCGATGAGTTAGATGCGCTACGTTGATGTAAATGGTGTGTGGGAGGCAAAAGTCTTGACCCAGGCGACGATCTGAGGTCATTGAGCATAATATCCAAGTCCGTGGCCAGCGAGCTGAGCAGCTGCAAGAGGAATAAAGAGAGAGAGAGAGAAATTGTTAAACTTCAAACTTTAGGTAGTGTGATAATAGAGTCAAAGGGTTTTAAAAAATAAGAATGTAAATACATAGTTTTGGAGTCAGCCTTGTTGACCAGAGTCTCAAATGTTCGAGCATATCTTTCAAGTGGCCAGCTAATTCCGTCCACATTCGGCATCCTCAAATGTATTCTTTTTGAAAGAAACCCATGTATCCAAAGCACTCTTCTGAATTCATCTCACATCCCAGACATGCTTAGCTCGACTTTATACTCCTCCTTCTGGTCTCAGCTCACTCTGACCGACCCATCACTTAGTTGTTTCTGCAAGGCAGGTTGAAACACTTGGAGCCCTTATTCACCCATTGCCCAAGTCGCATGAGAGGAGACCCTTTAATTGGCATTCTGCATTACCCAAAGTCTCCTGCGTGGAATCATTTCCATATTTTTAGAAAAGATCGACAGCAACTATTTGGCCTGAAAACCTTGTTGAGACAAGGTTGGTGCATCCTTTGGAAGGAACGAGCCAAGCCCAGGAAGTTTCAGCAAACAGAAGTACTCAAACAATTCTGTTGTGTTACAGAAATAATATAATCTGGGGCCAGATGCTTGTAGGGAATATCCATATATGTGTATATGGGTGCATATAAGGCCTTGTGCAAACCCCAGGTTTTTATTCTTAGGGTTCCTTGAAGAGATTTTACTGGGACCCGCATGATTGTGTTTGCTCAAAAAAAACTCATCTCTACCATCCTTACAAATCTAGAAAAATCGATAATAAAAAAAATCGATAAATAACATTTAAAAATCATGCAAATGTATGTTATTATCGAATAACAATCGATAACTCTCATTTTCTTAGTTAAAATGCATCCGTAAGAATTGAATATGGTTGTATAAAATCTGGAAAATTTACTGGAACTAAATAATCAGGCGAAGTCAGAAGATAGTGTATTGCAAACTAATAATCGACAGCCAAATAAATTTAAAAAATCGATAACAAAAGATGATAATGATAAAGTCAAAATTATAATCGATTAAATCAGGAAAAATCGTTAAACATATTTTAAAATAGATTATATAATAATAAATTTCCATGAAGTGAAACTGCGGGATTCGCATGAACATATATATCCGTTTTCAGCGATATAATACTAACAACGAACTCCCCAGTCCCATAACGAAGGGCACTTAGTTTTTAAAAAACGATAATTCTGACAAAATCGGTGAGTTGTATTAAAAAATCAGGGAAGTTTATTAAAATTCATAAAAGTTTATGGATATCGATAACCGATAGCTTTCACAGTACACACGCCAAACAGTTCCAATATGAGAAACCTATGACATTCAAGCATAAATTATAATCGATTAAATCACGGAAAATCAGTTAAAATTAAATTAATGCGATAAAAATTGATAGAACTGAAAATCGATAGCTTTCAATTTAGACATGCCAGTCAGTTCCAATATGAATGAATGATTAAATCAAGAACTATGTACATAAGTGTCTCGATTAACTAATAAATGGCGGTTTAAAATATTTATGGAAACTAACGTAACAAGAATAAAAGTTAAGCTAATAATCGATAAAAAAAGGGTAAAAATATTTGTAGGTTAGAATGGAAAAATGTGGATTAAAGTCGATAAAAGTTGTTAGATATCGATATTAAGTCACATAAATAATTTGAGCAAAGTCGACAAAAACGAAATTTTCAAATTAGGCAAGAGAAGGCAACCAATATCTTTTATGTTAGAGATGTTAAAAATTAATCGATAGAAATTTAACATGATTTTGTTTAAATAGAAATGACTCCATAGAATAATGTGTGTGTAGCAATAGGATCTTCAAAAATCTAAAATAATTGAAAAAAAAATTCATAAAAAACGTTAGAAAACGAACTTTGCCTGAAAAGTTATCGACTTAATAAAATCATTCCAATCTTTGTTCCATATATGAAAAGATTTGATGTTTCAATAAGCGTATATATGTAAGTGGATAAATAGAAGAATCACTACAAATGTTGAAATAGGTTATATTCTCCTGTGTTTAGAATACTGAAGCTTTGGCCTAGCAGAGCTTGCCGAAGGCTCTTCAGCAGAGTTACTTCGAAAGTAGCTCGAACTTTTGGGTTGATTATACGGTCTAATAAGCAGCAAAAATAATCGAGAAATTTCATTCCACAATGAGATGACCTAACTCTCTAAACTTGAGGTTCTCACACTTGCCGTAACTTATCTTGCCAAAGTTTTAGCAGCTCCGAAGAATACTTCCGCAACAAATACAAATACGATACATACATTTGGACGCTTATCATCAAAGCCAAGTTGTTAGAAGACATGCGCTATCTAGTCAAATGCACTTAAACTAATTAGAAAGTAGAACGAGCTCGCTTTTATCTTCTCGAAACTAATTACTTAATGGGTCTCCCAAAGAAATTCACTAGCGAAGAAATATTTGAACAGTTAGTGATAGTAAGTCGTGTAGATCGGTATAACGGTACGGAAAATATTTTTTTTTTTTATCTCGAGCAACTGTTAACCTAACCCAGACAGACAAGGTCAAAATGCGACGACGCGAAGTGAAGCGTCTCATACGAAAAGTCATCTTTTTCATCGGCTCGCTGCTGGTATTATCCTTCTTCACCGCAATGTTGGTGGAAAGACGTCTGCGTGCTGTCGAAATGACACGCACAACCACATTGGCTACAGATTTCAATGGCGATGCGGTAACGAGCGAGTTTGCGCCACGCGCACGCTTCAAAACGCTACGTCCACCGAAACCACCCGTGCGAGCGCGCATTGTCATACCACCACAGTCGGTGGGTGAAGCGCGGCGCGCAGCTATAAAGACTGCCGAAGACAAGAAGCACGAAGTGAAAGGTATTTTCAAAATACCTCCAGCAGTGGGTGTGAAAAAGCTGTGGGAGGATCGCAAGTTGATTGAGCGTGAGGCGCAACGTGTTGGAGTTGGCGAGCATGGTGTAGCGGCTTACATAACCGAGGAGCATCTCAAGGAGTTAGAGCAGAGCATGTCGCTGGAAAATGGTTTCAATGCTTTATTGTCGGATTTGATATCAGTGAATCGTTCAGTGCCGGATTCCAGAAATGAAGCGTGAGTACTCTCGAGTGGGAGTGAGGGTATATAAAACTAGATGATGCATCTACTCAAGCTAGCATAGCCTTTTCGGGGATATTTTCACTTTCGTTATAGAAATCTCTTAAATGGAAATTCGGAAAAGTACTAACTATAACCACTTGATGACCGATCGATAAAGTATATTTTAAAAATATTTTCGATAACTAACAGATATAGTCGTACAAAAAATATCAACTGGAACCCTAAATTGACAACTTGCTTAATGAAAACCAAAATACCTAGACTATCATAAAAACTAAAAAATACAGTACTAAAATTTGGTATAGATAACAATCGATAGTTATCGATAAACATATTTAAGTGTTTCAAAATTAGTAAAAATGTATGAAATTCGAGGATCAAAGCAAGAATAAAAAAATAAAAATGACTAATCGAGAAAGTAAATGGTATCAATAACAATCGATGGTTATCGATAAAAATATTTAAGTGTTTCAAAATTAATCAAAACCTATGTAATTCGGGATCAAAGCAGTGACATAACAATTTAGGTTACCATTTAAAAAAGTTTGTTTTCAAATTATTTTCGATAAAAATATCGAAATGGTGGTATAAAGAATTAAATCGACAAAAATTAAAACTAAATAAAAACAAACAAATATTTAAATTGGCTAGAACTCACAAAATCGCTTTAAATATACTAAAATCGATAAAAGAAATTATAGAAATCGATAGCTATTCAAAATAAAATACCGATCGGCAATAATTCAAATAAAAAAAGATGCAAAAGTAATTAGGAAAAAACAAGTAATAAATAGAGTACTCGAAAAGCTAAGACTACTATCGATTAAATTTTCTCTATTGATAGTTTATCGATATTGGTAGTTAATCGATAAAAAAAGAGTGTGATTTTCTGAAAATCCAACAAGTTTAAAAGAATTTGTGGAGTGGACTAAACTGGTTATATCTTAAAAAGGAATAATCGAAAATATATTCGATAAACAACCGATTTACAATAATATCAATTGACTAAATTAATAGAATCATAATAGCTTACGCAACGCAAACATATAAAAAAATAGTAATAAACACGGAAACCTCTTAAAATCTATACTAAAATACTAAAATAAATGTTAGCAGTCATCTCTGATAAATTATGAATTTCACTCTTTTCTAAAAATTAAATCGATAATTTTACTTTTGCTAATGATACAACACCAATATCTAAACAATCGCATGAGCTAGAACAAAACAAATCATAAAAATCGATAACTAACCAAAATGTCAAGCTAGGTCCGATAGAATATGATGCAAATTAATCGAATAGTATCGATTAAAATCGATAAATTGCTTTACATTTTATTCAATAATTATTACCGATTATAATCGGTTACTCAACTATGACTCTTTTACTGTGTGTTTTTCAATTCCGAAGAGTGAGAGTATTAAACCTTTTTGTAGTTTTTAACGAACTTTTGAACTCAAATTAAATATTATATTCTCTCGCTATCTCACTCTTTCACAGTTGCCGTCACAAGCACTATCTCGCCAAATTGCCCTCAACAAGCGTAGTCATTCCCTTCTACAACGAACACATCAGCGTTCTCAAGCGTACGCTACACAGCATCGTGAATCGCACACCACCCGAGCTACTACACGAAATTGTGATCGTCGACGATGGCAGCGAACGTGAATACTTAAAAGCTCAACTCGAGGCATACATTGCGGAACATTTCGCCAAACTTGTCACAATAGTACGGCTACCAGAACGTACGGGACTCATAGGTGCGCGTTTGGCGGGCGCGCGTGCTGCCAGCGGTGATGTGCTGGTCTTTTTCGATTCACACATTGAATGCAATTACAATTGGCTGCCACCACTGCTCGAACCAATCGCTGTAAACTACAAGATATCGACTTGTCCAATTGTGGATGTGATCCAGCACAAAGATTTCGCTTACACGGGCCAAGCGCAACAGGGCTCACGTGGTGCTTTCGATTGGAAATTTGATTACAAACAATTGCCTTTGCTGGCCGAGCAAAAAGTTAATCAGACTGAGCCAACATCCAATCCCATAATGATGGGCGGTCTCTTTGCGATTAGTAGACAATTCTTTTGGGAAGTGGGTGGCTATGATGAGGGACTCGACATATGGGGCGCCGAACAGTATGAGCTGAGTTTTAAGATTTGGTTGTGTGGTGGTATGCTATTCGATGTGCCATGCTCACGTGTGGCGCACGTCTTTCGTGGTCCAATGGCGGGACGGCCGAGTCCGCGTAAACATGACTTTTTTGGGAAGGTTAGTACCTGAGAAGCTCAACAAAAATTCTCTAACACATATTATTTTGTATATTTTTTAGAATTGCAAACGCGTCGCGGAAGTGTGGATGGATGAATATAAACATTACCTCTACGAGCGGCGCCCAGAGCTCGAAGCGCTTGATGCTGGCGATTTGACAGCTCAGCGCGCTGTACGCGAACGTCTACACTGCAAGCCGTTCAAGTGGTTTCTCGAAGAGGTTGCACCTGACTTATTGGAGTTGTATCCTACCGTGGAGCCACCCTTTTATGCGGCTGGTGCGCTACAAAGTCAAGCTTATCCCAACTTTTGTTTAGACAAAATGGGGCGTGGCAATGAAGAGGCTGTTGGTCTTTTTTATTGTGGCCCGAATAAAACACATCCACATGCTAATCAATATTGGAAACTAAGTTATGCGCGCGATCTGCGTCATCAGGATGATGCCACGTGTTTGGATGTGCATGCGAAAGTAGAGAATGCCACGGTTTGGATGTGGTCATGTCATCAACAGGGTGGCAATCAATTTTGGTATTATGATCGTGAACATCAATGGCTAGTACATGGTCTTAATGGCTATGCTTGCCTCGAGGCGGTAATGGATGGGGATGTGCATGCGGTGTATGCCAATCAATGCGACAATTCGAATCCGCGCATGAAATGGATTTTTGGTAGGGTGAATGATACAGCGCTAGATGCATTTTATGAGGATTTGAAGGAGGTGTGGTGAAGCTAGTTGTATATTTATGTAAGGGGATGGATGGATGCAAGGACGATCGGTTGTAGAAGAAATATGGGCATACATAAGTTAGGTGAGAAATTTAGAAAGACGGATAAGGAGAGCAATTAAGAATGGTGGTAAGAATGAATACAGGGATGAATGAAGTGATAGATCAACTCTGTCTTAGACAGAGTGATAGATCACTGAACGAGCACGGATGCATCTAAAATCAAAGAAGTAATTAGACCGGTGAATGAGTATTGGATATATTGAACAAATAGAATGACCAGAAGGCCCAACGGACTATTAAACGCAAAGACAATTTAACATATTACGAAGGTGAAGTAGAGTAAGCCGAACAGACTAATACCCAGATGCAGGCAATGACATAAGAACAGTTGGGTGGATGTCATCACGGAACAACTTTATTAATAACTAAGGCTTTAGGCTAAGAAAAACCAACCCAAAGCCTTCAATTTATTTATGTATCTCTATGTATATTCCTGACGCATCTATCAACTTCACTCGAAATAAAGTCATTTTGCCGTTGTTATTTTATGTAAATTAAATGTTGTTCATTCGCTCCGTTATTCACAGCTAAAACGTGCTTTAATGTCAATGTAGTGGACTGCCACTAATCGCTGTCCAAACTACGATGACTTGTAAGTAATTAATTGCACCACTTAACAACAAAAATTAATCTTTCTACTCTCGTCAACTGCAACGACTATGAACAATGCAGGGTACTCCAAAGTGTTTTCTTTTAAGTTTGCCTTATAATCTCTATTAAAGTACAAAGTAATGAGTAAAATCGTGCAGGAGAACCCAAAAAACCTGAAAATGCCAGTTTGGATTGCTGTTGTGCCTAAGCACGAAACGATGGTTCTTGTGACTACAACAGCAAAAATATTCAATCACAAAGAAACAGTTTTGTATTCCACTTCTGAAAAAGTAATCTATCTCAAAAGGTTAAAAACTTGCACCGGCCACTGAGTTGCAGCAAATTGGATTAAAGATGAATTGGCGTCTATTAGTGTTTAAATTAGCTTCGAATCTTCTGTTTCCAATTAATTTGGGTCTTTAATTCAACTCGTTTTGATATTTCGATCACATCATCTATTATATGGGACGGCGTTCTTAGTTACCTTCTATATTATCATACATCTAAAGGGTTCCATTTCTTTCAAAGTTTCGGTGGGGTTTTGATGTATTGAATATGTATTTGATGTATAATAATAATTAGCGCTGGTATTTTGAAACACAATAAACTTCCAAGCCATCTGGTCGAAAACGTTGGGCTCCTTATGCGCAATTTTATATTTTGCGCCACCTTGTTTATCTTCAACAACTCTATAAAATGCAACACAATTAAAAACAACATCAACAAGTGCAAAGTCATGTGTACCTAACGCTATCAATGCACAACATTTTTTTAAGTTTTTATTTAGTCTTTTTTTAACTTCTAAAATCCGCTGCGTTGTTTAGCATATCCACCTCAAGTTTGTATTAAGCTGACTGCATTCCCATGTCAAACGACCGTTCTTGGTGGTTTGGTCAATCTTGTTCAAGCACGTCGTCAGCAGCTGTCTTCGCCTGCTGCCACGAGTCTCTGCTATTTACTCACACGAAACCAAACGCTGTGGACGTATAATTGTTGTTACGAATCGTTTTAATTTTTTTGCTTCGTATGTGTATGCAGCAACAATACGCCGCCTTGCGGTCTGCCAACGATTTATGCTCTTTTTCTATCGGATTTCAATTTTATTTATTTTTGTTGTGATACTGATATTTACAGTTACTTCAAGCATGATTGATTAAAAGAAGGTCAAAAGCAGTGCATGAAAAATTGTTCGCCTCATAGGATTGAGCAACGATGTCCGATTTGTGAAATGGTGTAGGGCAGCAGCGTAGAGATGAATGTGGTGTGAGACTCACTGCAAGCAGCTAGCGTCCAGCCGCCGTTATATGAACGTCATTGAATTGAGTGTTGATTAGAGCGTTGGGCATGTCAGTGCATGTTGCGAAAGACTCTCTGGCTTTGAAAATTTGTTGTATCTGCATTCTGCACTGGTTAGGCATAGCTGAGCATGTCGATAAACAAATTATTGTAGCTTGTTTGGAATTAATTTAACATGTAACTTAATGCATATAATTTTTATGGAATTTTTGAAACTTGTAGACAAATTACCTTTTCAGCAAGAACGAACATGAAGTATTTAGGCGCAACCATTTCAAGGTGAACTCGGTTTTATGTTGTATGTTTTCTTGCAGTTACAGTTCAGTTCACTTTTTGAACAGATTATTAAAAGTTATAAAAGCAAAAATTATTCTGGAAGCACTTTTAAAATGCGCAGCTGTCTTGTAAAGGATTTATTTTGAGAAACTGGGTAATCAAACCTTAATTTGGTACTCACTAAACGCAACAGAACAACATTACCAACATGTGTGAACAACCTTGCGAATTAAATTCACCACAGCCGAAACGGAAGCAAAACCACTCAAGTAACTCACGCATTTGACAGCGGCGACATTTGAAGAGATAACTGAACCGACAAACAAAGCCCGCTCAAGTGAATTAAGAAATTTCTTTGCAGGAATAAACAAAAAATCGAAGATTCTCAAATAAGATCAAATAAAAAGAAAAAGCAAATATAAGCAACCGACGGATATTTGTTTATTTTAACTGCAATGAACCAGACTAAATAAAAGGGAAAATGCAAAAAATCGTTTATTTACCAATGATTGCAGGCAAAGCGAACACATGACGAGGAAATCATTGTCAAAAGCAATGACTTGCAATGCAGCAGGGCAAGTCTCTAATACTGTAAGTATGAATAAATAATATGCTTTAATAAATCTGAAAAGCGCTATTGATTTGATGTTGGCTTTTCTTGACTTTTTCTTTAAGCAGCGTAATTCAAACGGAGACAGCTGAAAGCTTTGTAAAATTTGATACGAAAAAAGAAATGAAATGAAATAAAATAAAAAGAAAAAATGTATTAGCAAATGTCAATTCCCGAAAATAAATGTACACAAAACACAGTGAAAAGCGAGTGATGATACATCAATTTGATGGTAGTTCTAAATCAATTTCATAGCAGTTCGACATGACTGACGCTTATTTACTATTTACGCGTGATTAAAATGTTTTGCTATTTGTGAGTAAATAACCATATATCTACCGTGTTTATACCTATAAAGAAATGGTTTAAAAAAATAGCATATTTATCTAGTGTTTGTACGAACGCACCTAAATCGATAGCAAAGAAAATGTCTTGCACTGACAGTTCACAACAGCTGTGAATTTCGTGAAAAGTGTGTGTACAGACAACACGTGAACTGTTTTGCAAAATTATAAACAACAAAACTAATAATTTTAAATACTATTTGTATGCATAAAAGTAAATAAGTCAGTTGGTTTCCAATTCAAACAAACATGGAAGTTGTTTATTATGGAGATAATAATAACCGATTTGAAAGTGAATTGAAATTATGTTCATACATGTGTCTTGGGTGAAGATGCATGCGTATAAATATAGTAATTGACACCCAGTGACTAAATGACTACGCTTATTCATACTTCGCGTTTACACTTTTGCCGTCACAATGGCTATGCGTCCAAGTTAAGGTTATTGTTTGTTCTTCACTGACATTTTCCTATTTACACAGTAATCGTTGCACCAAACTTTCGTCTTTTTCACTTTACATTGTTTATACAAGTGGGTCACTTGTGCTCTAAGCGATGCGTATCGATCCGACGCAGCATGCAAAACTCGTGACCCCACGAAATAATGGCTCAAGGCTATGCATGCGCTAAAGTATCTATTTGTGAGCTTTAAATTTGTAATAATTACATATTTGTTTAATGGGTTATTTTTTTGTTAAGTAATTTATGGAAAACTCACAATTTTTTATTCTCTACGTTCAAATACACTGTGCAACAGAAGCTCTGACAACCCGTTCATCGAATGTGTTGAGGTTTTAAGTAATCACTAGGTTGCCGTTGTCACTACGCGGCTACAAAAAACGCAAAGCAAAGAGCCCGAACGGCTTACCTAAGGTATAACTGACGGTATTGCTAGAGGTACTTTTTCTTTGACAGACTTAATTCAAGTTGAAGCCCGACACTGACAATAATGAGGCACATTTTCTTCATAAAACAATCATTATTTTAAGTTTTCACCAAAACTTTGCCTATAAATTTCAAAGTTTTAACAAAGTCAGCTGAGAGATTTTAATCTATGACCCATACTTTTGTTCCAGTAGTCTGAGGCATATCTTTAAAAAGGATTGTGTGAACCCCTACCTGCCATTTGCCACATTTGTCTGACCTTTAAGGTGCTGTTATATAGTGTTAACACCGATGCACGTTGCCACCATAACAATTATTTAGGGCAGCATTTCGCCGTAAGCGACATACTTACATAGGTCAGAAGCAAAAAGTAAAACAATAATCACAGTAAAATTAATAAATAAATAAACAAATAACAGCAAAGCAGACACAACAAGCAGAAGTATGGACTCGCTATTCCACCTGCTTTAAGTTGATTGAGCGCATTAAATAACCAAATTTTGTTAAAAAAAAAAACAAATAAGTAGAACCAAGACATAATCCGCAACTCGCCCTTTGAGTTTTTTCGCATTATCATTATTTTGACAATCACTCAATTCATTAACGTCAAGCATTATGCACACACTCAAACTCATTGAATGCATGTCAAATCAGCTGTCATATTTAAATAACCACTTTTCAAAATTAGTGGAGTTCGGCATAGGTATAAAGCGATTATAATGAATAAGTGCGAATTAGTTTTGAGCGACAGGTTGGAAGTCTCTTAAGAAAAATAAGCAATTAATGACTCTTACGGATAAAAAATATAAAAATATTTAAAATATAAAAAAAAACTATTTCATGGTCATTACAAAATTAAACACTTTGTTAGTCTTATAGAAGTTAATTTTTACTAGGGTTGCTATTTTAAACCTTTTTTTAAAGGCCGGAACCTTCCTGATATAAATTTAGAATACCGGGATCGTTTGAGTTGCAAAAAAGTTTAAATCAAATATCGCAAATTTTGGATTGAATAAAATTAGTTTAACAAAGTTTTTTTTAAAACACGTGTCAAGTCAGAAATGTTTGTAAAAAATATATAACACGTGAGAGAAGTTAATTTCTTACTTCTTCGCAACAAATTCGCATTTGTTTTCGGGAATAGTTTCGGACTTTTGCACGATAATTTCGGCATTGTTTTTGGAAACATTTCGGAATATTTTTGGGACCATTTTGGGATAAATTTTTGAAACACGGGGACCACTTTATCCTGAAATAAATAAATAAATCCTAAAAATGGGTAAACAATCCGGAAATTATGCTGAGAAAGATGTAAAAATGGTTTCGAAAATAGTTCGAAAATTATGCTGAAATGATCCACGAGACAGACCCAAAAACAAGTCCGAAATGAGGATGAAAAAGACCCAGATTTGATAATGAAAACAGTCGCGAAATGATTCGGAAACTATCCTAAAACATCTCTGAAGTTCATTGCACCTGCGAGAACTAATCTCCTTTATAAGCAGTGGACAAATAAATACGCTCAAACCTTTCCTATCTCAGCTTTTCATGACTTAAACAAAAGACCAGCCTAATTAGATCAATTTGAATTTTATAAGCTCAAAACAATTTTTTATTTTTTTTTTTTCAAGTAAAACAATAAACCTCATTTTAGCCACAATTAGGTATGTAATGATAATAACCAATCAGCATTAAATACCTATTCAATCCGCTTACGTAATCGTTAATTGTTCTACGACTATTTCTGAATTGCCCAAACAAAGCCGATCTAAGTCAAATTTCGTATCATTAAACCAGAAACCCAAAACGTATTACGCAAATGGCCCCAATTACATGGTTGTTGATTTGGCAAGCCACATTGAAATGAAGTAACGGTGTTATACAAACCAACGGCACTTCAACATTTGAAGGCGTGCGCTCATCAAACAATAACAACGGTAACAATAATATCGCAAAAATTTATTTTTCAAAAATGAAATCGATTAAATAATAAAAGAGACAGTGATTTATGATTTTGTTTGAGCTTGAAATTTGTTTGCAAACGTTGATGGGAGGTGCTCGGTACTTAGGTAGGTAGCTGTTAAATGGCAGCCGTGACGAGCAGCGGCAAAGGGACCCGCTACTGGCCACAACTAAATAACAATATTTTTCGCCACAAGGTCTTTTCGTGCTTGAAGACAAAAGGAAACACAAGAATGAAGCGAGAAACTTGTTATACGTGGACGGTTTGAGAAGTCTTTGAAATTTGAATAGTGCAGAGGAATGTCAGGAGACTAAGTGAGCTCAATTACTCAAGAATAATATTCCCCACTTTTCAGAAGACTCCGCTGCTTAGAGAAGAAGTTAGTGGGTGAAATGACTTATAATGTTCATGGTTATATAACCAATACTCTCACCGAAATTATTGGACTTATCAAGCCACCTTTGCGAATAGAAAAATCTCAAAAGCAGCAACAACAATAACGAGCAAACAAGCAAGCGCAAAATAGGTTTTTATACGGGGTTATGGTTATGGGTCAAGCAATAAAACTAAACACAAACTGGGCTCGTGTGCAGGCAAGGTAGGCGAGAGGAAACGAGAGCTTTAAGATTGTTTAGTCGAGTTGCAAATGTGGGCGTGTATTTGACAAACCTTTTGCAAGTAAAATGCCAGCTGCAGAAAATGTTGCTAAGCAATATTGCATGCAAAACAGAACTCCGCAACAAAAAAAAAAATAAAAACAAAAAAAATAACAACAAAAAAAAAACCAAAAAACACAAGAATAAAAAAGGAGAACAAAAACACGAATGACAAGCATAAAAATTGCCCACAAATGACAACACTGGCAATAATATTTTCAGAACTCAACACACGACCAACCCATAAATTATTGTTTCTCCTCTGTTGATTTGCAATTTCGCATGTTTTTGTGTTTCGTCTTTTTCTGAATGCGAACAAACAGCTGAAACAGAAGCGCAAACGTAAATTGCTTTGCAAATTATGCAGCGACAATAAAGTAAAAAAAAAAACAAAACAAAACAACAAATTCAAATATGAAAAGTCAAAGAAAAATATTGCAATATGGCAACACTTGTGCAAATAAGCCAAGCAAACATTAGTCAAGTTGAGTTGACATACCGAAAAGACAACAACAAACAACGCATAGAAGCAAGAACACCAGCGGCACACGGCAGACACAGTGAATCAACAACAAAAACTAACAACAAAGTGCAATGCAACTTAGTAAAACAGTAACAACAACAACAGGAGTCGCAAGATAAATAAAACTAGATATATAGAAAATGTTCATGAAACGTGAAAACAAATACAACTTACGCACTGTTATAACAGTTATAATTTGTTTGTGTATATTTATTATTTTTAAGTAGAGAATATTTCGACGACTGAGCAAAATATATCTTTTAGGAAGCTTTTCGCTCGAAAACTTCAGGACCGAAAAAATCTTTGGAAACAGTTTAAACTCCATAAAAAAACACTCTGAATGCACCAAAATTGCTTTCTTTTAGAACTACAGATTTGTCCAACAGGGTATATTCCCCATACCTATTTGCTGATTATTTGTTTATTGATAAATATTTACTTTTAACTGTGATCTTCCATAGTATTTAAGTTAAATAAAAACTTCAAAATAGCGCATATACAAAATTTCAGAAAATCACATTGAAATCGAAATTGTGCGCAGCTGTTACCAGCCTGAAGTTATCGCCCACGTTTGACACTAATTTGATCTTGTGCCCAAGTATCTCGATACCATATTTATTTATTTTATCTACGTATGTATGTAGTACACATTTAAAACTTCATTCACAAATTTGCCAAAAAATATACGAGGCAGTTCCATTTAAGGGGGGTCGTTCCATCTTAACAAGGACAGACTTGTAATCCGGAAATTTATTAATGGAATTCTAATTTTTCGTAAAGAGGGGATACATTTCTATATTATTTTATTTTATTTTAATTTATTTTATTTTATTTTAATTTATTTTATTTTAATTTATTTTATTTAAGTTTATTTTATTTTATTTTATTTTATTTTATTTTATTACTTTATTTTATTTTTTTTTATTTTATATTATTTTATTTTATTTTGTTTTGTTTTATTTTATTTTATTTTGTTTTATTTTGTTTTGTTTATTTTATTTTATTTCATTTCATTTCATTTCATTTCATTTCATTTCATTTCATTTCATTTCATTTCATTTTATTTTATATTATTTTATTTGATTTTATTTTATTTTATTTTATTTCATTTCATTTCATTTCATTTCATTTCATTTCATTTCATTTCATTTTATTTTATATTATTTTATTTTATTTTATTTTATTTTATTTTATTTTATTTTATTTTATTTTATTTTATTTTATTTTATTTTATTTTATTTTATTTTATTTTATTTTATTTTATTTTATTTTATTTTATTTTATTTTATTTTATTTTATTTTATTTTATTTTATTTTATTTTATTTTATTTCATTTTATTTTATTTTATTTTATTTTATTTTATTTCATTTCATTTCATTTTATTTTATTTTATTTTATTTTATTTTATTTAATTTTATTTTATTTTATTTTATTTTATTTTATTTTATTTTATTTTATTTTATTTTATTTTATTTTATTTTATTTTATTTTATTTTATTTTATTTTATTTTATTTTATTTTATTTTATTTTATTTTATTTTATTTTATTTTATTTTATTTTATTTTATTTTGTTTTATTTTATTTTATTTTATTTTACTTTATTTTATTTTATTTTGTTTTGTTTTGTTTTATTTTATTTTATTTTATTTTATTTTATTTTATTTTATTTTATTTTATTTTATTTTATTTTATTTTATTTTATTTTATTTCATTTCATTTCATTTTATTTTATTTTATTTTATTTTATTTTATTTTATTTTATTTTTATTTTTATTTTATTAAGCTGAACGTTCATGTTCGGCCTCATCTCCTCCAGTTACGAGCTTTCAAAATTAAGTTATTATATTTGCGAATCAAACAAGCCTCCACTTACGCCATGCCTCTGCAACCATCCTGCAATTGGATCACATAACTCCACAAAGAGCCGTCATACCTAATGCTCACAACCATATATTTACCACCAAAACTTTATTTATTGTTCACCAAAAAGCATTGCATGAGCTCGCGTTTTTCAATAACTCAGCTCATAATTCATAAATATAATCTCAATGGAATTTATATTTCTATTTCCTAAAAACAAAAAGCATTCTCACACCAATGCCAACGGTAACAAGCGCCAAACCCAAACCCCCAAACGTCAACCAACACCGAAGCATATATTAAAATGCGTAAGCTCCAACCACCCACTCGCTGAGCATGACAAGAGGATGCGCCACGGAGCTTCATTGGCAGTGTCTCTGTGTAACTAAGTTCATAGCAGTTTCTATGGCGTACTAACCTCCAAACATACCTCCCTTCGCGTGTAGTCAACTCAATATTTCTTGTACATCTTAACCACAATGCCCACCCTCGTACGAGCGCGTGTTGTAAGTTACAAACATTTTCAACAAACTTTC
>OX608081.1:68636624-68720956 GCA_951509765.1 Sphenella marginata | reverse complement strand
TCCGTGTCCGAAAAGGGATCTGATGATGAGCCTGGAAACTCTGAAACATGTAATCCTATCCATCGCTGTTGATTTGTCTTTGTAATTTTTCTCCAATTATCAATTTTTCCCAAAAACTGACAATATTAATTCGCTTAGAATTATTGTTAATTGGTCTCGAGCTTGCTCATAACTTACAAATTTGTAAACAAAATAGACCGCAAAATCCAACAACAAAATTATTTTATTTTATTTTATTTTATTTTATTTTATTTTATTTTATTTTATTTTATTTTATTTTATTTTATTTTATTTTATTTTATTTTTTTCTATTTTATTTTATTTTATTTCATTTTATTTTATCTTATTTTATTTTATTTTATTTTATTTTATTTTATTTTATTTTATTTTATTTTATTTTATTTTATTTTATTTTATTTTATTTTATTTTATTTTATTTTATTTTATTTTATTTTATTTTATTTTATTTTATTTTATTTTATTTTATTTTATTTTATTTTATTTTATTTTATGTTACTGTATTTTATTTTAATTTATTTTATTATTTTTATTTTATTTTATCTTATTTTATTTTATTTTATTTTATTTTATTTTATTTTATTTTATTTTATTTTATTTTATTTTATTTTATTTTATTTTATTTTATTTTATTTTATTTTATTTTATTTTATTTTATTTTATTTTATTTTATTTAATTTAATTTTATTTTATGTTATTTTATTTAATTTTATTTTATTCTATTTTATTTTATTTTATTTCATTTTATTTTATCTTATTTTATTTTATTTTATTTTATTTTATTTTATTTTATTTTATTTTATTTTATTTTATTTTATTTTATTTTATTTTATTTTATTTTATTTTATTTTATTTTATTTTATTTTATTTTATTTTATTTTAATTTATTTTGTTTTGTTTTATTTTATTTTATTTTATTTTATTTTATTTTATTTTATTTTATTTTATTTTGTTTTATTTTATTTTATTTTATTTTATTTTATTTTATTTTATTTTAATTTATTTTGTTTTATTTTATTTTATTTTATTTTATTTTATTTTATTTTATTTTATTTTATTTCATTTTATTTTATTTTATTTTATTTTATTTTTAATAGTTTACTGGGTTAGTATTGCATCAATTTAAACGTGTGGGTAGACTACTCATTAAAAAAAATTTTAAGATAAAACAAATGGGAAATATTAAATTAAATAAAAAATCATTTGTGTTCAGATTACATATTTGAGATTTGATTTGATTTCTTAAACAACCATAATTCAGAGATTAATACTGGCATTTTTTATTTTTAGCTCATTAAATATGCAATATTGTTAATACCAAAAGCTGTGAATAATCATTAAGTAGCTCATTATGTTAACAATGCATTTTATCAAGTTGAAAAACATGGGAAAAATTTGTATTCATATTAGATTGCTAATAAACAGCGCCCACACTAGATACCAAAGGTTTTTAAAATTCACTGGAAAAAAACGATAAGCTAATTATGTGGTTAATGCGGATTACTCTATAATGCAATAACAAGTTGTTAAAATAATTGAAAAAAGCTTCCTGAAGTTATATTGGCCTTTTAAGAAAGAAGAAGTGAACAGACATGGACTGCCCTCCCGATTTGGGGAACTCGTTAGGGTGAAAAGTAGCTGAGGGATAACCTCAATTTTACAAACAACTTTTGCCACGATATCTCCCTTGGTCCTTCTAAGTGAAATGGAAGTCAAGTAAGCGAGGGGATTTGAGATCAGGTCAGACATGTCGGCGATGCTGTTCGGGTCTGTGAAGGCCAAGTTTGAGAATTTTGAATTAATCTGCTAATTGTCACGGTCCATAACCACAGCTTCTATCATATGGCATCTCTTTCCGAATGACCTCAGATGGTTTACCGTTTAGGAAGCAGTGCGTATAAAACGAATTTGCGTGCTCGTAATGCCTGACGAACCAAATTCGTTACACTAAACGAAGCGCAGAGAGAACAGAGGCGTAACAAAAAAGTAAAAACAATACAAAAAAAAAAGTTCGAAAAAAAGCAAAAGCAATGAACTTGAAAAATGTTTAATAACGCGCAGCAACAACACAACGCTGTAGTCGCCGGCTAAAAAGCGAAACCAAAACCAAAAATGGCTAAAACGCTACTGCGAATATGGCTAAAGACAGACAAAAATTCCATGAATTGTCCACAACAAATCACACATTTAACCCGCTCGCACTAAACGCTTGCTGTAGATGCCGGATAAGAAAGACAACAGTCAAGTAGACAAGCAACAACAACAACAAGCAACATAGCATGAGCAATACAAAATATAAAAACAATGTCGCTAACACATCTGCCATATATGGTTTAGACGGGTTGAGCAATGGGAACCAACACCGCCCGCGCGTCAACAACTTTTGCTGCTCTCGTGCGCCTTCGAACAATTTCGTTGCCAATGCCAAGTCGAGTTGAGTCAATACCAGAAATAGATGTTCACTGTGTTTTGTCAATTGTCGTGCTGAGTAGACAACGGCCGTGCAGTAGGCGCAATGGGACCAGTAGCTCAGCCGGTCAATAGACTGTTGATTGCATAGACTTTCGTTGTCTGCAGAAAAAGGCAAGATGCGAGTCGTACGTTACATTCGTACTTGACTTTATGGGCAACGAGGCCGATTACAACAGCGATAAATTTAGCCATGACCGCCGAAGGTGATGTGTTGTCATATATTATGTCTGTAGATATTACGAGTTCGCCAACAAAACTTGATGCGGTATGAAGTTTTGAAGAAATTTTGGGGATATTTAAAACTTAAATAGATCAAACGTGCTGCGCAGTATGAAGTCTGACTGAGCAGAAACCGAAATCTGAGCTTCATTAGCCAATTTATGCTGGCGGGAGTAGAGGATTTCTACGCACTTATGAGGTGTTGAAGAGGTAATAGGTCTTAAAATCTCTGAGAAAGTGAAAACAATCTTCATCTTTGAGGGCAAAAGAGGGTCTAGCACGATCTCCTCTGACGTTTTCTGACAATGAAAAACTTTAATCTCATATTACTCTCGTCTTTCGGGAGTAGCGTCTCAGACGAAAGAGATTTGAAATAGATGAGCATCCAATTTTTGTCTTTAGCCAGTAAACAGGCTGACAAACTATAAATTACGGCTGTATCAGGAGGACGAACCTGGTAGAAAAAGCCTGCATGTTTCTTACCCCGGACTGAAACAGGGAAGTAACTGACACTGGAAATTCATCTTCCCGTCTACACTTCCAACCAGGAGTTTTAACAGAAAACGCTTTTATATTCAGAGATCTGTATATCAGGAGCCTAAGTGCGTTTTCCATACCACGAAAGCCGCATACACCAGGGGCCCACTAGCACACCCATCAATATAGAAAGATGGCTCTTAGTGAATTCTAAGAGTTCCGATACAGGTGTGACATCAACAACTGACCGAAAGGACCTCGATACCAGGTAATAGGTCGGCGCATATTTAGCCGAGCCGAAAAGCTCACTTATCCATATGAAGATTGCGGGTAGCCAGTGTACCAGTAATGGGTCTTAATAGTAGTAATATTGAATGTGTTAGTTTTGGGGTTGAGATCATGTTACTACTTAGTCTAGCTACCTCCATTAACCATAGACGTAACTGGAATACAATAAATTCAACGCCTTCCTGGTTAAGGCCCGGCCTGCAACTAATTAATCTAAACAAAGTTAGCTTGCTCAAGCTTCACCGCCCGTCTTAAGATATATAGTATCTTCTTAGGATCTCGATTTATAGGATCGCCCTTCCAACTTTCCTCTGATTGGCCGATTTAGGTACTCAGTGCTTCTATTGCAATATCTCAGGATTTCATACATTTTTTAATCGTGTTCTTTAAATTTCGTTCCCCTTAAAATTGTTTACAGTTAAAATTAACCGCATTCAATTTCATAAATTCCCCACTGTGCGATATGACCCAAAGTAGGAGCTTTATTAATGAGCTAAAGGATCATTAAAAAAATCCTCTCACTAATCAACTGGGAGACGTAATTTTAATTGGAAAATCTGATAACCAAATAAGTGGGTTTATGAGCTAGACGCTTTTGTATTTGAATGTCAGAGAAGGGCATGAGTGAAGTTGAGCAAAAAAAACTTTAGTTGCAAAGTGGATGATGATAACAATATGGAGCGATAAACTACCTAGTAGACTAAGACCTGGCTTATCTATCAATTTTTGGTGGAAGCATCTTAAAATTCTTTCCTAAAAATTGGCGAGCTATGAATTCAAGCGATGCTTTTGCAGTTGCAGTGTACTTCTGCAGCTCTCTGGCATATACCTTCATGCGCCTAAATACAATCATACTCAGCATACGAGTGTTTCTTAGATAATGAAAAAGATAAGCAGCACGCCAAGTCGCCAGTAAAAGTAAAAAAATCACTTCTAAAATGGGATTAATTAAATGTATGTACACTGAAAAAAATTTATACAATCTCCTATAAACATTGATAAATAACAAGACACATGTATTTACATCACGAAAATTGGCACACTTTGTTAAATCAATTACAAATTTATCTATGTAATTACAAAAATTTCAATTATTTACAGAAATTGAATTTTCAATTATTTACAGATATTGAATTTCATCGAAATAATTCACAAAGTTTTTAAGCAGTACGGTTAGTTAGTCGTTAAATACTTTTCATTTATAATGCATTTTTTATTCGCGTTAACAATTGAGATTAATTAATGGCAAGTAAACAACAGTGAGCAGCACACATGCATCATGCATTACCCAACTAGCCAAAAGGACCCAAAACGACTCATTGAAAAAGCAGGCAAATAAATATTTAGATACTTTTTCTCATACACGAACTTCTTTTTTGGGTGAGAACTGGAAACGAGTGCAAAATGAAATGATTCAAAAAAGTGAATCTTAAATGACTCATAATATCAATGACTCATTTCCTTGTGCATGAGCTTTCCAAATGTATAGCAAAATTTTGTTCGATTTCCATTCATAATTCAGCTTGCTATTTTTGAGTCATAAGACAGGGTGAAATTATTCCGTTTCGTCTCAGATATTTTACCTAACTTAAAAAAAAACGTTAAGGAAACACTACAGAAGTACAAATATAAAACTTTTGCTGCTTTATTTCATACGTAAATTCCTATTTGTTTGGAAATTGCTTAGACTTGACGACTCATGTCATACTTCGCTTTAAATCAAAAAGGAAGAACTCGAAAATGATTCCAGTGCATCTTACATAAACCACTTAATCAAAAGAGGCCTAAAATGTACTCAGACGAAATAGAAATTGAATTTGTTGGGGTGCGTTTTTGTTATACTTGCCCTTCTTTTGAGCGAAAATTGAGAACTTTACTAAACAGGAATTAGTAAAAAAAAAAAGTGAGTCTTAATTGAGTCATCATTCCCATGACTCATTTGGAATGAACTTTCCAACCTGGCTGAAATCAAATTTGTTTACCGCTTTTTGTAATGTGTCAACCTGATTCTATCAGTTTCAGAAAGCCGTGAGTTCAAAGTGACTCATTTTGAATTTACTTTGAAGTTATTTTCTGCCTGTATCAAATTTAGGTTAAAGACTCGATGAACAAGTACACGAAAGTTTTGAATGAATTTCTGGTGATACCTGACTGTCTGGCTTTCTAATTTTGGCGTTTAAAAGTGACTCTAAAATGACTCCAAAGTGAGTCGAAAATGAGCCATAGCATGACTAACTCAGAACCTTAAATTCAAGTTTAAAATGATTCCTGGTTGTTCTTGACTCTTTTGAAACCAATAGTGAGTGATTTTTTAAGCCATTGAGCTTGCTTTCTTAACCTGTTTTGGGGTATTTTTGAAGTCAATTTCGAATTTCAAATTTTATACGAAATTATTATTTAGTTGGTTTTGAAGTTATTTTGAAACGCTTTTTATTTCAAGCATTCATTGCAAGTGAGATATTAATAATTACTTTTGAGTCATATTTGATTCATACATTTGACTCATTTGGACGATATGACGCTTAGAGTTCAGTGCACCAAATGAAGGCTAGAGTTTTTCTTCAATATAAAGTATACGTGCACCCGTTTGGTTAACTGGGTACAAACACTTCGACGTCACACACTCCCTCCCATCCTACCGCCACCGCATTTTTACTCATACTCGTACTCTATTTATGCACTTTCAATGCAATTTACACTCAATTCACTTGCCATATTTATTTACTTTACTTTGTGACTTAAACTATGTTGTAATTGTTTGGCTTTGATTGGCTTTTGTTGTATATGAGTTTTGCGTTTTGTTGTTGCCGCCGCAATTGGAAACCACTAAAGTCGCATTCAAGTCATTTGCATGTTATCGCAATCATAAATTTTAATTGATTTATTGAGCTGCGCTCATGAGGCAGTGTGTCCAATCTTAAGCTTCCAATGCATTTTGAAGATAGGGAGAGTCGCTACAAAGACGGGTTTTGCATGGTAACTAATGCTTTTGATAGTGACAGAAATGTTAGTTTTTCGTGCAAAGAACAAATTTACCAAACGTACGCAGCAGTGATGAAGTGACTGCGAGCTTAGGTTGCATGAAAAAAAGTTGCCAGACTGTTTGTAAAAATAATGCCCAAAGAGAACCATTCAAGGAAATTTAGTCGCATTAAGAGATGGTCCTTACTTCACTAGCTTGCATCGACATTGCAATGGGACCTACGCTGTGTCATTGACAGTGTTGCCAGATGGCTTTAAAAGTATCCGATTTCATATAAATCGGTGGAACCGTTTCAAGAATAGTTTGCTTGAAGTTGTAAGTTTTCGCATGAGCCAAACATAAACCCATCAATAACAATTCATAGATCTGGCAACTCTGCCGCCAACAATTGCGTGCTTGACGCTCAAACTCATGCGCATACACAAGCAGCAGGGATTATATCAGGCTCTCAAGTGTGCAAACACAAACACTCATTCTGAAAGAATTTAGCATGGCCGACCAGACAAGCAACCATTCTTATCACTGACTGTGGTAGCGAGTGTGAACTGCGAGTATTTGCATTGCGCATGGGCAGTTTACATAAATTGCTGCCTACGCTACCACACTCTCAGCTGTTTTAACTTAATTTCGGTGCAACGAATTGCAATGCCACACATTAGCCTACTGTTGGGTACCTGCGACTACTCTGAGTAAAGCGGAGGAAGCCAAGAAGCAGGAAAGACGTTTTATTTACATTCGAATGAAGGAAGTGATTCACCAATGTGAGTGTGGTAAGTAGGTAAAGGTAATTGAATTGAGGAAGGAAGCAGATAAATTTTGTATATAAAAATACTATTTTGAATTGTGTACTTATTGGCTATTTATATACTTTTTCCTTTTTTAGGTAAAACCCAGGCGGGAGATAAGCATGAATGCGCATTGGAAATTTAAAAGGTAAACTCAATATTGGCTGAATAGTGTTGCATTTAGCGTTTTGCAGAATTATATTTATAAATACATATGTACAAAAGTCAATAAGAAGTGAATCAAAAGAAAGAAAAAAAACCGTTGCGATAACAACAACACGATTGCGCGCTGCCTAAGTGTTTAAATAAATTTTGTGTGTATATGTGGCACATGGCGCGATAAGCGTTAAGGTTTGAGTTGAGTTAATCGTTCATCAGCTAGTGGTTGAGGTAGGTTTATGGTGAGGTTCGTGACACCTTCTTGTTGACGGAATAAATCCGGTACATTCCAGAAGTAATTCCTTTTGATAGCAAGTCTATGGAGTTGGAGGCTTTGACCTTCTTAGAGGCTTCTTTAACTTCTGTGCTGGGGAGGGCTAGTCAGCTTAGTTTTTTTTTTAGAGACTGAAAGATCGGGCTCTATATAGTGAAAAAAGGCAATTAATAACCAGAGCTTTGAGGATCGACCACACTTGGGTCACAGCAGCAGAGACTAAAACTTTAGAGGTTAAGGTAATGGAAGTGCCGATAAGAAGGGGCAAATAAGTGCGATAAAGACTACAAATACAGCTTCCAGTTCAACCTACAATTGAGTGCTTGCCAAAGTCAGATTTTTCTGCTGTTTAAGGATACACAAAGATTCGCTGACAGGCGCACAAAAGCACATAATTTATGCGCTCCCCAAGCTTGTTAAAACCCTATTCATTCGTGATCCCATCCATCTTGTTACATTGTTGAAATATTTAAGCACAATTTTCAATTCTCAAAAATAAAATGAAATAATTCGAAACTGTCAACAACTCGCAATTCAATTCAATTTAATGTGGTTTTCTGTTTGTGTTTGTTTTTGTTGCATTTTTCGTGTCCACTGCTGGTCAATGCACTACAAAAGCGGTAACATTCGCGTGCCAAGACAAATGCATGCAACATTTCGTAACCTTGCCACAATAAAACAACAAAACAACAAAACAGCGAGACTCCAACACTTCTCTCCGCTCGACACTTTTAACAAAAATAAAAAAAAAATTGCAACCGTCAAGCATTGTCTTCGTGCTTGATTCTGTTGAACTTCACTTTTTACTTGAATTTGTTGCAATTTTTGTACAACGGTGAAGCTTTTTTTGGAGAAAAGGTTGCACATTTACCTGAATGTACCGACATGCATATGTACACTAGGGTGGGTGGAAAATATTTTTTTTTAAATAAAACTTAAATACAAGTTATTTGTATACCAGCAACTGAACTGTTTATTTTTACGGTCTGTGCATTTTAAAGTTTTGATGATGTTTTTTATGCTTTTAACAAAAAAAAATATTTCTTGGATTTTTCTTGATTTCAAAAATACCTTGAATTATTTAATTTAAATTAGTTTTATTTCATTTTATTTAATAATTTAATTTTATTTTATTTTATTTTATTTTATTTTATTTTATTCTATTTTATTTTATTTTATTTTATTTTATTTTATTTTATTTTATTTTATTTTATTTTATTTTATTTTATTTTATTTTATTTTATTTTATTTTATTTATTTTAATTTATTTTTTTTTATTTTTTTTTTTTTTATTTTATTTTATTTTATTTTATTTTATTTTATTTTATTTTATTTTATTTTATTTTATTTTATTTTATTTTATTTCATTTCATATCGTTTAATTTTATATTATTTTATTTTATTTCATTTCATTTTATTTTTTTTATTTTATTTTATTTTATTTTATTTTATTTTATTTTATTTTATTTTATTTTATTTTATTTTATTTTATTTTATTTTATTCCATTTTATTTTATTTTTATTCCATTATATTATATTTAATTTTATTTTATTTTATTTCAACCCACCCTAATGTGCATAAGTTCCGTTGTATCAGTGCTTTTACCGTCTGAGGCAACACTTAATATTATGCAAGTTCTGGCTTTAAGGGTTCTTGCCCCCGATAAAATCCAGCTGTTGATGACTTTTTTTTGTAAATGCAAGCCGCTTTTAAGGTTGCGCTTTTTTTGTTGTTTTTGTTGTACCTGTGTGTACTTATGTAGCCATGTCTGAATGTATTATCCGCAATGGTTCAATGAACCTTCTGATTCTTCATGGTTTTGCTTTATGTGCAATTCTATTGCTTTTAATGCTTTATTGTAATTTTCAAGTTTCGAGTCGGAGTTTTCTTTTGAGAATATTTTTTAATTATAAGGTGCATTAGCGGTTACTTTATAGCCTTAAAAGGTGAGAATATACAGGATGCGCTGTAAGTAATGGGACGGGCGGACATGTTACTGCGAGCGACCTGATAGCTTTAATTTGGAAGTATGTTGTTGTTGATGTAACAGTTTGCTCCGCCTAATCGGCAAATCTCTTACGATACGCTGTTATGAATCTCTGCACACAAGATTTTAAATCGTTTAGTGGGACTTTCCAGTCCACTTCAAGCGGTTTTTTCTTGTAAGGTTCTTCGTCCTACTTAATCGAGACGTCGACGCCCGAATCGACTATTCGTTAGAATTCTGCAACTTGTTGTTCTCCGAATTCGTTGGCTTACAACCAGTAGGAAATCTTACATACTCACTGTAAGGACTTGGACTTCTACTCAATCTTTCTCTTAATTATAATTGGGCCGATCTACCTCCCAAAGCTCGATATAGCAATAACTTAGATATCTTGATAGTTGTCTGCTGGGATGACTGATCAGTTAATTCTTTCCAGAAATATCCGGATGTGTAGCCATTGGTGGTTGGCAGAGATTATTTATTTATTTCGCAGCGGGGTTTATGACATACATACATACACCAATAAATGGCTAATTCCGCCAAAAAGCGATTTACAAAAAAAATTTATTTTTATCGATTTCCTCAACCGGTTTGTTTATGTTTAATGACAATTTGCAATCGACGATCAGTTCAACGATAAACGTTCGAGGTTGATGCATCAAAGGAAAGGAAAATCAAACGTGATGGCTTAAAATAGAACAAAAGAAGTGGGCAATGAAAAGTGGGAAGAAATAGAATGTAGCCATATACTCGTAAGTATATAAACAGGAGCAACAACAAAAAATAAATTGTAAGCTGACAATCATAAAGCCCACATTTCAACAGCAAGCAGCAGCAGGAGGATCAGCGAATCTATAGAAATATTGGAATGTGGTTGTACATATGAGGCCATGCGAGTATGAAAGATGGACAGACAAACATATATACAGTACATACATATGTATGTATATATCATGATGCATCACGACAACGCATAACGAATGTTGAAGACGACACAACAGACGCGACGCCCAAACAAATGCGCTTAAATCGCCTTGAACTTGCGAAAATGAACTGAACGAGTAGTTCGCCTACCTTTATTGTCTTTAGCGCAAAAAAAAACATTAAATACAAATTTTACACATAAATAAATATATCTGACATGAAAATATACTAAATACTATAGAGTAAATAAATAACAACAAAATATTCATAATGAACAATGCAAACGAAAGACCCTACACACACACTAAACCTCGTGTGAAAAGCGAGCTTGTTAGTGCGATCATCAGCCGACTTGCATATGTATGTATGTATGTACATACGTACGTAGTGGCAACATTTTTTTTTAAGTGTACGCAGCGTGAATATGCCAAAAGTTGGTATATGGGTCATTCCATGTAAAATCGACTAACGGGTTTCATTTTTAAAAACAACAAGCACGTCCAGACTAAATCCGATTTTCATCATTATATCTTACTAGAGATTGTTGCCCTCACATTTTGGGTCACCTTGGTTCACAGTTCGGTAGAAATCTCCAAAACTAATGAATGGTGTCGTTTATACACTCAAGTAAACAGCAGTGAGCAGCACACACGCTTCATACATAACCCAACTAACCAAAAGAGACCCAACGACTCACTGGAGTGCGAATTACAAACTTGAGCAAAATTAAATGAGTCAAAAAAGTGAGTCTTAAATGATTCATAATACCAATGACTCATCGCTTGAGCTTTTGAAATGAGTAGAAAAATAATTTTCGTTCTATTTTCATTCATAATTCAGTTTGCTTAGCCACAAATAAGGGTGTTCAAAACTTTTCTGTTTCACATAATATGTATGTATGTACATATATTCTACCTAACAAAAAGAAGTACACCTTGGTTCACAGTTCGGTCGAAATCTCCAAAACTAATGAATGGAGTCGTTTATACACTCAAGTAAACAGCAGTGAGCAGCACACATTCTTCATACATAACCCAAATCACCAAAAGAGACCCAACGACTCACTGGAGTGCGAATTACAAACTTGAGCAAAATTAAATGAGTCAAAAAAGTGAGTCTTAAATGATTCATAATACCAATGACTCATCGCATTTTGCTTGAGCTTTTGAAATGAGTAGAAAAATAATTTTCGTTCGATTTTCATTCATAATTCAGTTGCTTAGCCAAAAATAAGGGCGTTCAAAACTGTCCTGTTTCATACAATATATTCTACCTAACAAAAAGAAGTACAAATATGTAGCTTTTGCTGCTTTATTTCATACATAAATTACTATCTGATTGAAAATTGCTTAGACTTGAGTAAGCTGATGTGAGTAAAAAAGTGAGTCTTATATGATTCATAATTCCAATGACTCATTTTGCATGAACTTTCAGACATAGTAGTAGAAAAAAATATGTCTAACGACTCATGTTATACATCGGCTTGATTCGCTTTGAGTCAAAAAGAAAGAACTCTAAAATGATTCCAGTGCACTTTACATAAATAACTTAACCAAAAAAGGCCTTAATGTACTCACTGACGAAATAGAAATTTAATTTGTTGGCGTGCTTCTTCTTTCGAGTGAAAACTGAGAACTTCACTAAACTGAAATTAGTCAAAAAAGTGAGTCTTAAATGAGTCATCATTCCCAATACACATTTGGAATGAACTTTCAAACCTGATAGAAATCAAATTTTTTTACAAGTTTTTGTTATGAGTCAGTCTGATTCTGTTAGTTTCAGAAAGCCATAAGTTGAGAGTGACTCATTTTAAATGAACTACTCTAGCTTGCGTAACAAATGATATCTTAGCCTTTAAGTTAAGCATCTAGTGTTGCAACAAAAAAAATGTTCATTCAATTCCATCCAACACTTTTTAAGTGATGGGCGATCAAACATACAGACAAAAAGGCAAACAAAAATTCTTATCGCTATGAACAACAACAAGAAAAACAGATATAATGGTAGACTTTTTAAGCCTTTTACGGGTGCTTCAAACGCACCATACGTAATCCAAAGCTGCGCTTGCTATCATGATGACAAAATTTAGAAACTGAACATTTAGCATGGAATTACTCGCATACTATCTATGAAAATATAGCCATAATTATATGTACATAAACATATCTACTTTTACTGTCAATTTTTAATGCCCCGCAAAATTGCAAATAAATTCACATTAACATGCGACTGAGACCAAATTTAATTATTTATTTATTCTCTGTTGGAGTAAATTGGAAGTAAACAATGAATCGAGTTGTGGGAATAAACTCGTAGAGACTTATTAAAGTGTAAAATAAAATTTATTAAATTATGGCAATAGATGATTTAAGATGGCTGAAAATGGAGGCATAAATTGCAGCCCAAACAGAGAGGTATAACTTCATTTACACCTGTTGTGGTTGTTGTTTTAGCGATAATTCGACCATCACTTTCCTCGCGGCTTCAATAGGGTTGGATGCTGTATTATAGTAAACTACTTTTAATCACTGCAAAGCATTTGTAATGTTAGTCAAAGGGGCGTGGCTCCATCTCTTCATAAATTTTAAAGTCTTCCACCGCATACCTCGATTCAAATAGAAAAAAATTAGAATCGAATGTGTGAGCCGCCATTGAGCTAGAGATATCGACCTTAATATAGAGGCCCAACCAGGTGACTCATGGTTTCCGATAGGTGGCGCACGGGTCGATATCTTAAATTAAAGCTTGTAGGAAATTGAAGAAATTAAAAATAGATTCCGTAGTAATTTTTCGTTGAGTTAGAGTTATAGATAGATTCAGAGCCAAATGACAAGGAAGCTTGGAGAAATGGCACACGGAACACAGTGGGCGGCGCCACTCCCCAAGACATGTATGTTTCCTAGAATCCCTCCACCATTTACAAATTTAAATTAGCTTTACTTTCAGAAGATTAAAAACAAGGGAAGATAAATAACAGGAATTAAAGGAAGAACGGGAGAAAAATAAAAGGGAAGAGAGTGTAGAAGATAAGACATAGAAGAATAGAAGAAGAACGAAAATGAAGGAAGAAAGTAAAAAGGCAGAGGAGAAAAAGGAAAGGAGAAAAAAGTGAGACTTGGAAGTAAAGTGTTAAGAGGAGTAAAGAAGGAAGGAATGAAAAATTAAAGCGGAGGAAACGTGGAAAGTAAGAGACAGATAAGGATGATTGATACAAGTAAAAATAGTGAGAATAGAGAGAGAAGAAACGAAAAATAGTAAGAGCCGAATATGGGGCGCCAATTAAAGATGGAGTTGAGATAGTAAAATTACTCAGAGCAAATGTTTAGTCTGCTAATACAAGATATTTTTATAATAATTCTCTGAATATGATTTTCTCATATATTCAAACACAAAAACGTGTTCGTTATTTGCGCGACATCTGCACACTTTTGTTGATAAATTTAAACAAACAAATAAAAACAAACAAATTATTGTTTGCATGTCATTTATGTAGATAGATAGTACAAAAGAAAAAAAAAATAAATAAACAATGTTTTTTGTTGTTCTATATTCCAATGGTTTTTTTTTTTTGCTAAATATTTGGTTTCGCTCTAAACGCTGCAGCGACGTATCAAATTACGGACGTAGCAAAAAAAAAAAAAACATTTTAAAATATTTAAGCGTTGGACTGTGCAAATTGGTGAGGGGAATTCCACATGCAAATAGGCACAGCTTTGTTTGCATTAGTCACGAAATATTTTGCAAATCAAATGCCAGCCACTAATTCTTTTTGCTAGCAATTTTAATCAGAATTTTGCAATGAGTATTAATCAGTCTTCTAAGCAGCTTATCAAGTCATCTTTCAATTAGTCATTCTAGCACTAAATGAGCTTATCAGCAATTTGAAATTATTAAGTGCACTCACTTCACACTTTTAGAGCGATAACATACAATCGTTGAATAGGTACTACAATGCTCATTGTGCTGCGTCGTAGCGGTTAATGACCTACTCCAACTGAGCGAGTTGAGAAATGTCCAATCAGAAGAGCGAGTAAACGATAACGATTTTTCAAGGTGCTCTGTCGAGTATCTAACTTAGTAGTGCAGATATTGAAACGATTTAGCTCGTGACCTTCAAAAGTGAGAGCTACTTTGGGACTCAGAGAAAAGTGTGCGCATATTCCTCAAATTTAGTTCCAGAACCTGACCAAAGCTTGTTTTGATACATATTTAAAATTGGTAATTTTTATCTACTTCGATAATCTTAAATGCATAATTATTTATTACTTGAGCTCTGCGTTTAACTTTTCCAAAATCATTATCGGACCATTATCGCATCAATAAATGGGCAATGAAGTCAAGTCGAAATTTGAAGAAACATAAATTTTAGATTTAAGCGATAAGAAATTGTTTCAATGCTACTCTTTAGTCGTAAATATTAATTTACTTTCTCTCAAGATTAAGCTTTACAAAATTAAAATAAATATAAAATGTCATTAGAAAGTAATAAATATTTTTTTTGTGTGTAAACATCTTTGTTAGCGATATGGGGGAATCCGAACAAGTAATGGGTAACTCGTTACTTGGTTGAGTTGATATGAGCACAATCATACAGACATGTTGTTGTTGTATGTGCAATGTTTCACCCTGTCTAATCGTCAATTTCTTTACCTCAAATTGTCAAAAATATTTTCTAATTGAAGTCTCAATGGAGTTGGATCAGAGTGAAATTGATGTTAGAAGAGGTTTGCTCTATGGATCAGGTAAACAGTCATGGCGAGTTCATTTGTACTCCCCTCACGACACAAAATTCCTTTTTAACCGCCCAAAACGGCACATTTTAGCAACAGCAAACTCTGTTGAAACAACAAGTTACCTAAATAGAACTTTCGCTAGAAAAGTTTGATCACAATTCCTGGAATGGGTCTACCAATTAGGCAAGAACAACACAGCAAAGACGAAGACGAAGGCGAGAAAATTAACCAGAAATAATCAGAATTGTCAAAAATCAAAAAATAAAGGCATGCCAATAAACTTAACCACTATCAAAGTAGTGGTGGACTTGTTACCATAACCCTAAGACGTAGTAACCGCAGCTGGACTTGTAGCTATGTTAGTAACTTGAAGTATATGTATGTAAGTGTGATTGCCAATGTAAAGGAACATAAAAATCACTTCTTTACGGTTACGGTTAAGGACTTAGTAAACTTTACACTTGTCGTTAAGGTTTCAGCAACATTTATGGTTAAGGTTATGGTTACGGTTAAGGTTATGGTTACGGTTAAGGTTTTAATTACGGTTAAGTATCATGTTGATGTTAAGGTTTCAAATACATTTACGATTAAGGCTACTGTCACAATTACGTTTAGGAATAGGGTATCTGTTATAGTTACGGCTACGGTTAAGATATAAGTTACGGACAAGGATTCACGTAAGGCTAAGATTTTCTTTAGACCTACGGTGTGGGTACGGTTACAGTTAAGTTCAGTTGTACTTTATCAGTTATGGTTACGGTTATGGTTAAGATCTTATTTTCAGATAATTTTTCAATTACAGTTAAGATTTCAGCAACGGTGACGATTGCAATTACGGTTATGTTTTAATTTACAGTAGCGGTTACGGTTTTGGGTATCAGTTATGGTTACGGTTAGGATTAAGATATCATATTCAGCTAATTTTTCGATAACAGTTAAGATTTCAGCAACGGTGACGATTGCAATTACTGTTAAGTTTCAATTTATAGTAGCGGTTACGGTTGGGGATATCAGTTATGGTTACGGTTATGGGTAAGATTTCATTTTCAGCTGATTTTGCAATTACAGTTAAGATTTCACCAACGGTTACGGTTAGAATTGTATTAGCATTACCACAGCCGCAACAATAAGTGAAGTGGGTACCAAATTCGCCCCCGAAACCGCAACTTAGATCAGCCTACAGAGTCGATTTTCTACTAGTATTAATTGTGATAAAGTTGAGATCATGACTTCAGTCTCGTCTTCAGTCAAAAATTAAAAACTATGATATTTCCAAGATTTCAAGATCTTAAAAGAAGCTTTCTATATTTACTCTAGATCCAAAAGTACTCATATATTTAATTTTTTGAAGGAATTTCTGACACTTTTCCGTGCAGACTTAGTAAGTGTTAATTAATTTAAACAAACTGCCACTTACTTTGGCTCAGTTAGCGCTGGTCAAATCATTTTTGAAGCCAAGCAATAAAATCGTCTTTGATGCTTTTAGCACTTTCCACAGTATTTAGCACTTCAATATCCAGCATTCACTGCGTCTCATACCATCTCTGTATATTTGTGTATGTATGTGTGTAGGAATGCGTTAAGGTGCATTGCACATAAACTCCCACAACGCGCCTTAGCGATTTCATATCTCACAGTTACTTGTATTCGAAGCACATTTTTTGCATAATTACATTCCGCCGCATAAAACACAAATAAACAACATGAAATAACACTTTGATGCTGAAATATGGAAGGATCGTTCTCGAGTGGAGGTATGTATGTGATATGTGTATTAGGCCGTGCAAAAAAACAAAACGAAAGCATGTTTTTGAGGCTCATAAATTTGTAGCTTTCATACTGACTTGAGATGATCTCTTGTGGGTAACTTGTTGAACTGGGCAACCATAACCGTAAACATAACTGGTAGACATGGCTTTATGAGCAAATGATTTGAAATACCTCAAGTAGAGGAAAAAAGATCCAACTCCAGCGCCGAATATATTTAACTTAATATTTTCAAGAGTTCTAAGTTATAATTCGGTTTTGTTGTTCGGTCTAATGTGGACGTAACATGAGCGTGAAAAAAAAACACGTTAAAAAGCGTCAGGGCGGAGGGCATGCATCCGGAAAGATTCACGTCTACTTTGCGGCGGCAAAGTCCCTACTTTGCAACACTCCCTGCAACAACACTAAGTACCTATCTGCATATGCAAAATCCATGTAAATATGTATATCAGTGTATGTATGTATGTGTGAATTTTCACTTACACCGCTGTAACGAATGCATTCATGCAACAAATCAAACAAAAAAAAAAGAAAAAAAAACGATGAAATAAAAACAAAAGTTTTGATGTTGCGCGCTTTAACTATTTGTGGCAGCCACAGCACAGCGTTGAACTTGAACTTGGAATATGGGATTGCGGCGGCTGCGGCTGTGTCTGTTATGCGAGCAGCATAATAAGCAATCGAAAAGGCCAATAAAAGCAATAAATAGAATGGAAGTTAAGGACGAGATTGCTGAGGGGTGTACACTTGAAAGCTACAGAATATCTACATTTGAGTTGTTTAGCGTGCAAAAAGTTTTGAAAAATTATGAAATGCATAAAAATATTTTTCTTAGTTCAGAAATCACATTTCTCATAACATCTGCAACGAACTGTGTTTCAAATTTTAATAGTTTTAATTTTTTTAAATTATGTTAATTTTTTAAATTTATAAATTATAATTTTTAAATTTTTAAAAAATTAATTTTCTAAGCTTTTTCATAAATATTTGTTTCATGTAAGAACTGCAGATGTTTCATTTTTTTTAATTTTTGTTAATATTTTTTTAAATTTTTCAATTATAGTTTTTACATTTTTTTATTTTTTTAATAATATTTTTTTTTTAATTTAAATTTTCGGAAATTTTTGTAGCGTATGAAATATTTCAAACTTCTTTTATGCTATAAATTTTTTCTCTTTAATTGGCTTTTAAGCAAAAAATAAAATGTTTCAAAACTTTTTCAAAAAGATTTTACTCATGACAGATTCCCATAAACTCCTTTTTAGAATTATGACAATATTTAATCTTTGGAAACATTTTCCATTTGGTTTCTACTTTTGAGCTATTTAGCGTGGATAAATTTTTTAAATACTGTCAAATTTTTAAAACATTTTTTTTTTTTTTCAATTTATAAAACTCATTTTTAATAAAATCTCAAAAGAAATCTCAACTTTTAATCCTAAGATGTTTGTTCTTATTATGTTAATTTTCAAATTATAGTTTTAAAATTGTTCAACTTTTCTTAAATTTTTTTTCTCTACTTTCTAAGTTTATAAATTGTTTTATTTTTCTTCTTTTAATTTTTTTTTTTAGTTTTAAACCAAAATTTAACAAGATTTTATTTTAAAATTAATTTTAATATTTTTTATTGCTGTTCCTGTTCTGTTCCTTTTTTAGTTTTGAATTTTTGCAAATTTTTCTAGTGCATAGCATTTTTCTAGCGTTAAAAATTCTTCCATTTTTATTTCTTTACATTTTTTTATTTTTTAGAAAAAATTTAAATTTTCAATAAGATTTTATTCATGAAAGATTTATGTAGATAAACTGGTCTTTCGAATTAGATCAATATTTTATCGTGGAAAGCTTTTTTTCAATAGGTTTTTAAACAATATTTTTCTTTAAAAAAAACTCTTTTTAGCAGGTATATATTTTTTTTGTCTACATATTTTTTTTAAATAATTTTTTTTGCACTTTCACAGTAAACACTTTTGCTGAAAGCTCGATTTTCTTGTAAAATTTTTAGAAACTTCTGCTTTTACTTTGAATTTTTTTTTTCCCCCTCAAAATATTTTAGTTTCGGTCAATCAAACCAATTTTTTCTGAGCTTTGAATTTTCTTTTAACTAGATTTTCAAAATTTTGTTTTCCATTAAACTTTTGCACCATTCGCTCAATCTTATTTGTTTTAAATTTTCAAAGCTTTGTTTAACATCTCGTTTTTGCACCATTCACACAGAGTAAAACACTTGGAAATGGAAAATTTTTAAAAATCTGAAACACTTTTCCAATAATTTGTATGGATTAATTTGTCGTTTTTCAATTCTTCGTTGAGATTAAAATACTTAATACTTTTGACCCAAACATTTTTTTTATAAAACTTTAGTTTTTTCGAGTTTTTTTTTTAATGAAAATATTTTCGTATCCTAAAATTTTGCTGGTTGAATTTAATTGGTTTTGTTTGACTTTTACGGTAGTCAACTTTTCCCTTTGCGCATTTCGCTTTAAACAAAAAACTTAAACAAAATATTTCCATTACAAAAGACATTTTGCCAGTGGCTAAAAAATCGTATAATTCATTCTCATAAAATTTTGTTATTTTTATTGTTGCACATTTCAGGTGCAATTTCAAATTTCAATTCTTTTTTAAACTTTTTGTTAATTAACGAATTTTCAATCTTTCAAAATTTGCATTTACATTTTTTGTATTATTTTAATTACTCTCAAATAGGCAGCTTTAATTTAAAATCTGCCTTTTTCGCTTGGTGGATTTTTTCTCATAAAGCAGAAGCAAATAAATCACACACAAACCACATTCGAATCAAACAATGGACAAATTCGTACATATATCAACAACCGACAAAATCGCGTTCGTATTAATGCTAAAGTCGCGATCGACTGAATATACCAATTTTGCAAAAGTTGCCAACACCACCGGCAATAACAAACGACACCATGCGCTAGCCACAGCGCCAACTTGAGTCACCTCAGTATGCGTGCGCCTTGGTAACTCACCAGAGAGTTGAATGATCGTCTGTAGAGTAATTGGAGCCCACACCGAGCAGCGGACAAACTTGCTCGACAACTTCACTTCACTTTTACGCTCATTCAGTCAGAATAAACTCACTCAGCTCTTGTCATCGGTATAAAAACAAACAAACATACATATATTCAGATTTCTTATTGCTTATCGACAATGAAAGCGAAATTGATAAATAAATATGCCGGTATTAAGAGTACTATTGGTATGAAGGGATCTATAAATGGTACAGATTTGGTACTAGAAAAAAAAATTTTTGCAACCAAAATAAAATAAAATAAAATAAAATAAAATAAAACAAAATAACCCAAAATAAAATAAAATAAATTAAAATAAAATAAAATAAAATAAAATAAAATAAAATAAAATAAAATAAAATAAAATAAAATAAAATAAAATAAAATAAAATACAATAAAATAAAATAAAAGCAAACAAAACAAAATAAAATAAAATAAAATAAAATAAAATAAAATAAAATAAAATAAAATAAAATAAAGTAAAATAAAATAAAATAAAATAAAATAAAATAAAATAAAATAAAATAAAATAAAATAAAATAAAATAAAATAAAATAAAATAAAATAAAATAAAATAAAATAAAATAAAATACAAGAAAATAAAATAAAATAAAATAAAATAAAATAAAATAAAATACAATAAAATAAAATAAAATAAAACAAAATAAAATAAAATAAAATAAAATAAAATAAAATAATATAATATAATATAAAATAAAATAAAATAAAATAAAATAAAATAAAATAAAATAAAATAAAATAAAATAAAATAAAATAAAATAAAATAAAATAAAATAAAATAAAATAAAATAAAATAAAATAAAATAAAATAAAATAAAATAAAATAAAATAAAATAAAATAAAATAAAATAAAATAAAATAAAATAAAATAAAATAAAATAAAATAAAATAGAATAAAAAAAAAAATAAATATTGCTGGAAATCTTTGAGTGCTTTTTTACTCACTCAACCACTAACAATTGCTAGCATTTTAAACTGTGGTGAATTTCATTTGCGGGCTGAGTGATCCATTTGATTGTTGACTACCGAACCACATTTACATACATTGAGGTAGACAGCGTGTTGTCCCACACACACTATCACACTCTTATTTGTCAGTCGTTTATTTGCACATGTTGCATCCCACAATTGTTTGCCGACAACAAAACAAATACGAGCTAATCAAATAAAAAACAATAAAACAAGCAAAACCTCAAAACCATATGGTGAGTTATGTCAGCAATTTTCGTGAGTATTCAAGAACAAATAATAAAGATCACAACGACTCTCGCAACTGAACGTATTATTATGTGATTGCGGGAGATATAGGCAAGACAGGGTTGGAACTAAATGTAGCAAAATCGGATTATTATTATCTTTCAAGTAGATTTTTTTTTTAGAAAATGTTATGATTGCAGCTGCTCCTAAAGAATTTTTTTTATCTACAACATAACTCGCAACAGAAGAAAGAGAGCGTCCTACTAAGAGTCCAGTTTTTTAATTCCATCAATTAAGTTTTAATAATTTTTTCATTCAAAAATTTGTAGTAATATATCATGAGCAAAACGTAGTAGCTTTCTAAGTATTTCTAAAAATGTAGTAAATTTACTACAATCGTAGTGAGCTTCAAGCACTGGTACATATATATGATTTTATGCCTGTATCTGTGTGTGTGTAAGTGTCTATCTCAAAAAAAAAAAAAGTACACAAGATAGGCTGCTCTTTCATTTGGGAAGTTGCAGAAGTAACAAAAATCGAGAAAAAGAAAACCAAAAATTAAATCGTCAGGCTTTTATGATATTTATTTTACTGACCTTCCGACGACTTCTCACAACACTTTATTAGCTGATAAGTAATACTTTTAGATAGATCGCAGTACATACAAATTAATAGTTGAATAGCGCGCTATGTTAAAGTCGAAGTGTTTTATGTTCGGTTAGGTCACTGCAGTAGTTTGATCGTCATTCTTGCGCCACTGAGATCTTGTAGTATGTACATAGCTGGTATTCTTACTACAGGCATAATAGGATCCAGCATTACACATCCCGAGACTTGTGTAGCTTTACTGTGGCGTTCAATAATATACTTCTTCTGACTGTGGAGCTCTAGATGTTCTGCCTAATGATCGTTCACCTAGCGACCGCCTCCTCAGTTGGTGAATATACGACCGCTTCCCAGAAGAAGATGGCTGGTACTGAGAAAATGAAACACTCAAAGGATGGAGAGGGATTGATCACGAAGTCAACACATACTTTGAATCCCGGTAGAAGAGCGAGTCGATGCTAAGCATTCTATGGGTTGAGTCTAGTAAGATGCTGATGACCGAAACCAGGAATCAGGTAGGAAAAGTATGATATGGGCAAATTAATATTGCCATACCCATGCAAACACTCTTACTCAGACAGAAGAACGTGTCAATGGACATCATAACCCATCTTCAAAAGGTCCTAAGCTGAGCTTAAAAAAATAGGCGAACCGAGTCGAAAAAGCAAACCGCACGACTTCGTACTCTCAGACTGAATACTCAGAGGCCAAAATTAAAAGGGACGAAGGAACTCAGAATCACCAGCCTAAAAAATCGAAGTCAAAAGTATCGAAATCCGCAGCAGGAAACACCCAAGGCGTCTTCTCCCGTTCACGTCCCCAGGACAACAGAGAGAAATAAGAAGAGTGACAAGGCCGCAACGTAGACTTTAACCTGGCTTCGGCCAGCCTCCCTGGAAAGTACGCTGTTCCATGAAAGAGTGGCGGTCGAAGTGTTTGCTGATAGTGTCCACGGCGAAGAGGTTTATTTCAGTGTAACTATGTCAATCTGAACTAAATGGGATGGATTCGGAGGCCACTGTAGTCATTTAAGCAGCAAACTCTGGCCATGTGCGCCTCTATAGTTCTTTCAAAGACCTGCAAAGCACGTTCATCCTGCTGTCAACTATTAATTAATATTTTGGAACTATGCTTAATATCAAAAATCTAAACCCAACCATCGAAATCAAAGCGCTTTTCTTAATCCATACCTCCGAGCGTGCGTCACGCATTAAATTCACTTACCCAGACTGTATTAGCTTCCATAGTTTCATTTATATCCACATGCATTAAACTATCTCCATCTCTTTCATTATAACCATATTAACTGACAAACTCATACCACAAGATATGAATTACCATTTTGGTTGTTTGGTACAAAACGTTCACGTCGCCAAGTGGCACTCAATTCGGCAGCAACAGTCATACAGCCAACGGCTATAAATTATCACCTCTGATCCCATTGATTTGCATAAATTCGAAATGTTAAGTAACAATTTTTTCTCGCTTTTAGTTGCAATAGGCAAAACACTAAATGCATTTTGAGCTTTTCTTTTAATTCATTTTTCATTGCGCTAACTAACTAAAGTCGACGGCGCGGCTTACATATGTGATGGACGGGGTTGAGTTGTACCATGGATTAGGCGGACGATTATATTGCTCGTGCGAACGTATGTGAATGTATGGCGGCAAATGCAGCTATTAAGAGGGTGTTTCAATTGGAACTAGTCGCCATCAGACAATGGACCAAGAGTTTTTGAATAGGATGATCTTCAGTTGAATGCTATTGAGTAAACAACACCGAGCTCTGCAATCAAAATGCGTTTGCTGCAATTGGTCGGGTCTTTGGATACGATTTGGTGGGTAATGCCGTTATAAGTACCTACTAATACAACAACAACAAATATGAGACCATCATCTACTCTAAGATTTTACAACCCATTTCACATCAGTGAGTCCCACAAGAGCTGTCGACCTTATGCCATTCAGTATCAGTCAGCCCTTATTGAAACCCCCTTTTAATTTATTAACTGCTACTATGAAACTGTCTGCATTGGTTTGAAATATCTTTTTTTGGGCTGTCATAAATTAATTCATTGTTTTAGACTTTACCACCAAAAGTATTCGAATAAAATAAATCACTTAGAATTTGGCTACTACAGATAATCGCACGGCTAAAATGAATTGATATTGCCCAATAAAAAAAATCTGTATTGTATATTTCTGAATTAAGATTTTTTTAAGAGTTTTTTATTATACTAGTTATTATTATGAAGAAGAGGAGATTCCAAATTTTTTTATTAATTTTGCCTCTAGAAAGGCCTTTGTGTGACTTCTTGGCGTTTACTCTCATTATTATGGTAACCGTGTACTTATTACAAAAAAGATTTCCAGTGTAAGGCCCATATGCGCCAGCTTTGGAATTTTGGAACTTTTTCATCTCAACGCCGAGTTCACTTTCCCATTAGACAAGTGCGCTACCGACTACCGCAGTCATTTCCAGATTTCTTCTACGATGGACTAACGCATTTGCAATGCTGGTGGTCTCCTCACACTAATGTAATTATTTTATCTAACTCAATGGGCGTATGAAAGCGTGTAACACCTGACGTTGTCACTTTGCATCCACACTAGCCTTTGTAAGCAAATAGAAATGTGCTGGTGATGTTAATACCGAGATACCGAGGTGGTCTGATGCAGCAGAGCCTCCTCAGAGTTCACGCCTCCATTGCTGGAGCTCGGTTATGGCCTGTGTGAATTATTGAGGACTCGGAATTTGTTTTCATTTTATTTTATTTTCATTTTATTTTATTTTATTTTATTTTATTTTATTTTATTTTACTTTATTTTATTTTTTTATTTGATTTTTTTTTTTATTATTTCATTTTATTTTATTTTATTTTATTTTACTTTATTTTATTTTATTTTATTTTATTTTATTTTATTTTATTTTATTTTATTTTATTTTATTTTATTTTATTTTATTTTATTTTATTTTATTTTATTTTATTTTATTTTATTTTACTTTATTTAATATAATTTTATTGTATTTTATTTTATTTTATTTTATTTTATTTTATTTTATTTTATTTTATTTTATTTTATTTTATTTTATTTTATTTTATTTTATTTTATTTTATTTTATTTTATTTTATTTTATTTTATTTTATTTTATTTTATTTTATTTTATTTTATTTTATTTTATTTTACTTTATTTTATTTTATTTTATTTTATTTTATTTTATTGTATTTTATTTTATTTTATTTTACTTTATTTAATATAATTTTATTGTATTTTATTTTATTTTATTTTATTTTATTTTATTTTATTTTATTTTATTTTATTTTATTTTATTTTATTTTATTTTATTTTATTTTATTTTATTTTATTTTATTTTATTTTATTTTATTTTATTTTATTTTATTTTATTTTATTTTATTTTACTTTATTTTATTTTATTTTATTTTATTTTATTTTATTTTATTTTACTTTATTTTATTTTATTTTATTTACCTTATATTATATTTTATTTTATTTTATTTTATTTTATTTTATTTTATTTTATTTTATTTTATTTCATTTTATTTTTATTTTAATTTATTTTAGTTTATATTATTTTATTTTGTTTTGATTTATTTTATTTTATTTTATTTTATTTTATTTTATTTTATTTTGTTTTATTTTATTTTATTTTGTTTTATTTTATTTTCTTTGTAAACAAAATAGACCGCAAAACCAACAACAAAACTATTTTATTTAATAAAAGCATTTCAAAGACCCGATTTCTTAAATGTTTTAGGATCAGAAGTTTCTTAGATACACCTAAACTGTTGGAGAATAGATCATACTTATGTATATTTCAGGGCTCATCGCTTGATTTAAAAATGTGATCCCGAAATTCCGGTATTGTAAAATTCCCGCAAATTGTCAACCCTAATACTTACATGAACATGACACCAAGTTGAGGTAAAGTTATTTTAAATGTAGACATCAAAATGATCAGCAGACTTAATAAAATTGCAAATGAATGATATTCAGCTAGCGAAAATGTGCATAAGTAAGTACAAGCCTAGATACATTGCTGCACATGCAGATACTTTAATATGTACTTACGCGTGTCTCTGTGAATTTTGTATTTTTTATAAATACGTGACGTCGTAGATGTAATTAATTACAGCTATTCATTAACATTTTTGCAATGTAGCGAAACATTACTTAAATGCGTAAGTGCGTGCATATGAAATGCTTAATTAACAAGGCATTTGATTCAGCTTAATAAGATGGAGAGAATGGCGACTGTATATAGCGGAAACCGAAAAGTCTTTGGGCGAGACTCTAAAAAATGGATATATATCAAAATTTCGATAACAAAATAAGAATATCCTCCGATTTCGCTCTGGGTGAACCTTTCTATACTTTCAAAAAATGATTCCCACAACCTTGGTCGTAGTCTAGCTTCAACTCTCTACCAACCAATGTATAAATTTTTTATTTTGGTTACTATTTTCACTGGCTACTAACGCGTTAATCACATGCCGCTGTCATTCAGTTCACTTGTCATCCATTTGAGTTGCCGTACAATGCAGCCGTAAGTCAAACAGTCAGCCGACGTTCAAGCAGGCGGACAAGCTGTCTTTGAGTTGCCTTCCTTTTGTTGTTGTTGTTATTTCTCTTGTTGTTGCAGCAGGTTTTCTGTTCAGTTACTTAGTCGCTGACGAAGTGGATTTTCATTTAGCTGCCGGTCATATTTTAATCCTCGATTAAGTTGTTACAATGCTGAAATTTATTACTTTGGCAGGCCAACGTCGTGGCTGAGTATATGTTTGTGTGTGAGTATGGAATCTTTTAATTAAGTAATCGGTTTAGCAGACACGGAAATATTCATTTTATATTCAGCCGCAAATGGCTTCATGTTCCCGAAAATTTATTTCACTTCAGGCTTTCCTCGACTGATCGACAGATTAAGAATCAAATTACCTCTGAAGTGGAATTAATTAATGATTCCAAGCCTCACTAAATCAATGTTCTGCTCTGTATGCGCAGCTCTTGACACATTGAAAAACTACGCACAAGAGGGTAGAACCAATGACCATTCATTTGCGAAAATAATTACTTGAATGTAATGATAATGATAATGATAGTGATAGTGATGGTGATAGTGATAGTGATAGTGATAGTGATAGTGATAGTGATAGTGATAGTGATAGTGATAGTGATAGTGATAGTGATAGTGATAGTGATAGTGATAGCGAGACCTTGATGAGATCACTACAGCTGAGGAGATCTGCGACGCTCTCCATCAGCAATGCGGCGTTAAGCGACCAGTAGCCCGTTTCTGTAACTTTGCGTTAACTTAACGAATGAGTTTTTATCGCATGGCTCGTAACGAATTCGTTATGAAAAATGTTTCTGTATGAAAAAAATTCACCTTGCGATATGTTCGTGGTGTGTTATGTAAAAATGATAAAATGATAGCCCACAAGGCTTAGGTGCCAAATAGAACATTTGACTCACGCCAAGCAATTGTCTTAATAGCCTAGTAGTTGTGATGTTGCCCTAACCAGCGGGGGATTCCGAGTTCGAATCATGGCAAGTTTTTCTTTTTTTCATCTTTTTTTTTAAATATTTTTTTTTGTTTTTATATTTTTCTAAGAACTAACTTTGAGTAAATATTAATAACATTAAAAATTTGCACACAATGCAATTATTTTGGATTCTACGCTTGTTATCACTATAGGCTGCGTTAATTTTATCGATCGCCGTAACGAAAATACATATCTACTACGCTTATAGAAACACTGCTCAGCGATAACTACATAACAGGGTTGCACTTTGCGTTAAAAATCGTATCGATGGGATACAGAAACGGGCTACAGATGCGACTGCCATAAGAAGCATTCGTGCAGGGTACAGCGGCACGAAATCCGCACTTATAAGCCTTAGTGTGGACGATGCCAAGGCTGTCCTTAATACACAAAGAATACGGGTAGGATGGGTATCCTGCCGGGTAAGAGAGGTCAAGCAGGATAAATGCTGTTATAGATGCTGGGGCTACGGACATATAGCACAGAAGTGTACGGAGACCATAGATAGGTCAAAACTTTGCAGAAAATGTGGCCAAGATGGGCACAAAGCCGTAAACTGTGCAAATGCCCCAAAGTGTGCGTTATGTGAAGGAAAACACTCGGCAGGTAGTTATAGATGCCCACAACGTGAGGGGAGCAAAAAAACTGTCTCATGATTTTGTTGCAACTCAACTTAAATCATTGTGAAGCTGCTCAAGATCTCTTATCGCAAACAGTTTTCGAAGGAGGAATTGACATATTAATTCTTTCAGAGCAGTATAAAAACCGTCAGGAGCAGAGCTGGCTTTCGGACTCAGCAGGAAAAGCCGCAATTTGGACACCTGGGAAATTTCTTCCGCAGCAACAGATGACACCGACGGGGACTGGTTTCACGTGGGCGAAAATTAACGGAATATACGTTTTCAGCTGCTATGCCCCTCCGAGCATGACTATAGTGGAGTTCGAAAATATGATGGTCGGGATAACTGTTGAAGCTCATGACAAACATCCGCTTCTAATCTGTGGAGACTTTAACGCATGGTCTACTGTTTGGGGTAGCAATCGAACCAACGAAAGAGGAAGAATCCTTATGGAGAGCCTTTCGCAACTGAGGCTGGAACTGCTGAATGAACCGGGGAAATATACATTTGACACGGGCAGCAGACGCTCCATTATAGATCTTGCATTTGCCAGCACCGAAATCGCGAGACGTACAAAATGGTCTATCAGTCACGCCTACACCCACAGTGACCATAAGGCAATTAGCATGGAGCTGCTAGAATCCCCACGATTGGCAGTCTCAAACAGAGTCCAAAACAGGAGATGGAAACAACATATTTTCGATCAGCAAGCATTTGACATCGTTTGGAAGGATACCACAATACTCGGATCTCACGCGGAGGACCTATCGGCGCAAATAACGAAAGCACTGTGGACGGCATGCGACGCTGCCATGCCCAGAAGCCGCGCGAACGTCCGTCGCACCCCGGTGTATTGGTGGAACAACGAAATAGAGGAGGAACGTAGAAAATGCCATAGAGCACGACGAAGAGCACAGAGGGCCCGTCTATCCCCTCAATGCGAGGAACTGCGCAGGACTTATTTATCCCAAAGGACAGCACTGAAAAATGCTATAAAAAGAAGCAAGAGAATATGCTTCAAGCAACTCCTAGAGAATGCGGAACTGGATCCCTGGGGACTGGCTTACAGAAAGGTCATGGGTAAATTGAAAGGCCAGATGTCGAAACAGCCCTCGTGTCCGATACTAATGAGTCGTATCGTCGAAACTCTTTTTCCAACGCAGGAGCTATGGACTTTTCGAAGCGATGACATCGAAGACATTGAAATTCCAAGGATCACTGAGCAAGAGGTGCTGGACGCAGTACAAAGAGTTGCTGATAATAAATCTCCAGGGCCCGATGGAGTGCCAAATATAGCCCTTAAAGCGGCAATTAAAGGAAGGACATCAGTATTTACGGATCTTTACAACGCCTGTTTTCAAGAAGGCGTATTCCCTCGCACATGGAAAAGGCAAAGGCTGGTCCTTTTACTAAAAAATGGAAAGATACCCGAGCAGCCATCCTCGTACAGGCCACTTTGTATGCTAGATTCGCAAGGGAAAATCCTCGAGCGCATTATCAGTGAGCGTCTACAGCACACCCTAGAATGCCCAGGAGGCTTATCAAACTATCAATTTATTCAGTTATTTCAGTGTAACCCTGTCCAATTTGTCCAATCCCACTCCTAAATTGTCATCCTCGGAGCAATCCCTTGCAGCAGGGTTGCTCCAATGTCTCTTGCTACGGGCTGGTATCGAATCCAACCCCGGACCGAGAGAATGGATCTGCTGCGTCTGCTGGAAGAAAATATATGTTAAACGTTCACATTCTGTTCAATGCAGTAAATGCAAGAGATGGTTGCATAGATCTGGATGCTCAGGGCTTAACCCTGCCATCCCCAGAACCCGTACTTTTTTCAGTACTTTTGAGGCACCATGTTGTTCGCGCACACGCACGTCCCGCGGTTCTCGTCGCTCCGGCGCACACACACCGCACCTACCATCATCAAATGGCCACGACAGTGGCCCGGTCTTCACGACCTGCAGCCTTGCTGCTCCCGCCTCACCTCAGTCCCCACTCTCGTCCCCCCCTACTTCCAGCATGCACGTGGGTCAGGAAAATAACCTCCTCGTACCTTTCACCACGTGCACTGTTTGTCGGCAAAGACTATATACGCCTGCGGCATCGGTTAAGTGCAATAACTGCCTTGGCCTGTGCCACATCCATATGTGCTCTGGGCTCGCAAACAGGAACCTTTGGACGGATGCATTTATTGCCCCTTGCTGCAGTACTCAGCCGCCCTCCACGCCACACAACATCGGCCAAGACGCGCTGAACCCTCGACTGCGTCACAGCTTGGGACTATGCCCACCTCCACCTAGGCAACCGCATCCGTCCCTTACCCCCAGCATGCCTCCACCCGCCCTCCCGACACACTTCAAAATCCTACAGCTGAACTGCAACGGGTTAGCTGGTAAGATCGCGGAGATAACAGACTTTATGAAGTCGAACAACATTAAACTGGCCGCCATTCAGGAGACCAAACTGAATGCTAACTCGGACTTACGTACTCGTGATGGGTACAACGTACATAGGAAATACCGTCCCAGCGGTCATGGGGGCGGCCTCGCATTCATTACACACCATACTGTACAATATAATCTGTTTGCCCCTGACGTTGACCCCAGGGACTCTACCCTAGAATGCCAGGGCATAGCAGTCCGGACAGGCGACGTCGACCTGCGAGTGTTAAATATATACATTCCCCCTGTTACGTGCTGTCCCCGTGATTATCGCCCTGATATTAGTGCGTTGCTAAGGGGCGATAACTGCCTCATCTTAGGCGATTTCAACGCACATCACGATCTCTGGCACTCCAACTTGCCAGCAGATAGCAGAGGGCACGCACTCGCAGAGCAAATAGATAATTCGGCATTCTGTACATTGAATGGAGATGCCCCCACTAGGGTGGCAGGTAACTGCCACAGTTCGCCAGACATCTCCATTTCAAGTGCGGGCCTTATCAACCACGTTAACTGGCAACCTATGCTTACACTGGCATCTGACCACCTACCCATCCTACTAGACATCGAACGACCGTCCGACTTCATAACGACAGAAAAACGAACGTACATTAACTTTAGTAAAGCGGACTGGGACCGCTTCACGGACTTTACAGAGCACTCCTTCGCTGACCTACCCACACCGACGGACGTATGCAAAGGTGAGAAAGAGTTTCGCAAAGTCATCGATTCAGCCTCTGGCCGCTTCATCCCTGCTGGCAGAATCCCGGAAATTCGGCCGAATTTCCCTGCGGAAGCAGCGGCAATGGCAAGAGAACGTGACCAAGTGAGACTCTTGAACCCCGCAGATCCAAGAATAAAGGATCTCAACGCAGAAATCCGTCGGACTGTCAATGAACATAAATTGAAGAAGTGGAAAGAACACCTAGAGTCATGCAACCTCTCCGGCGGGGTCGGCAAATTATACTTTTTATTATACTGCATTCTCCTGCGGATAGGGCTAAGAGAAAAGCCATCCGACGCACGCACAAACACAAACACACAGCCGCGCCCATTGTCGTCTCCGCTGCAGAGGTCAAGGAAGCTATAAAGAAGGCCAAACCTTCAAGATCACTCGGACCCGACGGAATTGCCATGAAGATGCTGAAACACCTAGGCCACGAGGGGCACAAGTACTTGGCGGCTCTATTCAACCTCTCACTGTCCACCTTCGTTATACCAGATATCTGGAAACATGCGACTGTGGTCCCCCTCCTAAAACCTGGGAAGCCGGCAAATCAAGGAGACTCTTATCGTCCGATATCTCTCCTTTCGCCGGTAGTGAAGTTGTTAGAGGCTATTCTGCTCCCATATTATACTGCAAACCTGCAGCTGGCCAATCATCAACATGGCTTCCGTAAAAACCATAGCACAACATCAGCTTTGAACGCCATCACGACGCAGATTAACTTCGGTTTGAACCAACACCAACCAAACCACAGGACGGTTCTCGTGGCACTTGACCTGTCGAAAGCCTTCGACACGGTCAACCACGCCACACTCCTTGAAGACCTGGAGGAGACACCGCTTCCTGCCGGCCTAAAAAGGTGGACCGCTAACTACCTGAACGGTCGGCTGGCGTCAGTGCAGTTTCGAAACGAGAGATGTAGACCTAGAAGAATTAGACAAGGGGTTCCGCAGGGTGGTGTTCTTTCACCCCTTCTGTTTAACTTCTACATCTCGAGCCTCCCTCCCCCACCAGAGGGGGTCTCCATCGTTTCGTACGCTGACGACTGCACCGTGATGGCCACGGGCAAAGGGCCTTCGACAGACGAACTTTGTACGAGACTTAATGACTACCTGCGCGACCTTTCCTACCCCAAAATTCTAGGGGTTACATTCGACAATAGCCTCACCTTCGCTAATCATGCCACCGCAATAGCTTCAAAGGTACAAAGCCGCAACAAGATCCTCAAGTCACTCGCCGGCAGTACTTGGGGCAAAGACAAAGAAACGTTGCTGGTCACCTATAAGGCTATTGGCCGACCGGTTATTGATTATGCTGCGCCCATATGGTCGCCTAACCTTCACGACACCCACTGGAGGAAATTGCAGGTCTGCCAAAACACCGCCATCAGAACTGCAACGGGTTGTTTGCTTATGTCTCCTGAGTCTCATCTCCACCAGGAGGCTCAAATGCTCAACGTTCGCGAGCATGCGGAACTTTTAAGTAGGCAGTTCCTTCTGAACTGCCACCGTCCCAGTCATCCAAATCGACAGCTATTGGATGAAACTCCGCCCCCTAGAGACATAAGGAAGCATCTCCGGAAGCATTATGATGAGATCCGGCATCACATCTCGTTGCCGTTTGATCTGCGGGACCATAGGCGGGCCCTAAAGGACCTCCACACTGAGTCGGTGGACAGATCCCTCAGATCCCGGCCTGTGAACCCCGTTATTGGTGCCCAACCACCCGTTCTTGCTGAGGAAGAACGTGTCCTTCCGAGGGAGACTAGAGTCATGCTGGCTCAACTTCGGTCTGGATATTGCAATAGGCTGAACTCCTATTTGTCCAGACTGAACCCTACCATACCTAACACATGCCCTGCATGCGGTATGGCCCCCCATGACACGCAACATCTCTTTTCGTGTTCTTCGGAACATACTCTTCTAACTCCCTTATCACTTTGGTCCAACCCTGTTGAAACAGCGCGTTTCCTTGGACTTCCGTTAGAAGAGCCCGATGACAACTAGGAGTGTTCTGGCCCTTTGGGCAGGGCGAAGCACTGCTAACAACAACAACATCAATTTGGATTTCGAAAATCAAGGTCCACGGTGGATGCAATCCAAACAGTCGTCAATATAGCCCAAGAAGCCATCACCGGAGGCCAACATAAAAGGAAGTTATGTGCACTGATTACTCTAGACATAAAGAACGCTTTTAATACCGCGAATTGGATGCAGATTATGACAGCGCTACGAAGCTTCGGCACGCCGGAGTACCTACTTAGAATAATTGGAAGCTATTTTAAAGACAGAGTTCTCCTCTTTGACACGGAGGAAGGAGCGAAAAAGTACAACATAACCGGCGGCGTGCCGCAGGGGTCTGTACTTGGGCCAACGTTATGGAATGCAATGTATGACGGTATTCTAAATATTGACCTACCAGAAAATACACAAATTGTTGGTTATGCAGACGATATAGTAGTCGTAGTGGTGGCCAAGAGATTGGACCTGTTGCAAGCACTTAGTAACGAAGCCGTAGGAAGAATAAGAGAATGGCTGACGAATATGAGGCTGGACATGGCTACTCAAAAGACAGAAGTGATAGTAGTGAGCTCAAAACGCTCGGTGCCCGAGTTAGTCTTAACAGTAGGGGATAATCAAATATCATCTAAGGCTCACCTGAAATATTTAGGAGTGCATATTGACTCCAAACTAACCTTTAAGGAGCACTTCAGAGCAGTGGGAGAGAAAGTCGCTAAAGTAAGCGGAGCTCTTATGCGAATAATGCCAAACATGGGTGGTCCAGGCGAAGCCACCCGACAGCTAATGGCCACAGTAACTAGTTCCATAATTTTATATGCAGCCCCAGTGTGGCATGGATCTAAACGGACCCACCAAAAAGATATATTAGCAGCCTACAGACTTACAGCTTTAAGAATAGCAAGTGCCTATCGGACAGTGTCCGACGATGCGATCCTTGTTTTATCTCGGAAAATCCCAGTAGATCTCCTGACAAGCGAAATGGCCGACTTGTACAAATTCTATGTCGATCAACCATCACAAGAAGCCAAGAAAAGCGCAAGATCAAGAACCATTATTAAGTGGCAAAACCGATGGGATGAATCTAGAAAAGGGCGCTGGACATACAACCTAATACGGGATATAGCTCAGTGGAATGAACGGAAGCATGGGACACTAAACTACCATCTTACACAGATATTGAGTGGGCATGGCGGTTTTAAGGAGTATTTATACACCCGTAAAATAGAAGACGATCCGTTCTGCCCAAACTGTCCTACCGAACTGGAAAATGCAGAACACGTTATGTTTCACTGCCCCCGTTTCCACAGTGAAAGGAACACGGTGCACAGGGTTTTTGGAGAGGAACCTTCCACGAGGAACTTAGTTCAACATATGTGCAAAAGTGTAGAATGCTGGAACGCTGTGAGTAAAATGGCGTTCTTAGTTATGTCACGGCTTATGGTCGTGGAGAGAGAGCGCAGGGAATTGCGCACGCAAAGCAGTGGCGATTGAATCGCCTTTCCCCCCGTGACGTAATGCCTAACGGCGGTCCCACGGGGTGTGGAGGTATGAACAGGATTAGCCTGGTGTCATGGGGCCACTTGAGGGCAGTGCGCTGCCACAACGTCCCTTGAAATAAAAAAAAAAAAAAAAAAAAAAATGATAGTGATAGTAATAGTGATAGTGATAGTGATAGTGATAGTGATAGTGATAGTGATAGTGATAGTGATAGTGATAGTGATAGTGATAGTGATAGTGATAGTGATAGTGATAGTGATAGTGATAGTGATAGTGATAGTGATAATGATAGTGATAGTGATAGTGATGGTGATGGTGATGGTGATAGTGATAATGATAATGATAATAATAATGATAGTGATAGTGATAGTGATAGTGATAGTGATAGTGATAGTGATAGTGATAGTGATAGTGATAGTGATAGTGATAGTGATAGTGATAGTGATAGTGATAGTGATAGTGATAGTGATAGTGATAGTGATAGTGATAGTGATAGTGATAGTGATAGTGATAGTGATAGTGATAGTGATAGTGATAGTGATAGTGATAGTGATAGCGATAGTGATAGTGATAGTGATAGTGATAGTGATAGTGATAGTGATAGTGATAGTGATAGCGATAATGATAGTGATAGTGATAGTGATAGTGATAGTGATAGTGATGGTGATGGTGATAGTGATAGTGATAATGATAATGATAATGATAATAATAATGATATGATAATGATTGCAGTTCCTACTCCAACTCCATCCTTACTCGAGATGCCTTCCCTTCTTTTAATAGCTTTTACTCCTCCCAACCATTTATTTGAAGAATAACTTTCCAAATAACGATGGCATGCCAAAATATTCATAGATCTGCTAATTTTCCATTAAACGCCCAAGTTATGCCTATTTTTCGTGCTGCTAAATAAAGTGCCCAACCATTAATCGACAAAACATTGTGGTAAATGATGAGCACAAAATGCTTCCGAGCTGTCAAGTGCGAAATGTCAAAAGACGAACAAATGAACAACAAACAAATGCCGAGCAAAGATAGACACGACTCTTTGGTTTTTGTAACATGATGGAAGATCTTTTTAAATGTCTCCAAAAGCAACCACAACAGCAAGATAAAGAAAGGGAAAATCAAAAAACAAGTAGGTACTACAACTACAACAAGTTACATAAACAAATCCAGCAAGCATGTAAATTAGGCGGGAAGACTGACAATTTCATATGCGACAGAAATAGAAAGTGTCAAGAACAGCAGCAAACTCTGAGCGATTGCAAGGTACAACATGAAAACCACAAGTTCTTCCAAAAGATCATAAATATGTATGCAAAATCTCTCACACTCCAGGCGGAAGAAGTGCGACTTGTTTGCTTACACAATGCTTACCAATGACAGTCGTACCAGCACGCGGAGTGGCAGGCAGGCTAGTTTGTGAACTTGCAAGCTGGCGTCTACATTTGTTGCATGCATCATCAACAAAAATTGTCTTGTCTGTAAAGTGCCGTCGCATATTTACACATTGGATCTCTATCTATATGTTTGCTCAAATGTTGGTTTGTTTGCTTTCATGGACGGGTTTGACCTGCACTTTATCTGAGCCAATGAACCTGCACGTCAATCAGTTGCATTTTGTGATATGCAATTCTGAGCTGTTGCACGCAATCGAAGTGTTGCAAGGTTGGCTGTACATATACTGAACATCATATTGCCGCCAAAATTCAGATTGCATATGGATGTATGTAGTAAATATGTATTAGGCTGGGTTTTTATAGTATTTTATTTTATTTTATTTCGTTTTATTTTATTTTATTTTATTTTATTTTATTTTAATTCATTTTATTTTATTTTATTTTAATTTATTTTATTGTTATTTATTTTATTTTATTTTATTTTATTTTTTATTTTGTTGTTTATTTTATTTTATTTTATTTTATTTTATTTTATTTTATTTTATTTTATTTTATTTTATTTTATTTTATTTTATTTTATTTTATTTTGTTTTATTTTTCAAATTTTGTTTAACTCACTCTAATGTTAATTTTTTCAAATCTCTGATAAATATATTCATATTGCCCTTGGTGATGCTAAATGGCAGAGCCTTGGCAGCTAAGCATATTATCTGTTGTAGAACAGTGGAATATTCACATAAATGCCCATAGGCGACGGTTGCAAGGTCACTGAACCTGTATACCGAAACTTATAGCAGATGCGTTGGAGATACGGGCGAGACCAGATATGCATTCTAGCGTGACTGGTAAGAGTCAACTATACCCTACGACCACAAGGTTCGAGTGGTCACGCGTTGGATGACTCTTAACGAAAAATCAACTCCGACTTTGTTCGTAAAACTAACAGCTGATTACATGCTATTGAGTTGAACCCAAACTTTGACTCGCGTGCTCGTGGGAAACTACTTTCTGTCATATTTGAGTGTCACTGGAAACTTGTCAACATAACGCGCTATTTAACACAAAATTCAACCAGCTAACACGCTATGGGAGGAGCCAATATCTTGTTTCATTATCGTGATCCGAATACAACTAAAATTACTATAATTATCTATTATGTAAGTACTTTTTAATTCAAATTGTGACACAGATAAATATCGTTTGCTTGTATATTCTCACTTCCATGGCTGCTATCCGTGCTAATGACTCATTAATAGATTCAAGTACTATGCACTTAGCGATTCGATTGCATCTACATACATAATACGAGTAATTACCATTCGATACGGTGTCGCTAGAACTTGATAATGAACGAAAATCGATGGCAATTGGAAATGCTGCAGTGATGCAAATTTAATGAAGCGCATATAAGAAAAGAGGTTGGGTTTAGCTATATTCAATCGGAATCTGTACAAGTTTTTGGGGGGGACTAGACTTGGCTTCGCAAGAGGAGTTTGGATTTTCAGCAATTTTCGATCACTTCTGGAAAGTACTTAAGCATCGGACTGACTCATCTGTCGAAGGTAAAATCCTGCCGGAATCAATAGGATTCCGTAAGGTTTCTCACTCTATGACGATAGGTGTGTTGACAACTGGACTAGCCAATATGTCATACTGGAATTTAAAGCTTGAGGTACTATGGGGTTAAGTTGTGTATTGAAGGTGTCCCCTTCATGAAGAGCTTACGTCTGAATGAATTCTATTTCGAGCGCTAGCTTGCTGAGATATTTTCCTTGGCTAGCTGGTTAGTTATTAGCTGACGAGGGCACTGCTTCTAAGAAATGAATAATAGGATAGTTGGAGTTGTGTGCTTACGTTCTCAAAGCCGGCTCAAGCGCTTGCTCTTCTCGTGTGCCCATCCCTGACCAACGAGCACTCAGTGTGAGCATTACTAAAATAGAATTTGTTCAAACTCCGTCGCCGTCTCCAACATTTACTTAAGTAATAGCTTTGGTAACTACAAACTCCAGCACATCGATTTGAATGTTAATTTGAAAATTATGTTTTATGCAAATAAAATTGTAAGCGAATTGCGAAATCTTAAGTTTTTAAAGGCGTGCGCGCACTTAAACCGAACTCAAAGGCACACAACAGAAAAATTAACTAAATACTTTGCATTTCAATTTGTGTATCGATTTGAAGTTTGAATTATTTGTAATCACGCTGTTCGTGCATTTGTAACTGACAGGTGTACCCCGTAAAGCCAAAGTGCCGGTGTGTGCAGAGGTAGGAGCGCATGAGAGTGCATACGTTGAGCTTGAAAGTTTGCTGACATTTCGAAATCCGTTTATTTGCACAGAGATACCAGCGACGCTTCCACATTTGTAGCAGAACGTGACAAAGTTGAGCAATGGAATTTCGCGTTGATTGAGGAAATATGTGGTGGCTATTAATGGGGTTTGCACTCGCTATACAGATCCTAGCTTTTTAGTCAGTATGCTCCACAGGAAAATCACTCCAAAGAAGAGTATTGGCTTCACCAACATTTCATCAACCCAGTGTCGGAGCGAGACGTTCCTAAAACTCTCTTACGCATTAGATTGTCAAGACCTAATTCAGAGACATTCATCCCTATCAGACTGTACTTGCAGGAATTTTCATTCTGACCATAGTTTGACAGCCCACAAAACTCTGATCGTCTAGTCAACTTGTCCAGATAAACCTGCAGAAATCAAGCAGAGTCTGAGAATTCGCTACTGACTAGCCGCTAGCATCAAAGGTCCACCAAAAGGTCATTAATGACTACAGCAGAAAGTAGTGAAGAAAGAACTCCGCCTCAGAAAACGTCCTACTCAAAATTGAGATCTCACCGCATTCCTTGGAATGTTCTATATAAGATTGATGTAATGCCGGGAGTAGCCACAGAGGAGTCATGTAGAAGTAGAGCTCAATCAGGCGCTTAAATATTTTTCAAGGAAAGGACTGCACTCTTGTTCGTCTTCGGAATCTTTCTGAGGATTTATGTGGGGCAAGCGGTTTGTGAGTGTCCTTAATCGCTTAAAGACTCATGCGACTGTGAGTGATATTATTGAGCTTTCTATAGTCCATCATATTCTACTAGTCGCAGTTCGGCTGTACCGCTAAATGTTAAACAAGAAGAAGAAGAGCTGTTATGCAATTTGTAGGGTATACGACGCGCTCCCACAGGAGGTAATTAGTAATAAATTTGATTTTTCTTTCCGACAACCAAACACACAAATACATATCCCCATTCCTTTCAAGCCTAATTCACAAACGACTTAGCCTACAGCGACCTCACAAGTTTCATATATCCCAAAGATTAACTACAGTTATGATGTATTGCGCACCGAAACCGCATACTTAATATCACATTCATCATACGGACACTGTTCAAAGTCCCTAAAGAGCTAATATGTATAATAAGATCTTTATTAAGTTGGAGGCATCAGTCAGCAGAAGTAGCTAAAGAACAACATGCAGGACGCCACCAAGCCCTTGAAAAAGAAATTATTGGCCATACTACAAACTCAAACTACATCAAATTATGCCATTCGACCCCAAGTCTAACATTAAGCAGGTACTTTGCTGATTTATGAACGAAAATTTAATGCTGCCTTGAGATTTGCATTTGAGCATTTTGGTGAAGTGTTTTATGATGCCGCAGACGTTAGTGCAGTTGTTGAGCGCTTAATATCAAAGCACAAGCAAGCGCGCAACAGACTTTACAAAGATTTGTGGTTGCCACTTTAATGCGTTTGTAGCAAAAAAGGAGGTAACTACATATTTGAGTTAGAAACGTTCGCTTTGGTTTGAGCACCAACGAGCTGCGTATAACTATAAATAATTATTATAATCAGAGCAGATTTAGATCTTTTAAGCTTAGACCGAGCATTCTGTCGCTATAGGAGAACCCATGGAGAAGACCTCTTAGAAAGATTACATTTTTCTATATATTTCAAAAGGCAACTTCGATAAAAATTTTCCATTACTCAGTATTGACGAGGATTTCTACTAGCCGTTAGAAAGCAAAAGAAATTTACACTGAAGATGTCACATAACCAATACCGATTCGTCTCAATCCCAAAAACTGCATGGGGTGTTCGAAAATCTTTCCAAAGTAATACAGTTTCTTATAAAAATAAAAACATAAAGAAAATACTTATATTTGGTCCTTATTTTTGTACTTTTGGTACTTTTTCATAACGAATTTTGGTACCAAAAAAATTAAGATGTGGCAACTCTGAACCCATTTATGGATGCTTCTAAAAATGTTTCCATGTACCCCCACTGGTCGCATCATTGCAAATAAAGTGGCGTTATTCTGCGCTCAGCTTGCTAAAGTTGATAAAAATAAATCGCTGGCATGTACATACATACATATGTACATATTTACTACATTATGAAAGTTTCAAACAATGATATGAAATAAGATGCCGTAAAGTGTAAATATGAACTTGCTACTTGACAATCGAAAAAGTTGAAAACGCAACAAAAATAGTTCTCCTGATGCTGATAATGATAAAGACCATGTTCAGTTATTTAAACTTTCTTGATATCTGTTGGAGTGACAAAAAAAAATTAGTTTCGGAAACTTCTCACTCGGAGAGTCTTTATCGAAGTTAGTGAGTGGCTTCCGCATCGTTCGCCAGATTGGTGCGTCACGAGCGGCCAATACATACTATCACTATCACTATCACTATCACTATCACTATCACTATCACTATCACTATCACTATCACTATCATTATCATTATCATTATCATTATCACTATCACCATCACTATCACTATCACTATCACTATCACTATCACTATCACTATCACTATCACTATCACTATCACTATCACTATCACTATCACTATCACTATCACTATCACTATCACTATCACTATCACTATCACTATCACTATCACTATCACTATCACTATCACTATCACTATCACTATCACTATCACTATCACTATCACTATCACTATCACTATCACTATCACTATCACTATCACTATCACTATCATTATCATTATCATTATCATTATCATTATCATTATCACTACCATTATCATTATCCATTATCCATTATCGTTATCATTATCATTATCATTAACATTATCATTATCACTATCATTATCATTATCATTATCATTATCATTATCATTATCATTATCATTATCATTATCATTATCATTATCATTATCATTATCATTATCATTATCATTATCATTATCATTATCATTATCATTATCATTATCATTATCATTATCATTATCATTATCATTATCATTATCATTATCATTATCATTATCATTATCTTTATCATTATCATTATCATTATCATTATCATTATCATTATCATTATCATTATCATTATCATTATCATTATCATTATCATTATCATTATCATTATCATCATTACTATTACCAATTACTGCTCAAAGACCGCTTTCAATTAATTATAAGTATTACCCAGTAAGCATATTAATAAGCAACACTCTGTCTTCCAGCAACCACTTGACAATTGAAAGCACATTGCTGTTGAGCCGCCACCAATTACTTTTATTTGGCTACAACATGCTGCTGTTATTTGCCTCCAAATCGCCTACTGTTCAGTTACTGCCGCTTGTTGCTGAAGTTAGCTGCTGCTGTAGAAGCTGACTTCTGGCTGTCGAAGTGCTTGTTCTGCTGCATGCAACATGTGTGTGCGACTGTCAGCAACGAATCTCAAAATAAAACAACACGTACAAATAGCAAAATTAAATGCTCAGCAAGTGCTTTTCTGATATTCAAATTGGCAATTTATGTTCAACCCATGTACCTCCTTGTCCTCTCCCTCTTTTGGTTCAGACTATTGAACATGCTAATAAATTTATGAGCGCAAATAGGAACTGTCTAAACTGCAAATATGCATAGCAACAACATATGTAAACCAACAACAACTGCATGCAAAAGACTTGGAAGTTGCAGCGATGCATTTATCCTCTAATACCAATCGAGTGTGCAGTTTGTGGCAGGTTCTCGTTTTTTTTTTTTGTATTTGATAGTTACCCCCCTGCAACGTTTATGAATAAAGTTCTTTTTTAGAATATGTGACCAACTGTTTTGGAAAACTCTGCAGATCAATTTTTTAGCCACAACTTGCCACAAACTGACTGCAGTCTGCACTTTAGGAAGTCGTTGCCAATAATTGCATATAATCTCATACTAATTAATATTGATATTCAGCTGATAATGGGCGTTGAAATATTCCCGAGGTAGGTTTGCCTGTCGAATGCACCCGGAAGGCAAGGCACCACTGTCCTACTGGGGCGTCGATAACGGTGGCTAAGGAAAGAAGAAAAAAAAATTGTCAGGGAGTGTGAGATTTCCCACTCGGTTCACGGAACTCTTCTCTAAAAGCAGTAGGGCCATATTTTTCTCTGCATCCACTGAGTTTGGATGAACATCCTTTGTTGTGATATCATTAGCTTTAAAAAACACTAAGCAATTCGGCTTCTCTAGTCTGGAGAGGAGTTGAAGAGTAGTATATCTGTTAACAAGGATATAACGAAGTATTTGTCATCGTCTGAGTTCTATTGGGAACTAGCGTTAAAATCGGAAATGTAGCCAGCCTACGGAGTAGCACGCCTTCAAACAAGTGACTTCTTTCTTTGAGTGAGCAACTGAGAAGTGAAGTCTTAACTCGGCAAGCCAAGATCGAATTCTGTATATATGGCTTGTCGCTTGAAGTTTTCGCGAAGAAGGCAAAGACTTCAGCGAAAGCTTTCGATGAGAGCATGAACATTTTTTTACATTTGATTGGACTTCAAAATGATTGTTGGGTATTCATAAATTAGTGCAAGTGCCCAAAATCACACACAACTTATTGCTTAAAATTTTAAAGTTGCATTTCCGTTGCATACTTTTAGGCGGCTATAAATGTTCTCGCTGTGTGCTTTAAAAGCGTTCAACAATTTAAAATGTGTTCCGTCATAAAAATTAGCATTTTAACACTATTAAATTTTTAATAACCAAAAGCCAACAATGGAGAACACAAACGTAGAGATGATGATGATAATGATGATGGTGAAACTATAATCACAAAAACGTTTTAAGGTTAAACATTAACATAATTGCACTACAAACAAAGCCCTTGCGAGCTTTGGCCCAGCTGTGAAGGATATGCTTATCATATTTTGGGATAGAGATTAATTTGTTCTATTACATCAAACGCCATGTCTACATCAACATTTTAACAAGCGGCCAAAAACATGAATGGCACTGTAAAAAATTATGTGAAGACTACTTAAGTAACGACGGCGCTTTAATTATTTTATCTTTATTTACATGCGTGGGTGCGTCATTTACGCGCTTCCTTCAATTTCTCTCCGTCTCCCATCTAATAGTTGCGTTTTATGCGCTTCAGGTGATTAGCGCAATTAGGCAGGTGCTCGTAATGCTGTTTCCAGTGGATTAAACAGGCAATTTAACGCGCGCTCATTTAGAAGTAAGGTGTGAGGGTTAATGTCGGAGGTTGGAGGTCGTACGTCGCATACATAATATCTCTTTCACAATTATAATACATATGTATGTACTTAGAGCTCATCAACTTAAGCTACGCACAACTTATGAGGGTTACTCCTTAGGTTCTGTTATAATTTTGATGATAGCAGCCTAAAGTACAGTGGGATAAGTAGATAACAATAAGAAGCAATAAACAAGTAATGTAGAGGGAGAAAAATAAAATAAAATAAAATCAAATAATAAAAAAAATAAAATAAAATAAAATAATAAAATAAAATAATAAAATAAAATAAAATAAAATAAAATAAAATAAAATAATATAAAATAAAATAAAATAAAATAAAATCAAATAAAATAAAATAAAATAATATAAAATAAAATAAAATAAAATAAAATAAAATAAAGTAAAATAAAATAAAATAAAATAAAGTGAAAAAAAATAACATAAAATAAAATAAAATAAAATAAAATAAAATAAAATAAAATCAAATAAAATAAAATAAAATAAAATAAAATAAAATAAAATAAAATAAAATAAAATAAAATAAAATAAAATAAAATAAAATAAAATAAAATAAAATAAAATAAAATAAAGTAAAATAAAATAAAATAAAATAATATAAAATAAAATAAAATAAAATAAAATAAAATAAAATTAAAAAAAATAAAATAAAATAAAATAAAATAAAATAAAATAAAATAAAATAAAATAAAATAAAATAAAATAAAATAACATAAAATAAAATAAAATAAAATAAAATAAAATAAAATAAAATAAAATAAAATAAAATAAAGTAAAATAAAATAAAATAAAATAAAATAAAATAAAATAAAATAAAATAATATAAAATAAAATAAAATAAAATAAAATAAAATAAAATAAAATAAAATAAAGTGAGAAAAGGTAAAAAAAAATAAAAAAAAATATGTCTATCAAGCGGTTACATCATTTCACCACTCTCCTTACTCTTTTTACTCCCAAGTAGTTACGTTCGCCCCACTGTTCATTTGAACATCAAAATAACAGTGAATGCATGACATCCCCTGCCACATTTACCCTCTCATTAACATTTACACAACATTCGAATTCTCACTGCGTGGGAGTCAAAGGGCGTTTAGTAATGCTAAAATTCCATTAGTAAAAACATGGATTAAAACAAGTGCTAAGATATTAGATGTTTAAGGAGGTAAAAACTTGATGTTGTTGGTTCTTAGCATTGAGTATTTAATTGTTTAGTGTATGAGTAGCTGTTATAACGGTGCAATACTATCACTTTCTATTTCTTCAACTTCTTTGTCGGAGGCCATCAAGCCAATTGTGATACGAGTATCCAAGACATAAATGAAACTGCCTCAGTCACTTGCTTTTTAAATTCCTTCCTCGCTTCGCTTGTGGTGACTCTCAGCCAAAGTTTACATATAACATATCAAACCCTATAGAGCTGTCTGTCTGTTACCAGAACCCTAATTGCCTAGGGTAAGATAACAGAACTAAGCTGAAACCGGCTAGTTTGGTGTTTCGCTGCTCACTCACTCAGCGCAACTGCGTCAACACATTGCGCTGTTGCAGTTACAACGCTGCCTTCATGACATTAGCGCACAAAAAATTGCGCCAAAACCCAGCTCTACTTTCAATTGAAGTCTCGTGTATATTTTTGCTTAAAATCACATCATTTTAGTACCACTTTATCATTCCTCAAAATTTTCTAAACAATTGCTTAAATATCTTTTTATAATAGTTGAGCCAGCTGAATATCCTTTGTATTTCGCTGCTAATGTGAGCTAAGTGGAGCATTTATTCTCAGCACTTCAGTTTGAGTAGAGCTCATTAATGCGGTTTTAGCGCAAGGTTCTCAGATTTTTTGTGGTCATAATCGCTTTCTGTGCTCTCGTTCCATAGCTGCAGCAGATATTGTGGGAATGTTTTAAGAAAATTGCACATTTTCATTTGGTTTAAGTGCAAGACAACGATTAGCTGAATGGTGAAGCAAAAACCGACAAGAAATGAAACGATTCAAAAGCTTACTATGGTTTAAATATGTAAAAGAAAATTTCTTTGGAGCATTGAAAATTTCTTTAAGTATTTAACTAGTTTCTGTAGCACATTTAAGCTTTAAAGCTCAGTTAATTGCGACATAGTCTTATTTTCAATGAAGTTACCATTTCTTAGGTTATGGCATTTTATAATAGAAACTATAGATACATATTTTTAAAGGATGAGTTAATATTGACTTAACCATATCCATAAAAAACAGCTGATCCAGCCAATCTTATGGAAGCTAATTTAATTGATTAATGTTATTTTACCATAACAAAATCAATTAAATTTTGGTCTTTACATTATACTAACCTAACAATTTTTGAGTTGGAAAATTTTGTGTATTTTTTATTTTCAGTGTTTTCGATGCAGTTATTGCATTTTTTCAATTTTTCATGAAATTAGCATTTTTTAGGTTATGGCATCAAAAATAGAAGCAATAGATATTTTTAAAGCGTGAGTTAATGGTGACTTAACCATATCCATAAAAAACAGCTGATCTAATCAATAATGTAATTTTTTTTTGTCGTTTCAAAAACAACCAGGGAAAGTAGTCGATGGTGTCATAGCCATGACAACGCAACAAATCTGATGAAGCTAAGGGCTAGCTACCTGTGCAGCAATGGAACATAAAGGTCCCGAACGTCTTAATTGCAAGCGAGAGGAGAGGATTTGAAGGGAACTCCTTGGATGACCGTAGGAAATAAGCAACGGGAAGTACTGTTGCAATGACAATGAAGATGTGGAAAGTCGGTGCTAACCATGACATCCAAATTTGATAAGTCGAAGAAAGAAAATGAATATTGTTGAATATTTTGGATACATTTTTAAGATGTGAAAAGAGCAAACAAAGTAAATTAAGAGAATGAATTTAAGTATTTAATATTAGCATAAATATTTCATTCACAAAACGTTTACTAAACTAATTTCCTTAAAGCACAAAAGCGGAATAATGAAACACTAACACAACGCACATTGTCGGGATACGCAAAAGTTGCAAAATATCATTATGAAAGACAACAATAAAGAGCAATAATGACACAAAAGGATGCTTTCAACGCCAAATGGGCCACTACCAACACTAACGTCTAAGAGTTGGGTGTGAGGGTCTTTTCGCTGGTATCAGCTGTTGGCGTTCCAGCAGGACAACAGTCATAAACTTTAAATATGTAAGTAACAGTAAAATAATTGAGTAAGAAAAATGGCGACGGCCAGGAAATTACTGTAGTGGCATGAAGTGCGTATTAGTCTTGCAACGGCATTTATGACGAAGGAAGCCATCGCAGCAGTGCACAACCAAATGGAAATTCAAAGAACAACAACAGGCGGCTGCCAAGGAGCCATGGAAGTTGATGATGTGAGTGTGCGAATGACAATGAAACTTCAAGTTTTCAAAAGCATAAAGAAAATAAATAACAAAATGAGAGCAAAAGTGAGTGCGAAAGTGGCAAAGTGACAAAGTCGTAAAGTTATAAAATGAGTCAAATATGTGTATGGGTACTGCATTAGGGTGTTTGTGTTGAGGCGATTTTAATTCTTTGAGCTAACTGAAGATCTCATTTGTTAGCTTAAATAATTGAGCAATTATACATAACCTATTTATGCTATTCCCAGTAACCACATGTAGCTACAGTGAAAATTTCATTAAAATCGGTACAAGAATTTGAGCGCCTTTAAGCAACAAACATACACACATACATACATACGCTTTTTATGCCAAAGTACAAGCTTTTGATTTTATGAAACACCCTGTCTTGTTGCATGCTGCAGCTGTGACAAAAGACGTGTACACATTTTAAAGCTTAAAAGCATTTAACGGCATGTGGCCGTGACAAAACATTACACCAACAACAACCAATTTACCAAGCAAAAGTGTGAGATAAAATCAAAATTAAAATTAAAATTCTAACAAGCGCGTAACGGTAAAGTATTTACTAGAAAAAATTATATGAGAGTGAAGCGAAAAGAATTGCAAGAGAAAATTATGAAGGAAAAAAGTTCATTCGTACTTACCGCCAAGTAAGCGCTTTGTCCCCGTAAACGCGGCGGTGGCTCGGTGAATGGTTCGCCATTTGCTGCAGCCTTGTCGCGCCTGCAATAAAAACAACAAAAACAAAGTTTTTAAATGAAATGAATAAGAAGGAATTTGTATAAAAGCGCAATTAAAAAATGCACAAAAGAGCATCAAAAGAAAAATTTTAAACTAAAAGAATTTTTTTCTTTGTTGAAGACGAGGAGTTCTTTCAATATTTTCCTGCAACCTTTCTCTTCCTTTAATTCCAAATCTCATTTTGGCTGTTAATTTGAGTATTTTTTTCGCATTACGTTACTGGCTTCATTCTTCCCAACCTTTAAACTATTGGTTTTTCTTTCTTTTTTTTTTGCAATAAGCTCATTGGGGCCGAACGTGCCAGTCATGTTCTGCAAGCTTTTGTAGTGAAATTATATTTCAAATGAAATGTGAACAATAACCATAATAAGGCAAAAGCCATAATCATAATAAAAGTTACAATAGTGAAACCATTGGAGTTTTTAAGTTACAGAATATCATTTTTGATTTTTATACCTTTCATGAACATGAAATGGTATTATAAGTTTGGTGGTGCCCCCCATAAATTCAGACAGAAAAAATTCAGAAATACAATTTTTCGGAAAAATTTTTTGAGAAATCATTTTTCAGAAACCAAAATTCAGAGGGAAAAATTCAGAAAACTTTTTTTTAGAAACCAAAAATTCAGAAACTCCATTTTTATTTTTATAACGATATTATGAATGGGTTGTGCTACACTTAATTGGTAAATAATTAAAATTATAACCCATGAGCGACCAAACGTTAACCCATTGACGACCTTAATTTTCTTTTATCTGTAAAATCAAATTTTTCACTTCAAAATAATTTGACAATCGCTTAAGCATATGATTGTTAGCGTTTTAACCCTTTAAACGCCATGACTTAGCCCATTGGTGACCTAAATTTTTATTTTTATAATTTCTAAATAATTTTTTATATGAAAAAATAAATTGCTCTACACTTCGGTGGTAAATATTTGAAGTTTTAAATGTATGCATTAACCCATTGACGACCTTATCTACTTTATTAATAACGAAATAGAATGATTCACCTCAGATTATGTAGCATTTCATAATTTTATAAATTTTAAAAAAATTTTTTATGTTACATAGATCTATTACTGCACACTTAAAAATTAAATGCTTACATTATTAACCCCCATTTGGGTCATGTATTAACCCATTAAATGCCTTTATTTTTTTTAAATTCTGAAATAATTTTTTTTTTGCCGGTATGTTTAGCGTTATAACACAAGTAATTATGCATTAACCCTTTGGTGATCAATTTTTTTTCTTTAGAATTCAAAATCAAATTCTTTAAATAGGAGTTGCTATAAATATTTGTGAAGAGAAAAAGTGTACAAGTACGGTTCTTTGGCAAAGTAGCAAAATAAAAATGAGCCAATGCTTCGTGAAACGTGTTTTTCACTTATTTAAAAGCCATTATCTCCTATCTAAACATTCAGAAAGTGAAATTCAGATCTAATAATTCAGAAAGTAATGAGACGTCGGAAAAAAATTAAATTTTACGCAAAATTTTATTTTTTTCTGCCGTCTCATTACTTTCTGAATTTTTACTTCTGAATTTTTCTTTCTGAAAAAAGATTTCTGAAAAAACATTACTGAAAGAATGTGTTTCTGAATTTTTGTTTTCTGAATTTATGGGGGGAACCCAAGGTCGAAATAATACAAAGTATAGCCACCTTACAATCGATATGTATATGTAATTGAAAGATATGTATATGTAAATGAAAACAAATGGGTTTTTAAAAAAATAAAATAATTATAAATACTGTTTGATATACCTTTTTCTACTTTATTTCGTAGTTACGCTGTCTCAAAGTTTACGTTTTTGCAAAAACTAATAAAACACAAAAGTTTTGGCAATAAATTTCGATTACCGTCGCGACGGTGTGTGTTATCAGATGTTCCACTGTTGACCTTGATACTGAACGCATACTGCTGTTTATTCACTTGTTCAAAAAAAATATTTATTTATGAATGCATTTAAGCTTATGTACACAATTTGTGTAAATATCAGTAAACAAAGCGATGGCAGAATTTTATTTTCAAAGTCGCATTATAATTTTTGTATAAAAAGTTAGTCAAATTTCTGAAAATTACACACTTGTCTTCAAGCAGTACTTTCAATAACCATGAATTCATCAATCTTCGTTTTCGCTATCCTTTTGGCTGCGGCTTGCTTTGCAATCGTTCAAGGTGATTCCGTTGCAGAACGGGTGGGAGGCGTTGCCCAAGGTGTCATCTACGGTGTTTCGGGCCGCAAATAAAAGATTTAGAATGCAAGACATTGGATAATCTGCAAGCACTGATCGACTTAAATAAATTTTATAAAACTTTCAATATCCATATTTCAATTTAAAATAAATAGCTTGCATAAAAATAAATTTGTTTTGTTTAATTTTTTAAGTGAAAATAAAATTTATCTACAGAAGTTAGACAAACTGGCAAAAGTGATCGTTGCTGTTAAAGCGATTTATCTTCAACGCAGAAGTGCGGGTGCTAATCAAACACCCGGGAAAGCCCTTTGAGGAGATCAGCGTGATATCACGCTAACCTGCAAAATTTCGCTCTCCTAGCTTTTTAATTGCAAGAGTTATAGGCCAAAACCCGTTTATCGGAACAATCGATTATATGGGAGCTACATGGTGTATTCGTTCGATCTTACTGGTTCCGACAAATGATTAATACAATACAAAATGGCGGCTCCGTACCAAATTTCATCGAGATATCTCTAAAATTGAGGGATTAGTTTGCGTTCAAACAGACAGACGGACAGACGGGCATGACTAAATCAACTCATCTCGTTGCCCTGATCATTTCGGTTTACTTAATGGTAGGTCTATCTCTTCTTCTTCTCATACTTATAAACATCGGACTAAAGTTATAATACCATTTCATGTTTGGGAAAGGTATAAAAAGGCTTAAGTACCATGTAATCGTGGAGTTTGATGTGTAAACATGTGTATCCTGCACTTAAATTTCAATACATAAATTATACCTCACTCAGTGATTGAATTTTAATCTTTATTTTCATTCTCTGCTATGTATCTTACATTAATATATAGTTTTATTTTATTTTATTTTCTCTTCTTTTAACAGTCTTTATTTTTGATTTATTTTATAGTTTCTTTTCTTGCTTCCTTTTCTTTCCTTCTGTTGAATGAATGTCTTTTCGTTGTTCTCTCTCTTCTAATCACTGTTATCTATTGTTCTTCGCTCGCTTCCGCCATATAATCGTCTTTTGAAATATTCATTTGCTTAGCCATTTCAAGCTGTTTTCATATTCCGTTCTCTTTCTTTTAATATATCTTTTAGTTTTACTATTGCTCTTCTATGCCCGGCCCTATAAATTGTTTTCTCTAAGCTTTTCTTTTTCCCTGTCGTCATTTAGTTATCGATTTTCATCTTAGTCTAATCGGTATTATAGTTCGCTAGACACAACCCCTCCGCTTTTAGTTTCCTTTTTGTATTTATAATAGTTTTCTTCATTTCTGTTTATGGTTTCGGTTCTTCTAGCCCATTCGTTTCTTCGTTTTTTCTTTTAAATACATTTTTCCTTCATTTTCATGTTCCTTCTCTCTCTTCTCCTTGCCCTTTTTCTTTTGCTGCAATGTTATCCGTTCTATTTTTCTTTTCATCACCGACCAGTTTAATTTCTCCTTCTACCAATGTTTTCCCTTTCCGTTTCTTCGTTTGTATACTCTTTATTTCCTTTTTCATATTTTTCTTACACATTCTAATTCTGTATTTTAAGTTTTTGTACTTTCCCATCCTATACAATTTTCTTTAGGTTCTTTTTCGTCTTTTAACGGTTGTTTCCGCTTTTTATTTTGCCCTCTTCTTTTTCTACCTAGTAATTTTCGCAACTTTTTTTTTTATTCATCTTTTTTGTCGCCGTTTTCCCACTTGCTTTTCTTATTCTTCCAATTCTTTCTCCAATTCCGTTCTTGTTTTCTAAACTCTTTGTTTTCCTTGGCTTCCTCTTGATCGTTGTCTTCCTTTTATTTCTCACGGTATCCCGCTTTCCCCTTGCTCTTGCTCCTTATCATCAGTTTTCTCTCGTCTTTCTTTTCCTAGTCCTGGTCAATTAATGGTCCCACATTAATGAAGAAGAAGAACGATTTTGCAACTCTCTCCACAAATTTTCATTGGGAAATCGGATGAAATATTGGTTTGTTGGAAAAAAGTGTGCCCAGGCAAGATATTAATGGAAAAAAATTGAACTTTGATGCCAAGTCTGATCACTGCCGTAATGGTTTGCGGTCCAGAGTCCACCTATTAGTAGTCGCGTGCGCTGTCAGAACTTTATGAGTATTTCGTTAATCGAGTCGTTTACAAGGAAAAGGTTGGGTTAGCTCTTACACTTACCGCTCTTCAGTCTAATATGGAGGATAGCAGAATACGAAGCGTAATCCTTTGCGCACATTGCTTCAAAGAAGGCTCTTGAACTTAATCAAAGCTCACATAAAAATGGATTTGGTAAGTTTTAGTGATTGGTTTCTGATGCACCGTAGGTCACTTGAGACTACCATTAAGCCCCCTCGCATAACAATAAGGCTTTGTTCTGCTCATTATTTGTTATTTGATTGCAATTGCAAAGCTTTCCTAATTTCATGTGCATCATCACACGCCCATCTCACACACAATTTCCGTGCTATTCCAACACAAGCCAAGCCAATGAAGCTCATAAAAATATAGTTTAGTACAATTCGTAGATTATTTCCGGTTTCCTGTTGTCATCACCGCAAATACGCGCACCCAGCCGCTACGAATCAACCACACACCACCCCCACTAATGTGTTTCAATGAGCCGACTAAATGTCTATTTTGGTGGGTCACATCAATGTTTAACTTGTATGTACACGACAAGCCGTCTGTTGCCGTGTGGGGCAAGCTTATGTTCATGTCCTGCAAATATTTACTGCCGCAAGACCTTTTCATTTGTGTGTTTTTTTTTGTTTTGTTACGAATTACGGATGCTGAAAAAATGTGAACATAATGAGTTTTTGCGGTTTTGCGATTACCAAGAGTTGGACGTGGAGGGAGACATGTGGTGGGGGGGTGGTATTGCGCTTGTACAGGAATGCCTAAACATTTGCACAAGTCACTCAAGCCTCTCTCTGCTGACCAAATATCTCCACTAGCGTTAGTTGGCAGCTCCTGTGCTGACTTCGACAAACGAAGGTGGAGTTGGCGGAGGGGGTGGGTCTATGTACATGAATGTTTACATTTAACCGCAAGACTCGTTAAAATTCTTTATGTTGCTAGTTATTTGGAACTTTTTGTCGTCCTACTTCCACCTCCTGCTGTTAGCTAATACTACGTACTATCAACTTCACATATGTTTGTAAAATTGTTGTCGTCACTATAAGTTATTATATTTGTTTGGTTTGTTGCTGTCATGTTTTGACTTCAAATAGCAAAATGTTGTCGATTTTCATTGCCCTTCATTGCTTTCGATGTGACTTTCAGCATATTGTAAGCTTTTGGCTCTCTCAACGTGGGTCAAAACACTTTGGAAAGAGATTTATGCGACAAGTTCAAACAAAAGTTAATTAAACAAAACTGCTGCGCTCTACAAATGGCGTCACGTCGATGGGGTTTTTGTGGAAGCTGCGTGTGCAAATAAAGCTTAAACTTCGTAATGAACAAAGATCTTGTCACATGTACTAAGTTTCTTTGCTCTTTAACGTCTCTGACTTAGGTGGATGGTAAGTATTTTAATAAATCATTTGGATATTTAATTTTAATAGCCAAAAGCTTTTTGCCCCGCTCACCAAAGTCATTACGGAAAGCAAGGGCTGCCATTTGTTCTGAACTCGTTAAGTTTAAAGGAAAACGAGATTAGGATTTATCAACACATCTGGCTTCCCAAATTTGGATGCGTTTAAAACTCGCAAGCCGTAACCTTTAATTGAATTCTTTTCTTATGTATAAAATTTCCAACATTCAATATATGGTTGAGCTTTTAAGATTCCGAAGGCCTATTACTTTTACCTACCAAAAGGCAACAGCTCGTCTTTTTTTAATGCGAGTTTTGTTCATAGAAACGGAGTAGCTGATTAGCTTTATATTGTGTCTTAACTATTTTAAAAATATTAAGATTACTAAAGCTTTAACAAAAATAGTACAGCTTTAAAACCATGAACAGCAAGGTATAACCCGATTAAGTTTTCATTGACCACTTGTTTTTTCAAGCATTCAAGTTTTCCCAAATTCAGAGACTTCCAAGCTGATGAACTCTTTTGGCTTCCCTCAATAATTTTAAAGGCTTAAGCTGTAAGCAGTGTTTTCATTAATTTCAATTTATCTGATTTTTTTATTTTATTTTACATATTTGTAAGTTTTGCAAGCTCGAGACCAGTGAACAATAATCATAGTGAGTTTTAATTGCCAGTGTCCGAAAAGGGATCTGATGATGAGCCTGGAAACTCTGAAACATGTAATCCTATCCATCGCTGTGATTTAACATTGTATTTTTTCTCCAATTATAAATTTTTCCCAAAGACCGGAAAAATCCAACAACAAATTATTTTATTTTATTTTATTTATTTAGTTTTATTTTATTTTATTTTATTTTATTTTATTTTATTTTATTTTATTTTATTTTATTTTAGATTTATTTTATTTTTATTTACTTTTTTTTTTTATTATTATTATTTTTATTTATACATATATACTTGGTATTCGTAGTGGTGTAATTTAACTGAACTTTTTTGATATCATATGTGCTGGGCTACTCTTCCCGAGAAGAAACGAAATGAAGTAGGTCAGCCTTTTAACGAAAATGAAGAAATAAAAAACCGAAGGTAATTGATCGGAAATATTAACAAATTGGGGCTTAGCAATGAACTTAATTTTCTTATTAATCCCGTTCTTAATGGAAGCTTTCCATTTCTTTAAACGACTTCACAAGGGCTCAGGTGCAACCTCTTTCTAAGTTCTTTGCCTTGTATTATCAGGTGTTCTACTTTTTATGTTGATACTATCTGCTGAACAGGTCAATAAGTTCAAAAAAATATTTGTTTATGAGTGCAATTGAGCTCATGCACACAATATATCTAAATAATGGTAAATAAAGCGATATAATGCAGTTTTTTGTTTTTAAAGTCGCATTAAAATTTTTGTATAAAAAGCCAGTCGATTTTCTGAAAATTACACACTTGTCTTCAAGCAGTACTTTCAATAACAATGAATCCATCAATCTCCGTATTCGCTATCCTTTTGGCTGCGGCTTGCTTTGCAATCGTTCAAGGTGATTCCGTTGCAGAACGGGTGGGAAGCGTTGCCCAAGGTGTCATCTACGGTGTTTGGGGCCACAATTAAAAGATTTAGAATGCAAGACATTGGATAATCTGCAAGCACTGATCGACTTAAATAAATTTTCTAAAATGTTCAACATTCATATTTCAATTTTAAATAAATAACTTGCATACAAATAAATCTGATTTTATTAATTTGTTGAGAGATAATAACAGCTAGATGCAGAGGCTTGACATAATGGCAAAAGTGGTCGATGATTTAATGACAAGAGGGACAAGTAACAAGAAAGCGAATTTTATTTGATTTTAAATTATTATATTTTATTCTATTTTACTTTATTTTATTTCATTTTATTTTATTTTATGTTATTTTATTTTACTCTATTTTATTTTATTTTATTTTATCTTATTTTATTTCATTTTATTTTATTTTATTTTATCTTATCTTATTTTATTTTATTTTATTTTATTTTATTTTATTTTATTTTATTTTATTTTATTTTATTTCATTTTAGTTTATTTTTATTTTATTTTATTTTATTTTCTTTTATTTTGTTTTATTTTATTTTATTTTATTTTATTTTATTTTATTTTATTTTATTTTATTTTATTTTTTTTTTTTTTTTATTTCATTTTTTTTTTTTTATTTTATTTTATTTTATTTTATTTTATTTTTTTTTTATTTTACTTTATTTTATTTTATTTTATTTTATTTTATTTTATTTTATTTTATTTTATTTTATTTTATTTTATTTTATTTTATTTTATTTTATCTTATTTTATCTTATTTTATCTTATTTTATCTTATTTTATTTTATTTTATTTTATTTTATTTTATTTTATTTTTTTATTTTATTTTATTTTATTTTATTTTATCTTAATTTATTTTATTTTATTTTATTTTAATTTATTTTAATTTCATTTAATTAGCTTTATATAATTTTTTTTATTTTAGTTTTTTATTTAGTAGCTGATTTTTTTAACATCTATGCTGGGGTATTCTTCCACGGAAGAAATGAAATAAAGTAGGCAAGGCTTATAACGAAGGTAATTGACTGGAAATTTTAATTTGTTCAACCCCTTTCACTGGGCATAGAGCCAATAACCAGAAGCCTTTGATTGGATGGCACAAAATATGTTTAACATAAATATGTATTTCTTGTCAGCTTTTCATTTCAGCGACTGATTGTCTAACTCATCGATGTATCCATTGATTGTTCCCAGGGACAAACCAAAATTCGAAACCTTAAATAATTCATCCTTTCACTCGCTTTCACTGCACTGTCAGTTTAAATGTCAGCAAATTAAACGCATTTATATGCATTCCGCCCAAGTTGAGGTTAAAAGATAGCAAAGGAGTAGAAATGCGCCACAGCCAAGCTGCGAAATGAAAATGCCGCATGAAGAAAGTAAAATCTGAGCGAGGAATGAGAGCATGAACACGCTGTGGTGGGAAAAAAGTAACAACAAAAGTCAAAACGCAACTCAAACCGAAAATTCTACAAATTTGGGCAACAAGCGCTGGAGCAGGCTGGACTGGGATTGCAGCCAGCCGCCGCATTCAATGCCAATGTCAGGTTAACAAATCGCCGCAATTTAACAAAAAACCCGCAACAAAAGGCAAACAGTGAAAGCTCAGCAAGAAAAGTGAGAACAATAAAAACAAGTAAGGAAAGGGCTGCCTTCGGCTGTGCCGAAGGCTTTATACCTTTCATGAATACGCACAACTTTTCTAAGTGTCCGATCCTTACTTACAATTACTTACAAACTCTCCAAAACTGTTAATTTAAAAATACATAGCCAAACCACATTTATCGGAGCAATCGGTAATATGGGAGCTATATGTTATGTAAGTCCGATCTGTATGATTTTCACTACACACATCACATATATAATATGTACCAAACGTGCAAAATTTTACGTTTCTAGCTTTCTATTTGCAACATTTATAGCCCAAAACCCATTTATCGAAACTATCGATTATATGGGAGCTATATGTTATGTTGATCCGATCTAGGTGATTTTCACTACACACATTACGCATATAATATGTACTAAACCTGCGAAATTTCGCTCTAATAGCTTTTTAATTGCAAGAGTTATAGGCCAAAACCCGTTTATCGGAACAATCGATTGTATGGGAGCTATGCGTTGTATCGGTCCTATCTTGCTGGTTCCGACAAATGATTAATCCTATGATTAATCCTATGGTGCCTGCTTGCACAATTTCATCGAGATATCTCTAAAACTGAGGGACTAGTTTGCGTTCAAACAGACGGACGGACAGACGGACAGACGGACAGACGGACATGGCTAAATCAACTCAGCTCGTCGCCCTGATCATTTCGGTATATTTAATGGTGGGTCTATCTCTTCTTCTTCTCACACTTACAAACATCGGACCAAAGTTATAATACCATTTCATGTTCATGAAAGGTATAAAAACAAAAACTTGCACACAAGTGTAGTGGGGCCCCCGACCCCACATCATTACAGATTTAAATGTGGGACTAAAATGCTGATGTTTAGTGGCATTCCAGCCGAGCACGAAAGCTTTCGCCCAAGTACGAGTGCACACAGCCAAGGCGGAAAGAAAGGATTTGCAAGCCACAATTGTTTGCGGCATGGAAGAGGGATGGATGCCCCACGCGACGAGCTGACGAGCACAACGCAACTCAACGTGGTGGAAGGAATATAATCAGCCGCGTACAGTAACTATTCTTGTATTATATTTAAGTTGCAAGCAGACAATAGCAGCAAGCGGCTGAGATTGTGTGAGATGGCTTAAGGGTGAGCGTAAGAGCGGCAGGGAAGGGCTGCATTATGTTCCTGCGCGCACTTGTGCGAATGACAAACAAAAGATCGCATGGAGATTTTGATTGTTGCAAAAGAAAATGGAAAATTGTTGAAGGAAAATAAAAATGTAAGTGGCTTATTTGCGGTGCTTCATACCACATGCGCTACTGGCATTTTCCTTGCGCTTCGTTTAACTGTGAAACTGTCGGCGCGAAGTGTGTTGGCAGCGGAAATTAATTGAAGACAGACAAGCGCGGATTTAAGCCTTGAATACTAATGACTTTTTGAGTGAACAGTGATTTTTTTTCGACAAAAAAGCTGCCCGGTTCTGCTGTTTTTTATAAAGTTTTTTAGTTCGATATTCGGTAGGGGTTTCAGATACGACAAAGAGCTTTGAGGAGTTGCTAGACAAGTATTTGATGATGAAGATTTCCTTTGACATTTAGATGGTTTCGGGTGGAATACATTTTGTACGGAAGTATTGACGAAGCTCTGGATATTGGGGCATACCATCTTTTTAGCTGCTTAAAAGAATAGACTCTTCGAACAGCGGCCTTACTAGGGTTCAGCCATCCTAAAACTGCATTTTCCTAGAACTTCCGCTAGAACAGATTGATTTCGGTAATAGACGAGCCGATTATACATACATAGCGAACTATTACTACAACAACAAAAACTTGCTCGAGCTTCTCTAAATAACTCGAACTCAACGATATCGCTGAAGAGTTGCGTTAAAAAAATTTTAAAATTGAGATAATCTGTACGGCCTCCTTTGGGTGATCTCCCGAGGAAAAACGATGAACACACAGTTACGACAACGCATTTGCTGTGGACCAGCCGCGATGACTGCGAAGTATCAAGTTCCTCAAGGGCACGTTTAAAGAAGAAAAAGGAAAGGCGATTTTGTACGTGACTAGAACGCATTGTTCCAATCAAAACAGCAACAACTCCGAAGATTCGGTGAGTCAAGAAAATCTTTCCCCCAACAATCGGGTTAGTACTGAAGCGTACGGAATCCACATCCCGCAAAGGACTGTCAACAATGGTAGAACACTACCACCCGAAGATTTGAGGAATGGAGCCCAAGATCGCCTTTATTTTTCTGGAAGGGATTTTCTCTGGCCTTGACAGTCTCTGTTATAAACAGACTGATTCAGGAGGCATCGTCCATCTAGAAGGTGAAGTATTCCTTATTGTGCATCAATTGGATACCTCGTTGAGCTTCTCGACGGCACATTCTTATTTCGACCTCAAACCATGTTCAAATCAGCTCGTGGGAGCATATCTGTCGTTGATAGCGAGGTGGTGGATTTGGAATCACCTTCTATTCGAGCAAAAGTAGACTTGATCCAACAATCAAATACCTTAAGGAACTGTGTTATTTTAATTTAACGATTTGTCTGAAGGGCATTCATTTTCCTTCGTCAGAATTATTAGCCAAGGTTCTACCTACTCAAATTTGATAATTGGCAATTTGCTAAGCGCCTAACTCTGACCTTTTACACTTGTGCGTGTAATTCATAGAAAATCCAAAAATTATGCAAAATTATTTTAATGCGCATGCGTGTCTTAATTTAATTATTTCATTGAAAATTAAAATTTTTGAAATTCAGGCACTTAATAACTAAGCTCGAAGGCCCTTTTAAGAATATAAAAAATACCAAATGAGCTGTTGCCTCAGTAAGGAAATTTGTTTATATTTTTGATTGGCATATCCACAAAAATATGTAATATTCTCATTGTGATTACTCTTTTTATTATGTACTCGTATTACCTACTATATCTAGTAACTCCTATTACCAAATTTCCCTCCAAATTGTTTTTGTGTTTTTTTGTATAACTATTTAATTATCAACAAACTAAAATTATTTCAACACATAATTTGACGAAAACAGTGGCGCTTCATGAGCATATTACCAAACACATAAACACGCATTTACTGGAAAATTTGGTGTGCCAAGAATAACCCAATAAACAAAAAGGTATGGTAGTTGGAAGAAAATTAATGAAGTCTCTAGTAGATCTTGGTACACTTCAGCTGCTAGAAAATAAGAAGTAAGCACGAAAATCGGGAAATCTGAAGCATTTACGGGTACAAAGATTCATGATCCAAAAATAATGTACATAAATAAAAGAGTTCCTCTGAACAATTTCTTTACAATCTTAAGGTCGGTCTAAAATTTAGACTCTAAATTTACTACTTTGAACTGAGCTAGCTCTCTCTACGCACAGGGATCGCAGCCCGCAAGTCTATCATCATACGTACATATTTCTCCGAATCATGGACAATTATTGCTAACCACCAAAGAACGAATTAATTTTTTTTAGAGGACTTATATCTTTTACTATATTTCCAGCAGAGCAACCACGACTTCGTATATAAAAACTGAATTCGGGAAAAATTTTTATAGCTTTACTCGACTCTTTAAGCTGGTGGTTTACTGGGTGAATTAAATGATATTTTATGCTTCGATAGCTCACTTGGTGGCAACACCCACACTCTTGCACCTTATCAGCATATAAACACATCACATTCGTAAAATTATGTACACACTTACAGACCTTAAAGCAGTTTTCTATTTGCAACAAATCAAAAAGATGCCAACAAAAACAAAAACAAAGGTTTCAAATGAAAAGTGAAATGATTGAATTATAAAAATATTCCTACAAATGTGAGTTATAGTTGGTTATAAAATTTTGGAATTTTTATTTTTGTTGTTGCAAATTTGTACATACATATGTTAGTTGTTAGTAAATAAAGTTAGCGTCACTAATTGCGGATGACGACGACGACGAATGAGTAGGCTCACCAAGCAATCTATTTACTTACTTAGTAATTGTCAACAATAACAAAGAAAATGCAGACAAAACAGAAGTGACGTAGCCTTGTGGTGCACTGTGAAACATTTTTAAGGAATTTGGTTTAGATAAAAGTAAAATTAAAAAAGTAAGGTAGAATCTAACAAAATATAAAATAAAATAAAATAAAATAAAATAAAATAAAATAAAATAAAATAAAATAAACCAATTTAAATAAAATAAAATAAAATAAAATAAAATAAAATAAAATAAAATAAAATAAAATAAAATAAAATAAAATAAAGTAAAATAAAATAAAATAAAATAAGATAAAATAAAATAAAATAAAATAGAATAGAATAGAATAGAATAGAATAGAATAGAATAGAATAGAATAGAATAGAATAGAATAGAATAGAATAGAATAGAATAGAATAGAATAGAATAGAATAGAATAGAATAGAATAGAATAGAATAGAATAGAATAGAATAGAATAGAATAGAATAGAATAGAATAGAATAGAATAGAATAGAATAGAATAAAATAAAATAAAATAAATTAAGATAAAATAAAATAAAATAAAATAAAATAAAATAAAATAAAATAAAATAAAATAAAATAAAATAAAATAAAATAAAATAAAATAAAATAAAATAAAATAAAATAAAATAAAATAAAAATAAAATAAAATAAAATGAAATAAAATAAGATAAAATAAACTAAAATAAAATAAAATAAAGAAAACTAAAATAAAATAAAATAAAAAAATAAAATATAATAATTTAAAATCAAATAAAATTCGCTTTCTTGTTACTTGTCCCTCTTGTCATTAAATCATCGACCACTTTTGCCATTATGTCAAGCCTCTGCATCTAGCTGTTATTATCTCTCAACAAATTAATAAAACCAAATTTATTTGTATGCAAGTTATTTATTTAAAATTGAAATATGGATATTGAACATTTTAGAAAATTTATTTAAGTCGAATAGTGCTTGCAGATTATCCAATGTCTTGCATTGTAAATCTTTTAATTGCGGCCCGCAACACCGTAGATGAAACCTTGGGCAACGCTTCCCACCCGTTCTGCAACGGAATCACCTTGAACGATTGCAAAGCAAGCCGCAGCCAAAAGGATAGCGAATACGGAGATTGATGGATTCATTGTTATTGAAAGTACTGCTTGAAGACAAGTGTGTAATTTTCAGAAATTCGACTGGCTTTTTATACAAAAATTTTAATGCGACTTTGAAAATAAAATTCTGCAATCGCTTTGTTTACCATTATTTAGATATATTGTGTGCATGAGCTCAGTTGCACTCATGAACAAATATTTTTTTGAACAGGTCACTAAACAGCAGTCAGCAGACAACATAAAAAGTAGAACACCTGATAATACAAGGCAAAGAACTTAGAAAGAGGTTGCACCTGAGCCCTTGTGAAGTCGTTTAAAGAAATGCAAATAAAATACTTAAATAAAATAAAATTAAAATAAAATGAAACGAAATTAAATAAAGGAAAATAAATAAAAAACAAATAAAATAAAACAAAATAAAATTGCAAAAGACATATTAGACAAAGAAAAAAATTTAATCAAATTTAATTTAACCCCTGCAAGCCCTAGTTAGCCTTACAATCTATTCTCAAGCCATGCGATTATTCAAAAAAACGTATAACTTATCGCTTGGCTTCGAAAGAGAGATTGTATTTTGATAAAGTTATAAAAATTTTAAGCACAAAACTGCTTACAACTACCCACCGTGCGTTACACTATTCGCATTTAAGTCAACTGTTGCAGCTTTTTTCTTAACCACGCAACAATTTGAAGCTTAAATTGCCTATGTCCTATAGCACAGTGCTGTCAACTTCTACAACAACCACAACTCAAAGCAACAATAAAACTATTAAATATTTTTAAATTACAGCAACACCCTAAGTAACGTTAAGTCAATGACTTTCATATAAAAGTCACTGTACGCAGCACAAAAATCTTTAGTGACGTGTTGAATTGCATTGCGTTGGTGGTTTCGAAACAGATTTCTGTTACAAAAAAAAAAATAAATCAAAATTAAACAAAAGGATATTCTAAGTTTAAAGCAAAAATTAAAGATACAACACAAAAAAAAAAAAAATAAAAAAAATAAAAATTTATTCGCATGCCTGCTTTGTGTTTCTAAAAAATGTTGTGCTTCTTAAATTTAAAAACAACAACAAAGACTATTGCAATAGTTTTACTAGTTTTTAATGCCTCGTTGTCTGTGGCGAATCCCACGCCCATTTCTCAAAAAGCATCTGCAGCAAGTAACTCAAATCAGATCACAGCCTCTGGTGGTAACGCACAGCCAGAGAAAGATGGACTCGTGAAAAGAAATGTGAAAGTGTCGGATACAGCAAGTGCTGGTTCAGCGAAAGCGAAGAGCTACGATCCGCCACCAGAATATTATAGGTGGGTTGCGATGAATATCAGTATGTGTTCGCTAAGCACTCTTTTTAAAAAATATAACCTGGAAAGGTTGAACACCACTCCATATGTGTTCTAAAAGTAGTAATAGTATCATGTATGACGAATTGTGAAGGTGTAATTCTACTTGTGCTCTTCACATTTAACCAAATCTAATTTTTTAATTTTATTTTACTTCATTTTATTTTATTTTATTTTACTTTATTTTATTTTATTTTATTTTATTTTATTTTATTTTATTTTATTTTATTTTATTTTATTTTATTTTATTTTATTTTATTTTATTTTATTTCATTTTATTTTATTTTATTTTATTTTACTTCATTTTGTTTTATTTTTTTTTTATTTTTTTTATTTTATTTTATTTTACTTTATTTTATTTTATTTGATTTTATTTTATTTTATTTTATTTTATTTTATGTTATTTTATTTTATTTTATTTTATTTTATTTTATTTTATTTTATTTTATTTTATTTTATTTTATTTTATTTTATTTTATTTTATTTTATTTTATTTTATTTTATTTTATTTTATTTTATTTTATTTTATTTTATTTTATTTTATTTTATTTTATTTTATTTTATTTTATTTTATTTTATTTTATTTTATTTTATTTTATTTTATTTTATTTTGTTTTATTTTGAAACCATTCCCCTTTACAAATTTTCTTCTTACCAAATAATTTCAAAAGGGTATACAATTTTTTTAGTTTTAAAATTTTTAAGTTATTTATGAATAGCTTGCGGGACGAGTTCGGCTCCTACTCTAAACTTACACAACAACAAAGAAACTGAAATAAACATATGAATTGTACTATTAGCCAACACCTGAAAGCCCTTTATGGACATTCAAAGGACACCATTCGTATAAAATACAACGGACAAATATGTTTTTCGGATGCGCAGCTCCATGCTACGGCTTAAACTAGTTTTATCCAACCATATGTTGAATGTAACAACAAAGTTGTTTAGGAGGAAGTGAAAAATCCAACCATTTGTCGCTTTCACTTTTACTCATTTCGCTTGCTGACCGTTGTTGTTAGTTCTAATCCCCAAAGCTCAACAAACGAACCAAAGGTTGTAACAACAATGCAACAAATTATGGACACGCGTGACAAAAAGCGGAAGATACCTTAATAAAAATGAAAAAAATCACCGTAAACTTGGCAACATTTGTGGTCCATTGAGAGCTGACCAGTCACACCAAAGCTCTGTTAACACGGCTACATGATATACATATGTACATGGGCGTAAAAGCATTGTTGTTGGTTTTGTAACATTTTACAATTGCGAGTCACATACGACTTTTGGCAAGGGAGCCCGTGTTCAGGCCAGCCACAGTGATAATGTACGACCAACCCGGTACAGAGCAAGAGAAAGAGAAACTGCTGATGGGTTGGAGCTTTCGATCCCTTGGTGTTACACGACATCCCAACGGCAGTGGCTGGCTTCAATGGACGTGTGAGCTTGTTTTTTTTTTTATTTTGCGCTGAACTTCCTTTTAGTTCTATTCACCGCGGCAACCTTTTTATGCTTCCTCACGTACGCTCAATGGACTTCCAATTGTGTCTTTTCATTTGGAGTAAATACTCGTGCAGTGATAAAGCAATAAAATATATAAAATACGTTTGGCTAATTCGCAAATTCTTTTAATAAATTTATTTATATCATTTCCATCATACTTATGACATTTGACCACAAGAACGTGCAATTGGGTTACTTTAGCGCAATGAATGCGGGAAGGATATGTTGTAAAGGAGAAGAAAAAAGGATGCGAGTAAAGAGAAGCTGAAGTTTTTGTTGATTTAAGGCCGAGATTACGAAGTGGATCGAAGACGGGGGCTGTCTAGATAATTGTCTGGGGAGATGGGACGAAAAAGGGAGACGGGCTTAGGCCAGGGTTAGACGGCTTTGTCTATAACTAACCATCACATGGTTACCAAACATTTTCGTTCTGGTGGCCTTAGAATTTTCAGATTCAAACGAGATTTATATTTAAATGATTTTCTAGATAAGGCGGTTAAGAATTACACACTTTTTAAGGAAGGAAATTTACAAACATCCACCAAAAAAAAATTTATAATTCTTCTACAAGGGAATATTTTATGACTCTTCATTCTATCGTATTTCAGAGGACCAAATTCCGCTGCGAAAACTCAGGCCACATCCGCCAGCGACATCACAACAGCAAGCTTTGTATCCAAGCCCGTAAGCTTTCCCGACAGCACGGGGCATACAAAATATAACGGCAATGATCTCAGTCAAAAACTAGCAAACACCTACGACAAGTGGCAACAGCTGCAAGGACAGGGTAGCGCGCAAGACAGGATTAGCGTGAGTAAGTATCAACGAACCCTCTCAAGAAGTGGCCACTTTTTTCAATCCCTCCACTTTCTTTACAGAACATTTCGGTGGCGGCAATGGTGACGCACACGGTTTAAGCGCAGGCTATACACAGGGTACTCACAGTCATTACATTGACTATGGTGGCGGACATGGTGCCTACTATGGCGGTGGTGTACAGAGCGCAGAGGTGGCTGGCGGCATACCGTTCGATGTGTATGGCGGCAAAGGTAGCGGACAATATGCAGGCAATGGTGGTGAATACTCGTACACATATCCAGAAGGAGGAGCGCATGAGCCAGCCGTACATAAAGATTATCATCATCTAACGAAGAAAGATTTATTGGCGAAGAGCTTTCTCATACCGTTAGCTGGTGCCGCAGTCTTGGGTATCGCAGCAGCGTTTATTAGTCATCCATGGTTGTTACAATTGGGCGCAGTGTCTGGTGCACCCTTCGGTGCTACTATATTGGGTAAACGACGACGGCGTGATTTGTCGGCAGCGGCGTCGAAAGTAGAATTTGGCATGACTACAGATGATGATGTTGATGGTACCGAACTTGCTTATCGCGCACATCAGCCCACCGAGCTGGAGTTGGAGTAACTATGAAGGTGTGTTCACATGTGTAGGGCAGCGAATGATGGGAAGGAAGGAAGCATAGAAGAATGTTAAATTAATTCTTCATCTACTGACCTCTTGGTTGATAGCAGCAACAGTTAAGCTCTTGATTGTGATTGAAATTGAATTGAAATGTAAGATAAAATCGATTACAGTTAGGTAGGACGAGTACTTAAATAAAGACAAGCAAAATTAAAAACATAGCAAATAGAAGATAAAATCGAAAAAGGAACAAAAGCAAAAAGAAAAAAATGCGTCGAGCTGGCCACTGTCAGAGGCGTAGGCATGAGGTGGATGCAAGTCGTCTATCTTCTGCGAGGGGTCCGCTTCTTGAATCTGTTTGGACACCACAAGATCTAGATCTTAGTCTTTGCAATATTTGGCCGAAATTCTTGATAAAAGTCCATGTGTTATCGAATCGAAGGAACATTAAAAGTTTTCAAAAAGTATAGAAGAACGTAGCCCTGTCTGGGGTTTCGGAGGATAAACTTATTTCAATATTCAGATCTAACCTTGCTTATATGTTCTCCAAAAGATGTTAAATATTGAGAGGTAAGAGTCATCATATCCGGAGAGCAGCGTACGAGTTTAACACCACTAGCCTTGCGCGTAACCATCACGTGAAAATCTAAGGATTTATGATATCTACTTCCTGTAGAGCTAGAGTTATCTAGAGTTCGCCAGGAAGAGCTAATAAAGACGATGATTCGACTTTATTCCTCCGTTCATAGTACGGCAATTGGAAAAACTTTGTTACAGGTTTCGAATGCTAAAGAAGATCAATAGAGAGAAGCAATAACTATCTTAGAGAGACAGATATTGACTTTCTATTTAAACGGATGAAAATCAGGGATGGATGTGAATTTCAGCAGCGATCTTTCAGCCGGTGCTACTTGGGACAGAGTCGGCAAAGCGGTATTATGCAGAAGCTTCGACACTAACAACATCTGATGAGATAGTTGCGGGCATATTTGATAGGAAGGATCTTCGAAGGGTTCTACGCTTCGGCGATGTCGACTGCCTATGATGGTGATAATGAAAAAAAAGGGATTTTGTTGTATAAAAAGGAGGGTTCTTTGACGAAGATTTTCGGGCTATGTGTGGATGCCAAGCGACCAGGAGAGCGTCTGATAGGGATCTAAGTAGGCCTTCGAAGATTAGAAAATTGAAGCGATTGCAAATTTCAAAGCTTTTCAGGAACAACTCAGGAACGAAAACTTACACTGAAGATGGCGGATCGCCGAAACCAGCTTGTAAAAAAAGAAACAATTTACAAGGGATGACGGAAAATCGTTCCGGTATAAATCTGGCAACTCAATTCTTATATTTATGTAAACTTTTTCCCTCCCATTCACCAAAGGTTGGCTGCCCCTGTATACTTCATATCTGAATCAGATTATATTTATTTGATTTGGTAGTTAAGCGCATTAAGCGAAGAGTCTTTTGTTGTTATTCAAACTTATCCTTTATCTCTGTGTTCTGTTTGAATATATACAAACGCACTCATCCACGTACATATATATGTATGTATATCTACTTCATCGCACACCTACGTACATATGTATGTATTACTGATGGGATTTTTCAAAATCTTAGTATTTACTTCCAAGCAAACCTATCCTTGTACTATGCTCACATATCCTGGAACAAGTGCGATTAGTCTACAATGAATACTGGATGAGTCGCAAAGGATTATGCTACTGGTCCCTGTGTTGATAGCTAAATGAGTTCTTTGGTTTGAGCATGTCCTATGAAAAGCTAATTCTAATGTTGATTTTTCAGTGCATTCGGAACCACAAACGAATTCGTCTCTGAGACGAAACGAAAGTTCGTTTCGTGATAAAGAATGAGACAGTTAGTTTTTCAATACAAATGTTTTTTTTTTCCTGGTTACAATTCAACGCCCTATCCGTAACAGCATTTGAAGACTAATTTATTTGATGAACAAACTCTTTCTACTTTCCTAATCTTTTATGTTCAAACCTGCTCTGTTATGTTCGAATTTGGTTTAATAATCATGAAGTAAGATTATAAATTTTGATTTTGATTTTATTATAAACTTATTTTTTTACCATTATTGAAAATAAAAAATAAAATATTTGATACTGATTGCAGTTTTAAAAAATTTAAATATTAATTGCAATTAAAACAAAAAAATAAAATTGTAATGGTAATTGAGTAGTGTTTTCTAAAAACAATTAAAATAATCGATAATCAAAAAAAATACAATATTTAATTACCATTACAAGAAATAAAAAATAATGATTTTTATAATGGTAATTAAGTGATCTTTTCTAAAAACAATTAAAATAATCGATAATCATAAAAAATAAAAAATAAAATATTTAATTACCATTGCCATTGCAAGAAACAAAAAAAATGATTTTTATAATGGTAATTAAGTGATGTTTCCTAAAAGCAATTAAAATAATTACATATTAATTTAATTTATTACAAGAAATAAAAAAGAAAAATTTTTATTAACCACACATTTTAGATCAACTTGTCCACATATCCGTCGACATCTCCGAAACTGTTAGAGCTATCGGAACAAATGAAATCTTAAGTTTTAAGTTATGCATCTGGTAAGGCAACGATAAAAGTTCCATACAATTCTATTAACGAGCTTTTGATTGATACTCGAACAAACATACAGACAAACAGAAAAAAATTTCTATTGAGCTTTTACACAAACATCAAGCTTGTGTTTTCGGTCTTTATATTTGAAGTATCCTGGTTCGGTACGAGCTATAGACCTATTAATAATTTTTTCTGCAGCGAAAAATTATTGTTGTTTTTGGGTTTCTTAATAATTTTTTATTTAATTATTAAAAGTTTTTTCTTGAATTGAACAGGAAACAAAAAAAATTCTAAAAACTAATAATTTGGCTCATATTTTCTTAATAATGAACCCTTCTATAAATCTGTCTTGAATATCTGCAATATACAGAAATCTACCTGTTACATTTTTATTATATGAGGAGACCATTAAAAAAAAAATCTAGTTTTTAAGTGGTGCTTTCTCTGACTATTAATATATTTTACTGCTGGGAAGTGCACTCACGCAATTTGTGTGTATGTGTGTGTAAACTTACCGCAAAATCACTTCGTCTGTTGTCATGTCATCAATCAGCGTAGCATACTTTTAGGCTGATTATACTGTTATTAGCGCAACTACGGTTGCTACAATAGAAGTTGTATTGGAATTGGATGCTTTCCTGTAAAAAGTAAATTGAAAAATATTATTTATAAGTTTGCATTTTAAAAAGTGTATAGATAACAAGTAAGGAATGTAAGTAGAATTTTTTTTTTCAAATTGCGATGGCACTCAAATAAAAATTAAAGTCTGCTCCTTAGTTTGCTAGTCTAAAATCTGGGTTAGTACCCAATAGAGACACAAAGGCATGTATGTATGTAGCTAGCTACCGACCATTTCGAGCTATCAATGATGGTTTAAAAATCAGCAAAAAGATAATGTGGATCAATTCTCGTGTGGCTAGATTCACCGAGTCATAAGCCACACTCAAAATATCCTATAATGAACCATTTCAACCACACCAAATATAAAGTCAGTTTGTTAGCATGCTTTTGCACAATTGATCTCAAAATTTAAGTCTCATGCCATTGTTGACAATTTGTAAAGTTCGCCCATCCATGAGCGTGTAAATATCTGCAAAAAGATCAACAACATTGTCCAACTACTGCTCAACATAAACTCATAAATCGCGTGACGGCGATGCGGATGGATATCTCTTCTGTTGCCTGCTGAGTGCTGTGTAACGTTGCAACATTGCGTTGTTACTGATTTAGGCGCATTTACTTAACAACAACAATAGAGCTAACTTCATGCTGAACTTTTGTTGTTGTTAGAAAAAAAATTTTAGGTTGTCATGTCGTAAGAATATAGCAAAAGAAGAGTATCAAAAAACAAATAATGCAATATTGGAAAAAAGGGTGCAGTGCAATGACACACAGAGAAATAACGTCCATGGGCTTTATTTCCTAAAAAAATGTTTATTACTTTACATTTTTTCATTTTCTTACTTTTCTAGCAAAATTGAATGAGTTAAGTCAACTGATACTTCACAAAGCAATCTATGTACGTAAATATATATTTGTGTAAGTATGTGTGTTTGTATGTTTGAATTTGCAGCCTAAACCGCTGGATGGAATAGACGGAAATTTTGAAAAGTCACACCCCGACTACCTCAAGCAATGATAGGCTATATACAAAAGTTGTGTACAAAGGGGCGTGGCACCTCACGTCGGTCTAAAAACTTTCATTTGAAGAAGAAATGCATTTTAATTTTAATGGTATGGAAGTATATTAGACTGGCGCAAAAAAAATTGTTTATTAAATTTATATTTAGGAAGCTTTTACAGTATTTTCCCGAAATTTTGAAAATAATATCGATATAATTAAAAAAAAAAATGTGTCTCAGTCTAATGTGTATGTACTTAGATATATGAAATTGCATATCGACAACATCTGTAGCGAATATATGTAAAAATTATGTTATACATATGTATATATGTATATGTATATGTATGTACATATGTATGTATGTATGAGCGTGGTACTTGAGTATGCAACTTTTTCATGGTCCTACAATTTTGTGATGAATCATGCAACAGACTGTGTTGCAAACGCATATATTTGTATGGAAATAATGTATGTAAGTAGATATGCATGGATAACCGAATGAAAATGAAAATGACATCGAAATTGAAAATAATCAACAAGAATTGCCGCTGCAAGTGAGATCGTTCGAACTGTTGCAGATGTGGCAAGAACGAGTGACAATAAATTAGCCATAATGCGTATATACATACATATATACTCGAACATATGTGTGTGTGTCACTTAGATTATTAGGCCCGTCCACAATGAACACGACGGCGGCGAACGACAACGACGAAAAACTGATGCTTGACGATATTTGCCGTCAAGCATTGGCGACATGATTATAATGAGAGCAGGGGCGACAGGTGCGAATCATCTTGAAAAGTAGCAAAAAATTTTGTAAAAAGTGTGAAAGAGACATATTCTGTAATAATTGGAACTTATTTTACAAGTTATTTACTCTTCCTTTCGTTTTTATTGTCAAAAAAACCAAACGCCACCATCTGCCGCTTGTCAAAATAGAATTAGATTTAATCTGGCGACAGCGGCATCTGTGATTGATTGCCGCTTTGTCGCGTCGTGTTCAAAAAATTCCTCCCCATAAGAACACATGTAAAAATAATTTGACAGATGCCGCTTGCCGTTTGCCGTTTTCATTCTGGTTACCACTATTTGCATGTAAACGAGCGCTGAAGCATAGCCACCCACATAAATATTCTTACAAGCTCACACCCAGTCGGAAAATTGCTGCAAGCTGATTTGATCTTATCGGCTCTCTATGACACACCAAATCCAGCAGAAATACTCATAATAAAAATATGTAAATAAATATGAAACCCAAGGGGTAAAAATTTAATTTGGTGGTGCACGATAGTAAAACGAAGCACATGCTGATATTAAGCAAAGAGTTAGTGCATTTGTAACATGCCAACCACGCGCTGGTGGGGTCATCAGGGCGAAGAACTAATCGGCCATCATATTTGTAGCAGCAATATGAAAAATCTGATGCATACATAATCAGCGTCTTGTAGCGTTAAGTATTAGTATTAGCAACAACACCAACAGTAAAAACACAACAAATAATACAAAATTTACTTTTATACCAGCAATTTATTTTTTAATTGAAATATGAATGTTGAAATATGAAGAGGAACTAATATACAGTCCAGCAGAGACTTCCAATTCCAGTGCTTGCACGTTATCCAGCATCATATATTTCAAATCTCTTAATGGTTGCCCACAAGACCATAGATGGCATTAATGAGAGTGTTTCCCGCAGTTCCCAAGACGGTTGGAGGCTTTTTAACCGGAACAAAGACTACATCATCAGCTTGAACCATTGCGAAGCAAGCTGCAGCCAAAAGGATAGCTAATACGAAGATTGATGAATTCATTGTTAGTGAAAGAACTGCTTGAAGACAAGTGTATGATTTTCAGAAATTCGACTCACTTTTTATACAAAAATTTTAATGCGACTTTGAAAATAAAAATCTGCAATCGTTTTGTTAACTATTATTCAGATACATTTCTTACGTAAGCTCAATTGTATTGGTAAGCAAATATTTTTTTTTTGACAGTCGGTAGTCAGCATCAGCGTCACAAGTGGAACACCTGAGAATACAGTGCAAAAAACAAAGAAAAGAATTGCACCTGATCTGTATTAAAAACCGCGCAATTTTTTATTCCAAATTTTCGCATGCGCTTTTTCAATAATTTTAAAAATCAGATCATACTGTAAAGTGACAATAAAGTCAGGGACTATACTTCCCAATCTTAAGTTATTTCTAGACTTTTACTCTTATCTGGAGAACAACAATCGGACTACCAGGACTTTTATTTTTTCTCGCCAGCAATAAAAGTGATCCTTGTCCTTTTATTATTTAAGGACAGAATTAAAGTCCTCTCGAATAGCTGCCGAACCGCTTGTCTAAATTAAAACAATTTGGTATCATAAGAAAGAGGATTGAAAAAACTTTCAGATTCGGGCATCTAAACCAAGGTTGCCACCAAGTTTTAATTTTTTTTTTTTTAATCCTTTGCCTATAACCAACCAACTGCTTATTTCTAATTGTATGAATTTGGTATTGAATGACATCGGATTGAAAACCCTTTCACACAAAAATATTCAAGCCAGAGTTGCCACCTATTTTTTTGTATTTTTATTTAGATATTGGCAAAAATTTAACCCACATGTTTCCTTTAGGATATTGTACCGTAATATTATTAATATATCCTTAATGAGCGTAAAATGATATTATAAAATGAGTCCGATGCAGATCTGTTAAAAAATTATTAAACAGTACCACCTAACAAGCGCGGTAATTAATACTTAAATAGAGATCAGGTGCAATTCTTTTCTTTGTTCTTTGCACTGTATTCTCAGGTGTTCCACTTGTGACGCTGATGCTGGCTACAGACTGCCAAAAAAAAATATTTGCTCATCAATACAATTGAGCTTACGTAAGAAATGTATCTGAATAATAGTTAACAAAACGATTGCAGATTTTTATTTTCAAAGTCGCATTAAAATTTTTGTATAAAAAGTGAGTCGAATTTCTGAAAATCATACACTTGTCTTCAAGCAGTTCTTTCACTAACAATGAATTCATCAATCTTCGTATTAGCTATCCTTTTGGCTGCAGCTTGCTTCGCAATGGTTCAAGCTGATGATGTAGTCTTTGTTCCGGTTCAAAAGCCTCCAACCGTCTTGGGAACCACGGGAAACACTCTCATGAATGCCATCTATGGTCTTTTTGGCAACAATGGTTAAGAGATTTAAAATACATGATGTTGGATAACGTGCAAGCACTGGAATTGGAAATCTCTGCTGGACTCATATTAGTTCCATACAATTTTCAACTTTCATATTTCAATTAAAAAATAAATTGCATCAGATTTTTCACATTACTGCTACAAATATGATGGCCGATTTGTTCTTCGCGCTTCCTTTCAAATGACGGCTCATGTGAAGGTGAGCTGTCTTGTAGGGTGGTAAAGAAAGTCCGTGGTTGGCAAGTTACAAATGCGCTAACTCTTTGCTTAATGTCAGCATGTGCTTCGTTTTACTCTCGTTCACCACCAAATTCAATTCTTTCCCCTTGGGTTTCATATTTCTTTTTTTTATTATGGTTATTTCCGCTGGATTTGGTGTCTCATAGAGAGCCGTTAAGATCAAATAAGCTTGACGAAAATTATATTCAGCTTGCAGCAATTTTCCGACTGGGTGTGAGTTTGTAAGAATATTTATATGGGTGGATATCCTGTGAGGAAACCAGTCACTAGTGAGAATAATTTCTGGTTCAGAGCTAGAGAAAAGGTGCGATAGGAAATATTTAGATTTCCGCTAGTTCGATTCGTCTTTGCAAAAATGTTTTATTTATTACTATTTGAATTTATATAAGTTTTTGTGTATTTTATATTTTACAATAGAGCATGAAAGCAAACAATGTTGCTGTAAGAAGAATAATCCAAAAGCACCATTCAGACTGTTAGGTAGCAAACGATAAGACATCGGAGTAGTGTAAATGCAAAGTCGATATATCGTTCAAATAACATCGATTACAACCGAAAACCAACACATCCATTTTCCCATCGTTACTTGAATATAGCGTTTGAGAAATTGTGGTACTCAATTAAGTTAATATTAAATCTAAGATAAAATACAATATTTTTGAAAATGTACAGTAAGCGTCACATGAGGAGACTCAGGAAAAAAAGAGCAAACAAACTTGTTAACACAAATTAATACATGGAACAATGATAGTGCTGTAAGTGAATCTCCAGAACAACCATGTTCTGCGTCTGAATGTGGCTTGGATGTGCAACCGCTTGCTCAAATTCAGTCCAAGTCGAAGAATGCCATGCAAGTGAATACAGTGAGAAGGGAGTTTCCTTTAGAAAAAAAAATTATATGTGAAATATAAGCCAACACGTAAGTTTTTTGAAGAACTGTTAACCGTTTTACGAGAAGAAAATATGGATGTTCTTCTGTTTGTAGAATCACTTCTGCCTAATAAAAGCGAAAAGCAAATTATTAAGCCTGTTGTCAGGGGTCCGTATTTTCAACAGGTGTTTACGTAGGTAAAAAAAAAAACTTTAAAATATCAAAGAATATATGAATCCATTTGTTACGGAAATGCAAGATATATTACATATATCCTATCCATCGCTGTTGATTTTTCCTTTGTAATTTTTCTCCAATTATCAATTTTTCCCAAAAAAAAACTGACAATTAAAATTCATTACGAATTATTGTTTCTCTGGTTCTCGAGCTTGCAAAAACTTACAAATATGTAAAACAAGAAAGACCGCAAAAACCAACAACAAAAAATTACAGAACGGAATAGATATATTAGGAAAAAAATTATTATAAAAATAAGGGCAGTAGTTTGTGACTCAAATCATTTATTTGAGGAACACCAAACCACACTTCGGCAAATGGTCGTGAAAAGTTCACGCAGAAGGAGAAAAAAGTGGAAGCTGTTTTAGTGTGAGTCCGGCGATTTAATAAGTGATGAAGATTTTTTAAATCGGAAGTATTTAAAACACCACCTTCCGAATTTTCATCGCATCCAAACGCCGCTAGAAAACATGGGAATAAAAATACTATCTCAAATAGCAATTGATAGCATGCATTTGATAGATTTGGGAATTATGCGGAAGTTTATTATAAGGATTTTGAAGGATAAAGTTATTTTGAGGGTCAAAAAGAATTGCAATCTGTAAAAACTTTTATCCCTAAAGAATTCGCACGGAAGCCCAGATCATTTGATGAAGTGGCCGGTATTTCGACAAATAATTTTATACACTGGCATTTTAGCTTTCAAGGAACATTTTTATAATGACTTGTACTATGAATTTTTGTTACTTCACTGCGTATGTAGAATTCTATTTTGTTCGAAAAAATATTTAGCTAACTTAGATAATGTCCAAAGAATGTTAGAACTGATTGTTCAGAATTTCCCTAAGCTTTGCGGAGAGTCTAGCTTAACGTACAATGTGCATCATCTCTTGCATTTGGTTGAAAACATAAAAGCTATAGGACCAATTTACAGTTTCTCGGCGTACAGCTTTGAAAACTATTTGCAAACATTAAAATTCTATATCAAGAGACCTTCTCATATCCTACAACAAATTTTAAACAAAGTTAAACAGAGCAGACATTTCAAACGCAAGATTGAAAAATGATTTCATGCCAAATTAATTAACATTAGCGCTGTTTGTGACAAATCAAATAACAAAAGAATTCTTTTTTATTTATTTTAATTTTGTTTTTGATTAAACATCACTGAAACATAAATATTAAGAAAAATAAGAATAGACAATTTAATTTAATTGTTTTAAGTATACAAAAGACTGAAATATTTTTTAATTTGCCCGAACTGTAAATAAACGAAAATGAAAATATCACAATTAATGCTATACTATACAAAATAAAAGTAGTCTAGTCTAAAAAAAATAGAGTTAGGAATAACTTCTCTGGTTTTTCAGGTATTTTTGGTTTTTCAGAACTATAACAAAACGGGCGTAACATCCTACTAGTACAACTCTGTGGAGCTTTAGTCTGGTTTGGAACCAACGAAATTGTACCCATAAAGCAACTAGTTCTAAACTATAGGATTTAGAACTGGTTCTAAACTATAGATATAGTAGTAAAAAGTGAACTAGATCCAAACTTTCGAATTTTTAACTCTTTCGGAACTATCGAAAATGTAATGCAGAGGGGGACAATTTCCACCGCTTAGGACATCGCCATGTTAAATTCGCCACTTGGGAAAGAGATTGAAGCCGAACTACTAGTGATTCGAAAAGCACTAGAAGCGCACCAGTTTTGAACTAAAGATTTTCCCCACAGGGGGAGTACTCCAACACATCCTCATTCATATAACATGGTTGGGTGGACCAATTTATATGGCCATGTCCGGTGATTGAATCACCAAATCCATCTTGCGATGCGAAATAAAGTCAACTGACCTTGTTGTGTGTAACCGAGAGAACGGTTTTTGAAAATCGGGATTCTCATAACGCAGTCCAAAAGTGTTTTAATATAAAAAGCTAAAAAGCAACAACAAAATAAAAAGCTTCTCGATAAAAATTCTTTTCCTTCACAAATCATACATCCATTGAACGGTTTACAGTCTGCTTGACGAAATGTACTCTTGATAACTCCTTCGTTAAAAGGACCCTTTCCCAGGAATTGCTTACATTATCTTATCCACGTATTGGCATTAATTTCTTAATTTTCTACTTGTTACAAAAGCATGCATTTGAGTAGCTAAAGGACAACACACCAAAAAAAATGTGGTGATTCTTTGAAATTAATTTTTTACAGATTTACAAATTCACATGTGATAATGCAAACAACTTTTCACCTTTTGTACTTGTCGCGAACATTATTGGCAAAGTCAACGGAAATGCTGAAAATCATATAAATGTGTGTTGGCCATAAACCATTTGAATATGTTTGGCTCTGTGTTCTATGCCAGACGATATCATTTCGTATTCAACTAAGAATTGCGCTCAAATAAATCGATTTTGGTATTTACCAATACGCAAATTTACAATCTGTGAACATGCAACAATTTGTTGCAATAAGATGTGACTATAAAAAATGCATACCCAAGAGGGTTGTACGATAAGTGCGTGCTTTAGTTGTAATATGCGAAAAAGCAATGCTACTGTTATCAAGACTAAGAGCTTGAATCTTTAATGAAAGTACTAAAAAGCGATAAACGCCTAACAGTATACTATTTGCGTGATTTTCAAATTTTCACAGTTTGGGATATATTATTGGATTCTCAGCTACTTAATCGCAACTCCCATATATGTGTATCAGCACATACGCTAGAGAGCCTTTATGGCAGAATACCTTACCTACCGTGTTCGCTACTACTTTCAAGCCAAAAACTTCTCATTTAGGGATATTGAACCTTTACAGTTTAAAAACGAAATGAGCCGAACCACTTAATAATATCCATAACAGAAAAGACAAGCCTCATAACCGTTTAGGGGTTTTTATTCAAGTCTTAATGGAAGGCATTGGCGGTAAGCAGCCATGTAAAATAAAGGTTCGTATACTGATTATTTAATTTATTTTATTTTATTTTATTTTATTTTATTTCGTTTTATTTTATTGTATTTTATTTTATTTTATAATATTTTTATTTTATTTTATTTTATTTTGTTTTATTTTATTTTATTGTATTTTTTTTTATTTTTTTTTTTTATTTTATTTTATTTAGTTTATTTTATTTTATTTAGTTTATTTTATTTTATTTTATTTGGTTTTATTTTATTTTCTTTAGCTTATTTTAGTTTTATTCTATGTTATTCTATTCTATTTTATTTTATTTTATTTTATTTTATTTTATTTTAGTTTATTTTATTTTTTTTAGTTTATTTTATTTTATTTTACTCAGTTTTATTTTAGTTTTATTTTATTTTATTTTATTTTATTTTACTTTATTGTACTTTATTTTATTTTATTTTATTTTATTTTATTTTATTTTATTTTATTTTATTTTATTTTATTTTATTTTATTTTATTTAATTAAGTTTATTTTATCTTATTTTATTTTATTTTTGTAAGTTTTATTTTATATTAGATTTATTTTTTATTTATTATCATTTTTTTTAAGATTTTTTTTTTGTTATTTATGGTTTGATTTTATAAAGTGTCTTCCAATCGATTAATATTATTTCCTTATATTAATAGAAGATGGAGCTTTAATTTTAATTTGCGTCAAAATATTTTTAATATCGAGTTTTATAAGCAGATTTCACGGATTACGGGAGTACTTGTTGACAAAACTGGTGAAATGTTAATTTCCTGTATCGAAGGTTGAGTAGGAGAGCACTCGATTTCAACCTACCCCGACTCAGTATTTTTTTCAAGAATTCCGCATCTCAAAACTTCAATACATTTTCAGCTGGGATAGGCTATTATTGAATAAAATGCTGAGATATGGCATGGTTGAAACAAATTCGAGGATAGGTTCTGCAAAATTTTTCAAATAAGGTGTTTTTGGAAAGAATTAGCGAGTCGATTCGATAATTTGTCATATACATGTATTACTTTCATGTTGTTGTTTTTTTTTTTTGGGAGCAAAAAAAAACTCAATTAACTGACCAATTCACTTCTGAACAGATTTTCAATTTCTCACTTAATAAAAGCATGGAATTATTCTAGTTAGGTTCTCGTTCTTGATACAATTTGTCTTGGTCGAAAAAATTGCTACCATTCGTATTTTGCATCTTCTCATAAAGCGCTGATCACTGATTTGATTTTGATCAAGCGCGTTGTTAATTGCAATTAGTGTTATCGCCTGTCTATCCTTTTAGACTACGTTCATAAATCGCTTTTATTATTCGCAACTATCCACCTACAATTTTTCAATTTCTGCAACATTTTTTTCCATTCTTTCTCTCATTCAAAATTTCTTTTCTTTTTTTATTCAATATTATTATTATTATTATTATTGTGCATGTAAATTGAAATTATTTAGCATTACTGTGTTTGCATACAAATTCAATTTGACAACAACAAACAAACATACGGACACGTACAATCACGACGCCAGTCTACATATCTAATTAAGTGCCATAAATTTATTACATGCGAACTAAAAAGTACCGAGAATTGTTGGGTGGGTGTGTGGTAGAGAGACGCCGCAGGCGCAATGTCATTGCACCTTAACTTGTAAATTGCTTATAAAAGGCAATACTCGTAGCACATTAAGTACAACAATAATAACAAAAAAGTATATAACATTCAAAGCAATAAAAATCACACTGCCAATAGAGGATCGTTGCTTCAATATGAATATGCTTGACAAGTGAAGGTGAAGCAAGATGGAGGGAGGGAGCGGCGAAAGCAAAGCTGAAAGCATGCAACATGCCACAGTAGCAACAAGTTTTTAGTCTGCGGAATTTTATTTGAAATTCAAAGACGATAAATATTGTGAATGGCAAAATTAATTCAGCAAAATATAGTGCGTCACATAATTATAGTACAAAGTCTAGTTCATAAACTTGTATGTAGGAAAACACGGAAGTCTTCAAGAAAAAAAATAGCCACAAATCAGCAAAAATTTTTTTAAGAGCTTTAGATTAACACCATACAATACTAAAATTAGTGGAGCTACAAATCTGCGTACTCAAAAAAATCTGAAAATTATATTTCTATAAAAAATATGGTAGATAAATGATTAAAAATTTTAAATTTCGAGTGTGCTATAATTTTGAAATGCACCATAACATATAAAATTTCGATATATAATACTTGAATCCGATTATTTTTTTGATTAAAAATTTTATTAATGGTAGACATGGACTATCGATAAATCGATTGTAAAAACTACAAATTTGAATTCAATTTTTATAAATATTACCAATCATCAGTATTACCTTACATGAAAGAGGACGTTTTGTAGCTGTAAAATATTTAGGCAGACGTAGAGAGAGCTGTTGACACTCATCAGTACTTCAAGAGCGTCGAAACATACACTTCTCACTATATTTCCGTACTCTTAATCTCTTCTTGCTCCTACTAAAGCCAACGATATGACGAATTCGAGGCCTGCAAACATCATTGACATCCATTTTAGCCTCAACATTAAAATCGACCGAAAGCTTTTAATTCAATCGAGATTCCCATTTTTGCCCAGGATCCCATTTTTCGCGCTTACGCTGAAGTGGTAGTTGATCCGATTTAGTTCAAGTGCTACATATTGAAACTACCCTGTAGTAAAATTGCGAAACAGTCTCCAAAAGGGCTATCCACTTTGTCGCGCTTTCCTAACCGGTTACATAAGTAAAAGATACTATTGGATGTCGATAGTCACTCATCCACAAGCAGAACTACCCCAAAACAATCCAAAATGGAACCAGTTCAGAACTAGCCAAAACCAAATTTTAGGACTGCCCGAATGCTTAGGAATTGAGCTATGACTGATGGTGTCTCCAAACGCTATAGCTCTGAGATAGTCAAATCTTCATAACCCAACTAACACCACAGATGAGACGTGCCGGGGGAACCGCTTTCGATGGCCCTACGCATAGTTATCCTACCCTATTAAGCTTCTCCCATACCTTATCCTTCGCATGCTCCCTTGAGTGCATCCATATAAGACATTTTCTTTCGGGCCCAATCTCAGCTCTCCTATCATCTATCATCTAAGCAGAGTAATACTAGCCATACAAATATTTGGTATTCCAAAAAGTTGACAAATCAAAACATCCAACACACTAAAGAAGGGCTAGGTGTGTAGAACTTATCGGGTAAAAATATTAAAGAACAAAAAATAAATAACTTTTGAGATTATTCATTAAACGAAACCGCATTATGAGGAGCGTTTGTGTAGTAGTCGCTGTATCTCACATAATTTTCCAATAAAATCAAACCCCAATTTCCTTTGTACATGAGAAAATGTCATTTTTCAACCGCACAAATACCTTCTGTCCCATAAGAAAATCTAAGAAAATTAATTGCCTCGCAGCATGATCAACACTTTCAAGGCCAAACTTTGCCGCATTTGGTTTGCTTTGAACATTCGTTGCCGTCTGGCATTTGTGGCGCTCACCTTTCTTTTGTGCATTTCTTTTCATGGCTTTCATCATTTTCTTCAATACTTTGATGGCGTTTTTATTTTTGTGCTCGCACCACTTCACCTGGCCTGCTGCTAGCGACACGCTTCTCTGCAGGCCAATAAACTTTTACTGAAACTTCTGTCTAGTCATCTTCATTGCTCTCGCCGTCTTTAGTTGGGTCAGGTGAAATAGCTTTGCCGCAATAGAAAACTTGATTTCCTCATTGTTCTAGCAGACAATTACAAACGTTATTACTTTTGCTCTGTGAATGTGCACTTTTGTCTCTGTCTGTCGTTATCCGGTTGGAAATCGCATTCACGATCTTGACGCACATTCGTAGTCAACTTCGCAAACGACAGTTATCTTAACGTAAAGAAATATCTAATGATCGGTAGTAGTCTTACGAGGGCCGATAACAAAGTGTACGGGGTTCCACTAGAGTCAGTTTAAATATTGAATCGACTAGTACCTTTATCCGTTCTGGATGTCAAGCTATTGTTTCCCTTCGAAGGAGGAATAAAATACCCTATGAGGTTGAAAAAGGTCAAATCAAACCAAATTTCAAACTAAAAATATGGAAATGTTTTTTCAAAAAAAATTGTTTTCAATAACTAACTAATACCAAAAAATTTTCAAAATTATGGAATACTTTCACTTGATTAGTAAGACACAGATATGAATCTTAAACACGTACATAAAACATCATAGAAAAGTCTATTGAAGCATCCAATATGACTCCCAGAAGGATCCACAATCATCAAAGTGCAAAATATGTTCCTAAAAAGAGTCAAAAATGGCTCCGAAATGTATTTAAAAAGAGTTAAAAAAACAAGTTTATCGGATTCGAAGTCATTCGGTATAATTTTAAGACTCTTCTTAGGGCTGTGCGATTACTCAATTATTCGATTAATTATGATTTTTGATTTATCAAAAAGGGTGTTTACTCGATTAATCAAGATATTGATTAATCAAAAAGAAAATTAATTAATTAATCGCCTTTTTGATTAATTGGTTTTTGAATAAAATGATTAATCATATATTAAAACTACAAAAAATTTTAAGTTCCTTGATACTTCAACCATTTGTTGCATCTTTGTAATTTTGCCCATTCGCAATCGGGCAACACCTCAACGACTACCTGCGCGACCTTTCCTGCTTCTTCACAGAGCGGAACCTGACTCTTTCCCCGACTAAATCTACGGCGACGTTGTTCACCACGTGGACTGCGCAGATGGGGCAGGAGTTGAATGTCCACGTAGATGGTGTTCCACTACCTACTGTCAACCACCCCAAAATTCTAGGGGTTACATTCGACAATAGCCCCACCTTCGCTAATCATGCCACCGCAATAGCTTCAAAGGTACAAAGCCGCAACAAGATCCTCAAGTCACTGGCCGGCAGTACTTGGGGCAAAGACAAAGAAACGTTGCTGGCCACCTATAAGGCTATTGGCCGACCGGTTTTTGATTATGCTGCGCCCATATGGTCGCCTAACCTTCACGACACCAACTGGAGGAAATTGCAGGTCTGCCAAAACACCGCCATCAGAACTGCGACGGGTTGTTTGCTTATGTCTCCTGAGTCTCATCTCCACCAGGAGGCTCAAATGCTCAACGTTCGCGAGCATGCGGAACTTTTAAGTAGGCAGTTCCTTCTGAACTGCCACCGTCCCAGTCATCCAAATCGACAGCTATTGGATGAAACTCCGCCCCCTAGAGACATAAGGAAGCATCTCCGGAAGCATTATGATGAGATCCGGCATCACATCTCGTTGCCGTTTGATCTGCGGGACCATAGGAGGGCCCTAAAGGACCTCCACACTGAGTCGGTGGACAGATCCCTCAGATCCCGGCCTGTGAACCCCGTTATTGGTGCCCAACCACCCGTTCTTGCTGAGGAAGAACGTGTCCTTCCGAGGGAGACTAGAGTCATGCTGGCTCAACTTCGGTCTGGATATTGCAATAGGCTGAACTCCTATTTGTCCAGACTGAACCCTACCATACCAAACACATGCCCTGCATGCGGTATGGCCCCCCACGACACGCAACATCTCTTTTCGTGTTCTTCGGAACATACTCTTCTAACTCCCTTATCACTTTGGTCCAACCCTGTTGAAACAGCGCGTTTGCTTGGACTTCCGTTAGAAGAGCCCGATGATGATGAGTGTTCTGGCCCTTTGGGCAGGGCGAAGCACTGCTAACAACAACAACAACAACCTCAAAATTTTGAAGTATGTTTGGTTTTTAATTTTTTTTTTTTTTTTCAACTATTTCAAGGCTTTCACCTAAGAAAATCAGTAAATTAATCAGTTTTTGATTAACCATTTTTGCAAATACTCGAGTAACGCTCGTTTCGATTACTCATAATATTGATTAATCAAGTAATCGATTAACTTAAAATTTGATTAATCAACTTACGCGATTAATCGAATAAACGCACAGCCCTTGTAGCAGCGTAAAGCGATTTTATTTTCCTTTGGCTCCGAAAAAAACTCTTTCTGAGGGAAGTTATCTTTATATTTCAGAATGCAGAATTTTCGGCTCTGTTCTTTTTTTGTGCTTGGCATTTGTAGTGGTGTCACTTTTCAGCTGAATTTTTCATATTGCATTAAACTTGTTGGGATTTTTTTTTGACGTATGACAACACTGTTAGAGCAAATGTATCGATACATATGAAATTACTTATGCCCGAAGAGATTAAGGCTTCTCTACCAATTTGTGGTGTGCTGGCTCTAATTTTTCATACAAATAGAAGAATATGAGATATTTCTCCACTCACAAAATGTATTTAAATAAGTAACATAATGATCGCTCCTCGTAAATGAGATTGCATTCACCCGAATCATTATATCATTCATTAAGCTACATATTTACATACATATGCACATAGATTCATATATATACAAATGACTGCCCCACATTTGTTACAATATAATTACTCTATAATTGGTTTACTTAAGCATTTACTTAAGTGCTCCACAGTTGTTTAGTGACTT